>CM037091.1:114793929-115208089 GCA_020916435.1 Oxytropis ochrocephala | reverse complement strand
CTACTAATAAAATAAAATAATCAAATCTAAACTACGAGATAACTTCACTAATATATAAAAACATGGGATAACTTCACCGATATATAAAAACACGATATTAATATATATATATATATATATATATATATATATATATATATATATATATATATATATATAATAGGAAAATAAAACTTAATGACTATTTCAACTACTGATTAATATTTAAAACACGGGATAACTTTACTGATATATAAAAAACACGGGATAACTATACTGATATATAAAAAACACGGGATAACTGCACTGATATATTTGATAATCTATCTTTTACTATCTACTATAATGTACTAATCAACTAAAATAATCAATTGAAACTATGAGATAATCAGATCGATATATATATATATATATATATATATATATATATATATATATATATATATATATATATATATATATATATATATATATATAAAAAAATGGGATAACTATACTAATATGTAAAAACACACGAGATAATCGTAATGATATGTATAAAAACACGGATAACTGCACCGATATATAAAAACACTTCACAAATATTTGATAATCTACCATTTATCCAAGTATCGCTTACTATAATCTATTAATCAACTAAAAATAAACAATTGAAACTATGAGATAACTTCACCGATATTGTAAAAACATGTGATAACTTTATTGAAATATAAAAACACGGATAATTGCAATGATGTATGTAAAACACGAGATAGTCGGCATCGATATATAAAAAACACGAAATAACAACACCGGCACTAATATATAAAAGAACACGGATAAATGCATTTATTGTTTTTAAATGATACTTTTACATTTTTAGATTTTAATATTTATCTAATTTTTTATTTGAGACTCCTTTTTTAACTACTTTAAATTTGTCTTTTTTTCACGGCGATTGTCCGTGACTATTTAAATTATGTCTAAGTTCGTCATGAAAGAATATGTAGCAGCACTGCATATGCACCCAGGTATGCTACTAGTTATATTGAAAACAAATAGTGAAAGAATAGTTTTGTGACATTAGCAACTTATTTAAGCTTTGACATCCGTTGAGATTGTTGAATGATGACATCGCGCAGTTGAAGGACCTCCTCAAATATTACTTCATATCCATCACGGAACCCATCCAATCTTTGGGCCATAAACCGCCGAGAAAAGCCCACCGTAACACTTTGTTGAGAAATTTACACTTGTGAATTTCAGATTTTTAATTTTGGTAAAAACTCATGCATGCGAGTAACTCTTTGTTTGTAACCTAGAATAGCAGAGTCATCTTCAATGACTCAATTGAGTCTGATATATGTACTAGCTATGATGCTAAAATGAATAACAGAAAGATTTCAATCTTTCTTCCCTAACTGCCTAAAATGAATTCCAACAAATCGTACTGCAGCTCCACTGGGGGCTGCAAAATCGATCAATTGAGAAATCTCAATTTCTCAGTGTGAAATCTCAATTTCTCTACGTGGTGCCGAAAGAAATCTCAATTTCTTGGCAATGGCGAACTCAAACAATGAAGGCAACTATATGCAGCCATCAATTCCTCGTCTTGATGGGCATTATGAACACTGGAGCATGCTGATGGAGAATTTTCTCCGGTCTAAAGAGTATTGGCATCTAGTAGAAAAAGGAATTGCAACGCCGCACAGAGGAGAGACGCATTTTCAGAGCCGAATGTAAGAAACTTGACGAATTGAAGCTTAAAGACTTGAAAGCTAAGAACTATCTCTTCCAAGCAATTGATAGAGCCACTCTTGAAACTATCTTGAACAAAGATTCTTCGAAGGAAATTTGGGACTCTCTGAAGAACAAATTTCAAGGAAATGTGAGGGCGAGAAGATCTACACTACAATCTGCAAGAAAAGAATTTGAAGCGTTGAGATGAAATCAAATGAAACAATGATCTCAATACATACCAGGGTTATGCGATCGCGAATAGAATGAGAATTCACGGAGACAAGATGGAGGATGGTGTAATTGTTGAAAAGATTCTCGAGATCACTTTCAAAAAATACAACTACATAGCTTTGCTTTCAATCGCAGAATCACAGGATACATGGAAAATGTCGGTAGATGAGGCGCACGAACTCTTTGCTTGTATACATGAGCACAGAACCTTCTACGATTTGCCAAGAAGAGGGTGAAGAACAAGCATCAAGACCACTACTTCTCGAAAGGGGCTTCTCCAATGCCGGATATAGAGGAAGAGGTGGTGGCGAGAGGGGCGTGGAAGGGAAGACAAAGTAAAGACACGTGGGAATGCTTCAAGTGCAAAAACTTGGGCACTATAGAAATGAGTGCCCTGAATGGAATAAAGAGAGTAATGCAAATTATGCGAGTGGTCGATGAAGAACTAATGTTGTTGATGATTAGCATGAGATCCCGATAAAGAAGTTCTTGAAGAGCGTAATGATGTATTGCTGCATTGAATGAATATGTGAGCAATATTGAAAGTTTGGAGGCTGACAGTGAATACTTGAAAGTTCTTGAAGAGCAGAATGATGTATTGCCTGCATTGAATGAATATGTGAGCAATATTGAAAGTTTGGAGGCTGACAGTGAATACTTGAAAGAATATGCAGATGAGTTGATGGCATTCATGGCCGATTTGAATAGCAAAGTGGAAGAAGGTGAAGAAATTTGGTTTCTTGACTCAGGATGCTCCAACCACATGAGTGGAAACAAAAGGAACTTTGTTGATCTGGATGAATCTATCAAGAAAAGTGTGAGGTTGGGGAATGGTACGAAAATTCAAGTAGCAGGTAAAGGAAGTGTAAGGGTGAAACTGAATGGTGTGAGTCACAAAAACTCTAACGTATACTACATCCCAGAGCTCACAAACAACCTTCTCAGCATAGGACAACTACAAGAAAATGGCTTAACCATACTCTTCAAAGGTGGAGAGGGAAATTGCAAAGTATACCACCCTGAGAAAGGCTTGATATTGGAATCCAAAGTGGCACCTAATAGAATGTATAAACTGCTTGGGAAGAGCACTCAGAAGGAAATACAAAATGAATCAGCATGTTTCCTCACATCAGATGAAGAAGTAACTCACTTTTGGCATCACGAGAATGGGTCATCTGAGTTACAAGGGATTAAACACTCTGCACAGGCATGATATGGTAAAGGGGCTGCCAAAACTCACAAATGAAAGCAGAATTTGCACTGATTGCATGAGAGGGAAGCAACATAGGGAGCCTATCCCTAAGAAGAGTAAATGGAGAGCAAAGACCAAGCTAGAACTGATCCATGCAGATGTATGTGGACCTATATCCCCTTCATCCAACAGCAATAAGAGGTATATCCTATGCTTCATTGATGATTACTCTAGGAAAGCTTGGGTTTACTTTATGAATGAGAAATCAGATGCTTTTAATTGCTTCAAGGCATTTAAAAACATGGTAGAAGTAGAAACCAGCTTAAAAATAAAATGCCTTAGAACTGATAGGGGTGGAGAATTTGTGTCTAATGAATTTGATGAATTACATAACAAATCTTTGGGATAAAGAGAAACTTAACTACAACCTACACCCCCAACAAAATGGGGTTGTAGAGAGAAAGAATAGGACCATTATGAACATGGTAAGGTCTCATTCTTAGTGGCGTAGATATATTCCAAAGACATTTTTGGCGGAGGCTCGCTAGATATAGTGTTTTTGTGTTGAATAGATGTCCAACATTATCCTTAAAGAACAAGACACGAGAAGAGGCATGGACAGGGCACAAACCTTCAGTAGAAAGATTAAAGATATTTGGATGCATTGGACATGTTCATGTGCCAGAGGCAAAAAGAACTAAACTTGAAAATAAAAGCAGAAAATGTGTATTTCTTGGACTAAGTGATGAGTCTAAAGGATATAGAATGTATGACCCAATCGAGGGGAGGATTGTGGTTAGTAGAGATGTAGTGTTTGAGGAAGAGGAAAAATGGAATTGGGATGAAATGCATCAACCTGAAAATACTGTTAAACTGGACTGGGGAGAGACTGAAGTAAATGATGAAGAAGAAGTAGAAAGTGAAGTAGAAGAAAATGTTGAGAATGAAGTAAATGAAAGTGAAGGTTCTGATGATCAAATTCCTCAAAATAATGAGAGAGGAATCAAATCGAGGAGATAGAGACGTAAACCAACTCGAAGGTGATGACAAAGTGACACCAACAAAGTGAGAGAGAGAACAGAGGAGGCCACCAATTTGGCTCAATGATTATGAGACAAATTATGCAAGATATCTTGATGAATTGAATGTAGCGGGGGTTGAACATTCGATCCCGAACATTTTGAAAGTGCAAAGTGAAAGATATTAAATGGAAACAAGCTATGGATATTGAAATAGACTCTATTGTAAAAATGAGACATGGGAGCTAGTTGATTTACCTAGAGGAGCAAAGGTAATTGGTGTGAAGTGGATCTACAAGACTAAACTAAATGAAATTTGGAAGGTAGATAAATACAAAGCGAGACTTGTTGCAAAAAGGATATAACCAGAAACATGGAATAGATTATCTTGAGGTCTTTGCCCTGTCAGCCAGATTGGATACAATCGGACTTATTATTGCAATTGCGGCCTGACAAAGACAAATGGACACTCTACCAACTCGATGTGAAATCGGCATTTCTCTATGGTAAATTGAATGAAGAAGTGTATGTGGAGCAACCAAAGGGCTACATTGTGAAGAGGCGGTGAAACTAAAGTCTACAAGCTACCTGAGGCTCTTTATGGACTAAAACAAGCACCTCGAGCTTGGTTTAGTCGCATAGAGGCATACTTTCTCCATGAGGATTTCTTGCCCGTAAGAATGAACATACTCTATTTTTAAAAGAAACAACAAGGATGGAATCCTCATTGTGAGTGTGTATGTTGATGATCTTATATACACTTGGCAATGACACAAAATTGATAGAAGAATTTAAGCGATCCATGAATCGAGAATTTGCTATGACAGACCTTGGAAAGATGAAATTCTTTCTAGGAATTGAAGTCTTTAGAAAGCGATGAATACATTCATATCCGCCAAAGAAAGTATGCTTTGGAGATATTGAAGAGATTTGACATGTATTCGTAATCCGATGAGTGGTTCCAATGGTGCACGGAACAAGAATTGTGAGAGATGACGATGGATTGAGTGCGATGAGATCAGATAAACAATTGATTGGCGACTTGATTTACATTACCGCAACGGACACGATATCATGTTTCTTTGTTAGTCTACTAAGTAGATTCATGAGTAAGCCTACTCAAACTCATATGATGGTCGCAAAGAGAATTTTGAGATACATTCAAGGAACAATTGAATATGGAATAAAGTATAGAAGGGGGAAATGAAGACAAGCCGCTAGGCTTCACAGGACTCTGATTATGCGAGGGACTTAGAAGAAAGAAAGAGCACTTACGGCTATGTGTTTCTATTGAGTGGTGGAGCCATAGCATGGAGCTCCAAGAAGCAACCCATAGTGGCACTATCCACAACAGAGGTGAGTTTGTAGGCTGCAGGATCGTGACTTGTCAAGTCGTATGGTTGCATGAGAAAATCATGACCGAACCGAACATATGCAGTGAGTGAAGAAGTTGAGTTGTTGTGTGATAGCGGCTCATCACCATAAAAATGTCACAAAATCCTATTCTACATGGTAGAAGCAAACACATACAAGTAAGGTTTCATTACCTCAGGGAATTGGTCAAGAATGGTAGCATCAAAATGAATTTCTGTGGCACAAAAACTCAACTTGCAGACGGATTCACAAAGGCTATCAGCAAGGAAGCATTTATCAGATTTAGAGAGATGATGGGAGTGTGTAAAGTCTCAAATGTAAACTAGATTCTTAGGAGTATCTAGTTTAAGGGAGAGTTATGTTGAGAAATTTACACTTGTAATTCTGTATTTTTAATTTTGGTTGAAACCTGCTATGACAGGTAACTCTTTGTTTGTAACCTAGAATAGCAGGTAATCTTCAATGACTCAATTGGAGTCTGATATATGTACTAGCTATGATGCTAAAATGAATAACAGAGAAAGATTTCAATCTTCTTCCCTAACTGTCTAAACAGAATTCCAACAAACACGACCCCCCATTACTAGAGCTATTATATACAAAGTTGTATAGCTTCTCAAAGTAGCTATTCCTTTTATCCACACTATAGCCTGAAGACCTTGAAGATTTTCCAAACTCGGTAATAAGAATTGGCTTTTTAATAACATCATTTGAATCCTGAATATGTGCTTCGACCCACTTGTCAACAAATGCATCTTGAGCTTCTTCATCTGAGGCAGATACCCTGTAGTGTAACCATAATACTAATTTAACTTATAGATTAACACTTTCTATTCATAATCATATATCCTATGTTTGAATTAATAAATGAAACATAGGAGCTAGCTAGCTAGTTAATTAGTTACCATTGTTCAGGGTAGAGATGAATGGTGGTGAAATCAATTTCTGGAACTTGGTTATTAGAAATGAAATCAGTTCCAACTTGGTAACCAGGATTGAACTGCTTCTTTTCTGGCATTGATTCACCATAAAATCCTTCAAGACCAACTTCTAGTAAATGATTACTATCGATGGATTTCACATAGGGAGCCATCTCACTTACCCAATTCTGTAGAATATAGTTAACAAATTTTCTTTATATATATATGAATATAATGACAACTAGTAAGTAGCTAGTAAAAACACAAATATCAATTAGCTAAAGGAGAAAAAGGACCTGAAATGAATTTCCAGAATAGTCAGTTTGAGAACGAGGTTCATTCATAAGTTCCCATGCAAAAATGGTCTGGTCGTCCTTATATGCCACTCCAGTAATACTATTATTTCTTGTCAACACAGTCTGCATTTCAACCCAAAGTTAAATTATCCAAATATTAGTAATTAACTGATAAGTAATATCGGAATTATTATGATTTTTCTTAAAAATGACCATTTTAATATAAGTAATAGATAGATATATGTAATGTGTGTGCGCGCCCGGGCGCTCAGAATACTGGATTATTTTTATGAACCAAGCACTTATTATCAAAAAGAACCAAGCACTTGCAATTCCCAATAGCTATTCCCACCATAATAAAAACCATAAAAACCAAGTTCTTTTGAAAACCCATGGCCACGAATTATATAAATGATTCGTTGAAACTTATAGAAAACAAATTAAGTGGTAAAGCAAAAGCTTGAGATACGATGGAATATGAGTTGTGTTGAATAGTACGAGTGTTGAGAGGTATATATAGAGATTATATATGGAGATGAAGAAAGGTGGATAATGTCCTAAGAAACAATTATGAGCATGGCCATGCTATTTTTTGGCCGTTGAGTTTCGTGCAGTATCAAATGTACTGCATCACTTGGACTTGGTGAGAAGTTTACGAAGAGAAGAAAAACAGTATGGAATGGGGATTACTCACCCATTAATTTCCTTCCTTTTTTTTTTATTATTTTGACAGAATTAATTTCCTTCCTTCATTGCCAAAACACTTTCCTTCTTTATCATCAAAAGAAGATTGCAATAAATACTCCTTATGGAACTAAATATAATTTTTTTTAAAAACAAATATTTTATTAGTTTAATTTAAGTTTTTACAACAACCATCAATAACAATTCATGGAGTCGTTGGTTATCAATTGACCAACTAATAGTTATTAATTGACCAACTTTCTTTAGTACGTGATGTATCGGCAACTCTGATTGATAAATAATGTAAAACACATATACACCTATCGTGTACAAAAATTAAATCACTATTTTATTAATTTGGAGAGTTAAGAGACTCTCACATAAAATAGTCATACAACAAGTCATGAAAAAAAGGCCTTTTGTTTTCGTACCCCCCTCCTTCCCTACCACACCCCCATAATATCACAATTGGACAAAAATACCACGAAAATTTACAAAAATCACATTTCACATTTCACATTTGAAATTTGGAAAAAGTAAGTAAATTCGAATGGGTTTTGAGATTACTAGGTAATTAGAAAGAATTCGAAATACCTCGAAGTGAGGTAATTAGGTTCGAAATATGAGCGGAATTACCTCACTTCGAGCTATTTCAAATTCTTTTCTAATTACCTAATAATCCGAAAAACTAATTTTTTTTTCAATTTTTAATATTTTCTAATTACATTTATTTTTTAACGATGGCGAGTAGGCGATCGATCGCACAACGTGAAGCGGCGAAGTCTTCGGGAAGCGACACCCGCGGCCGACGACGAGCACGTATTACGGGAGAAGCGTGTAGCGATACTCCTTCTCCGGACACTTTACGAGGCTCGAGTGCTGGGCATGCTTCGGCGTCGAGCGCGCGAGAGAGCCGTGCGAGTGGTAGAGATGGTTGAGCACGAGCCTCGGCCTCGGCGGCCTCGGCCGGTATGATGCGGCGGATAGAAGACCACCACGATTATGAGTACCATATGCGGCACCACCAGAGCACCCGAGAGATGTATCATGACGGTTGGGAGGCTTTGGAGGAGGTTCGGGAGGAGGTTGAGGAGGAGGAGGTTCGGGGAGGAGGTTGAGGAGGAGGAGGTTGAGGAGGAGGAGGTTCACTGCCCCGGTATGTGGAGCACACACCCTTATATTTACATTGGGATACGCCGCTGCGCGTCTTGGATAGATAGAGCGAGGTAATATTTTAATTTTTATTTTAATTTTACTTAACAACAATTAATTACTTATTTTAAATAACGTTTGGTTACCTCTACACCCGGTGACAAAGCGGTCTTTTATACGACCAAGCGATTCGGCGGATACTACAACAACTGCTCGGTAATCATTTATTTATTTTTTAATTTAAAACTTTTAATTAAATTTAACATATATTAATAAGCGATTATTTTTAATTTAACTATTTCGATCTTTGGATCTACGAGCACTTTCCCACGATCGTTGGTCGGAAAGTGTTAGCTAGACGCGCATCGACCACGTGCCACCGGTGAGGAACAAGAAGGCTGGATAAAGTAAAGTTGGTGGACTTTAGGGCGCGGATAGATGCTCTGCGGTGGGGATGTCATCCTCACCCCTTACGCGATGACCACGAGCGATATGTTCCTTTGTCGAACATATCTCATTTGCCGTGAGGCCGGTTGCTTTAGGCGATAGCGACTTATTCCCTACATGCCGATGCGAGTGTGTTGGCGATTCGAGTGAGTCTGAGAGGATCCTCTTCCACCCATTTCGGGTAATGCTCCTCTGCGAGACGAGATCATACGAGGGTTCTTGATGTATCAGATTGAGCGCGGACATTTTGGCGGAGCTAGTAGAGTGGCGGCCTACCACGGCGAGTGCGATCCTGATTACCTTCCTTGGTACAGTCAGGTAACCAGGGTGTGTCTTGCCGGTGCGAGCCACGAGCGAGCGAGCCACGGCGAGAGCGGCTCGGGATCCACCATATCATCGAGGAGCTGTTGTCCCGAGACATATGAGAGAGGTGCGAAGCGGTTGCATTGACCGGGATGCCTTAGATGTCGCCCGTTCACCCACTTCACGTGCTTATTTTCAGTCATTGTTAAACATTTTGGACCCATAGTAGTTGTATTTGTACATTATATTTTTTTTATGTTGCTCATTTTATATATTTTGACATATTGCTATTTAAATCATAAACCGTTCGTATCATATTTCCAAAATAAAACGTGTTTAAATATTAATTTAATATACAAACAAAAAAAAAATACAAATTTCGGAATTACCATTTTTAGAGGTAATTCCGAAATTTTTTAATTTTTATGAACCGGAATTACCTCTAAAAATGGTAATTCCGAAAATTTAATTGTTTTTTGAACCGGAATTACCTTATTTTGAGGTAATTCCGAAAATTTTAATTTTTTTTTTTTTTAAAAAACACAGGGGTATTATTGGCATTTATGGAAAATGGGGGTGTGATAGGGAATTAGGGGGGTACGAAAACAAAAAGCCTGAAAAAAATAACCAAAAGGCTTCACGTGGTTTTGTGCCCCCAAATCAATATAGGGTTTTTTTTTTGGTACCCCCACCCCATCCCTTCCCACCCCCACCCAATAAACAAAAAACCCCAAAATGCCCTTTGAAACTTAATTTTTTTTTTTAAAAAAAGAAAATCGTATATACCCCTTAAGTATGTATATACGATGGCTATTTATGTCCAATCGTATATACGTCTTCAAGGGTATATATACGATGGGTTTATTTTTTTAATAATTTGTTTTAATTTTTATTACTAAAAGGCTACTAAAAATTCGTTAACTAGTCAAAACTACTCCAAAAATTATAAAAACACCACTAAAAATCTAACAAAACCAAAATAAGGCTATGCAAATTTTTTTAGATTTTTGGAGACTATAAAAAATTAAAAAAATCGTAAAAAATAATAATCGATGGAATTTGGGATTTTGAGGCCGTAGTCCCGTAAGAAGTCCCTTCTAAGGGAGTCTTGATTCTTGATTTTTCGCTTCTAATGGCTGTGGTTTCATTTCGATCGGAGTATGTTGCCTAAAAGCGATTTTTAGCCTAAATTATTAGTTCGACGTATAACATCGTCACATTTTAACGAACTACACACAAAACCTATTTTCGGACTTATATAATTTTTATTTGAACTTAAAAAATTTTAAAAAAATACAATGGGGTTCGTATATACACACAGGGGGTATATATCGACCCTTTTTTTGCCCATCGTATATACACCCCCCCAAGGCATATATCTGATTTAGATGGGGGTGTGTCAATCGTATATACACCTTGGGGGGTGTATATACGATGGGCAAAAAAAAAGGTCGTATATACACCCCCTCAAGGCGTATATACGATTAAAGTGGGGGTGTGCCAATCGTATATACACCTTGGGGGTGTATATACGATGGGCAAAAAAAAGGGTCGTATATATACCCCCCTCAGGTGTATATACGATTGGCCAAAAATTTTTTAAAAAAAATACGTTTTCAGAAGGGTATTTTGGGGTTTTCAGTGTGGGTGGGGGTGGGAAGGGATGGGGTGGGGGTACCAAAAAAAAAAAACCATCAATATATAGCAAAACACCTGACCAATAATTTTTATAACCTAGAAATACACTCTAAAAGCTCTACACATCATAGAAGAGACATTAACGAAATATAAGTAAACAACTACATGTATATGGTTTAAGTTTAGACCTGACAAACATAAAAAAAGTCTAGACCAGATATATGTACATTTTTTTAGGACCATGTTATATGGACAAAAAAATTTAGACAAAAATTCACAAAAACCAACTTACAACATCAATTAACCAAGTTTTTTAAGTCATTAACCAAGTTTTTAACAACGCGCCAAAAACGTGAAAAAAACGAGGTTGGTAAAATGGTCTAAAAACTTGGTTAATTCATGTTGTAAGTTTGTTTTTGTATGGTTTTATCTAACAAAAATGTCCAAATAACATTATTGATTTTTTTATTAATATGTATTTTTTTACTTATATTTTTTCATAAAAAAATACTTATAGTATTTGGGTATAAATTGAGTATCATCAGCGCGCAATTAGAGAGACTAATTCATCGAGCCAATTAGGACAATAGTTAAGCTAGAAAAGATTTAGCACTGTTGTCTGTCCAAGACTGTATTTGTATCCAGGACCTTAATGCTCTTGGGTATACTTATATTATACTATGGGGACTGTATGCACTCGTAAAAATAATATGGGCTGTTAGGACAAATAGGACTTTTTTCTTCACGTATTCAAGTGTTTACAATTTAAGAGGAAAGTGATATGAGAGACAAAAACAAGAGGGAAAGAAAATAAGAAATGAAACAACAAAAATCATTAGCATATTTGGTGCTTTTAGGGTGAGGGAGCAAATCAAATCTACACCGGTGAGCCAATTAAATATGGTGTATGATGTTGTATGAAAATTCATCAATGGTTGAAATTTAATAATGATCGATTCAATTTTAACCACTCATAGTATTTTACACAATATCTTACGGTCGATTTTAGTGGTTGTGGTGAAAGATTAATTGATTTCTTTCATCACCCTAAGACCTTGTGAATATTTAGAAAGATTTATTGTGTTAAAAACGAGAATATTTACAAATTCATGTACCCATGATGGATCATGTGCTTCTATTTATTTGTGGTGTATAGGGTGAACGTACGCATGACTATAGGGCAAATCAGAAGCGAGTCTTACCCATGTTCTGAATTCAGCTTAAAATCAACCACTCTCTCCACTTTTTTCCTACTCACCATTTGAGTGCTATAAAAAATTTGTTTGCTTAAATGTAGGGCCATGCAGTCATGGGCCCTTTATTCCTCATGGAATGGAAGATCTCCTGGGAGCCTTTGCTTTTCCCACGTCTCATCTCTACTTCAAAACACACCCCATAAGGGTGTGTGAAATAAAAAGCCAAATGCAAAGCGTATTTTTTTAAGAATTTTCACGTGTTCGAACACGGGCCTTGAATTGGTTCGAATGACATCGTTCGAGTGTGTTAAATTTTGACTTCACACTCTCTTGGCGTTTTTCACGCATTCGCATGGCCTTATTCGAACCGCATTCGAGCGGCGTCGTTCGAGTGTGTTAAATTTTGACTTCACACTCTCTTGTGTGAAATTTTGCCTGTTCGAACGAGGTCATTCGAACATGTTCGAACAAGATCGTTCGAACCGTCGTTTAACACGTCCTCACAGTGTTTTACGCGAGGTTATTTTTGGAATAAAATTTGTTAAGGGGTGTGAAAGAGTAGGAGGGGGAGTGGGAAAAGCAAAACTCTCTCCTGGGTTATGATGATGTTGTCTTGACTATGTCTCTTGGGAATGAAAGAGCATTGATTAGGACCTATAATGCTGGAAAGACCACCACGAATTCACTATAACACTCCCCAATCTCATAATAAATGTTACATTGGTATTACATACATCAAAAGAAATGTGTGAATATGAAATAAAAGAACAAGATTAAGAAAAAACCTTATTACTAATGGATGTATTCATCACTATCATAAATATAACAAATATTAATGTCTTTGAAGTGATGCACATAATATTAATTAGAAGTTAATTGGTAAATGTCGATTAAAATAAATGTGACAATCACGAAGAATATCAGATAGAAGGAGTATTATAAAATACTAGTATTCCCTCTATTTCACAATACATATCATTGAGTTTAATTACATACATCAAAAAACCTAATAAATTTTGTTACTTTTAATAGTTATTTGTCTTTTATCTATAAAAATAATCCACTTAACTAGTTATTATTCTATTTTACTTATTTCTCTCTCTGCAAAAAAGTATTATTGACACGATAATTTATGTGCATTGAAATTTAAAAGTGACAAGTAAAATGAAACAAAACTACTTTAGAAACTGACGTGTATCGTGAAACAGGAAGAGTAATGTGTAGCACTATGAGACTTATTTAATAAATATCTTAGAAATGTCGAGTTGATCAACCACAACATAACCTAGTTAACCTTCCATATCAGCAGATATAAAGAATAGCAAATTTGGAGACTAATGACTCGTTTGGATTAACAGTTTAATTAAGTGTTTATGGCATAGCGTTTATCATATAAGTCTTTATGCATAAGTTGTTTATACAATAATAGATGAATTAATGTTAAACTATTTTTACATAAAAGCTCGTAAAAATTTGTTTTCATAAACTATTATTTAGATCTTATAAAAATTAGTGAAAAACAAACATAAATATATCATGTTCTGTTTTTTATGCTTTTCCAAACAGTTTCACAAGTGAGAACAACAATGTTGTTGTGGCAGAAGTGATGAGCTTATTGGTGGCAACAGTGATAGAAATGGGTGGATGCAACGATGGAAGATGTTGTTTTGAAGGTAGCGAGAGCCAAGGGGTGAGTGGAATCAAATCTTTTCAATTATTATAAAATAATTATAATTTTTTAACCAAAAATAAAATAATTTACTAAAAAATTGACAATACATTTGGTTTTAGAGCGCTCAACTCAACCATGTTTCGTGCCTTTCTTCGGAAGAACCTTCGTAATAAATAGCATTAGCAATGCTAAATAGACCGAAACGAAATGTACGAATCAGGCAAAAACAATCACAGGAAAAACGGATGGAACAAAAAACAGGTTAGAAACTAAATTAAGCTGCACTTTCATTTCCTACCAATAGGCATTTCCCATATTAATAATATGGAAGTTTAAGTTGCAGATTCTACAATTTTAGAAACTAAATTGACCATTTACTCTAGATAAATGTTTGCAGATAGGCCAAGTCGATCAGGAAGAAAAATGTTTGAAACATTAAATATCAAAATAAATAACTGTCACCAAACAAAATTCAATATTTCGCAGACCGATTTTAACACACCATCCCTTCTTTATGTCTACTCTTTTTTCTACAAAATGAATGAATCAACCATAAGCTGACAACAAAAAGGAAAGGAAATATGAGACAAACTTATCTCACAAGGACTCACGAAGGAAAAATACTGGGAAAAATTTGTTTCTTTACTTCTTTTTCTCTCTACCAACGGCGTGAAAGCACGGTTATATGCAATCACTATGGTAGAGAGTTCATCTAATTGATCCATCAAAGGATTGACCAACAGTCTCTCAGATGCTTCCTTCTCAGGGGTCACGACCAACTAGCCAAGTCAAGAATCCACGCTTCACCATGATGCACCCCCAAAAGGCTAGATTCAAACTAATCCCAATGCAGAAAGAAATTGTCCTCACTTGTGAGACAGATAACAAGTCTAAAAAACCCTGCTTATCTAGCCAGGGAAGCTGTCAAAATGGAATAAGCATATAAAGTAAATATATGATTATATGTTCAGAATCTTCAGATCACTACATATATATATATATATATATATATATATATATAAGTTTCACACCAGAATCAAAAATAAATCCTGCCCTCATAAGATAAAACTCAAACCCTGCCTTCAAGACACTAAAACCGAAAGTTTCAAGGAATTGACTACAGTTTCCCAGTCAAACATGTAATGAGAAATTAATGAGGGAAAATGCAGTGTCCATAGATCACTGGTGTAAAACCCGTCAGATTGACCTAACACTTCTAATAAAATTACAATTCGTACCTATATATTATGTGTGTTGCACTTGTCTGGATATCTGTAGCATCCAATCAGCATACCCACTGTTACCACCCATCTGGTCCTCAACAAGGTTTGCAAGAAGGAGGAATCCTTCTTTGGGTTGTTCACCTTGCCTCACAAGGTGGCACAATTGGTAATATGCACGGTCATTATTTCTTAACTTCTCAAGTACACTCATCAGCCTCCTTGACATTTCATTATTATGCTCATGGAGAGCAGCCTGTTAAGAGAAACAACATATACATAGCATCAGATGGATTTCAAAGTTTGTTCAACTAGACAAATGAAGGAATACACACATATCTACTCTACAGCATTTCGATAATATGAATTGACTATACGAGAAGTTATTCAATGGGTTGAGAATGATATCCGTCAACACCAATGCAAGTCAATCTTATAAAGAATCTGATGATAGGATGATTCATATAAAAGCTTGCCATCAACTTAAGTGATTAATCATGAAGATGACGTTGTTAAATGTATGACTGTTATACTTGTTTGAAATATTTCAAGGATAATATAATGTAATTTTCAGTTCAACTATAAAAATATCAGATAAAAATTGGCAATCAAGATCAATGACTAATTTTATATTCAACAATTGTACATACACAATCACTAAAAAAACAATTGTACATACACTAAGATGCGCGCATGCACTCACCCAGAGAGAGAGGGAGAGAGAGAGAGGCAGGGGGAGAATAAATTGAAGAGTTTTTTGAATTAAGAACCAAAAAGCAACTGTGGTAAATTCGAAGTAAATGATAAAATTGAAAGAATGATAAAGCAGCTTAACATGACATTGGCAAATAATAAACCCTTATGTTTATTCTCTCTATATCCCATATTCCCTTTCTCCTTCTCTGCCTAGAAAAAATACCTATTATGAATATATTTTTGTGCCACAGCAATACAATACCTTTGATAGTTCGGCTGCGAAGTCTGCCCCGAGTAGATTCTTTGCTATATCAGGTGAAATCACCGTACCAAACCATATAATGAACCGGAAGCCATCGTCATATAAATAAAGACCCTTAGAGTCTAAGCTCTCCCCAGTCAAAGGTAACCTTCTCTCAATAATCTTTAAGTCATCAGCCTGTACAGATTTCTGGAACACGAGTAGAAATAATTATAGGATCTGAGAGTCTAATCTTTTTATAGGTAATTTTTAAAGGGTAATAACACATACCTTCACAAGATACTCATCAAGTCGAATCAAGCTAGGATAGAGAAGTTTCAACAATCGTTTTATTGGTAGAGTCATCATTGTATTCCCTGCTGCACATCGTTCATCCAACGGAACATCACCAAACCCTCCACGTAGAGCCGTTGATCTACAAAGAGCTAACCCATACAACATTAGGAACTTCAATGACTCTGGATATATCATTCTGTTGGCCACGCGATGTTGCACAGCATAAAGATTTCGATACTCTTTGAGAGCTTTCACAATTCTTAGTTGCACCGCACTCCGTGCATCTTCCAGTTTCTGGGACAACGTTTTCTCAATTGCTGCGAATATGAAGGAACTGAATAAGAAGATAGAAACAACCAGACCCATCGCATATGATGTCACTAGAACATATGTCCAGAAGTCTTGTTTATCCTACCTAGCCTACTAAATAGAGATACAATTGCACCAGTATCAGCCAGGCGATAGATATCCGCCAACTCTGTAACTACTGGCACTGCCATTGTGTGTACTCTGATACGTCTCTCTCCACAAGATGCAGTATATCTATTTTGTTGTTAGGAAAGCAACCCATTTTAAAAATTCCACACTCTGAATCTGATTTACCAAACTTAACTGAATATCAAGCATGATAGACATTCACATAAGTGTTAAACAGTGGAGGAGAAATAGCAAAACAAAGATGATAAAGATGAACTGAACAGCCTTAAAAAATGGAAAAGATGAAATAATGTTACTTTTTTTTAAAACAAGAAAATTATACTTTCGAGAAATGTTCAAAAAATACGACTCCTATTCCACTCATTGATGAATTACTAGATGAACTCACTGGTTCAACCATTTTTTCAAAGCTAGATCTCAAGTCGGCTACCACGAGATCTGAATGAAGGCCAAGATATTCCAAAAGCGCCTTTAGGACACATGAGGGCCACTACGAGTACCTAGTGATGCCATTTGGCTTGATGAATGCACCATCAACATTTCAAGCACTTATGAATGAAGTACTTAAGCCATTCTTGAGAAAGTTTGCTTTAGTATTTTTGATGACATACTCATCTATAGCAAAGATATTAATGAACATGTTTCACACTTGAGAACCATTTTTACTGTTTCTCAGTCAAAACAACAATTGTAAACAAGAAGAAGTGTGACTTTCTTTGTCAAAAAAGTAGAATACTTGGGACATGTGGTCACGGCGGAAGGGGTAGAGCGGACCCAAATAAAATCAACGCAATGTGCCTTGGCGGGTTCTAAAGACTTCAAAGGTCTAAGAGGATTCCTAGGGTGACGGTACTATAGAAGGTTTGTCAGAGACTATGGAGTGATTTGCAAGACCTCTAACGAAATCTGTTAAAAGCTTGACAGGTTCACATGGAATGATGCAAAGTGAGCAAGCTTTCCAACAATTGAAGCAAATCATGTCTACATTGCCTGTATTAACCATGCCGGACTTTTCAAAGCAATTTGTCATAGAGACTAATGCCTCAAGCCAAGGTGTAGAAATTTGTGCTTATGCGAAGAAGAAACCGATGGCATACTTGATCAAAAGCGTCAATCAGGGCTCAACAGAAGTCTGCATATGAAAGGGAATTAATGGCAATGGTCTTAGCTATCCAAAAGTGGCGCCACTACTTGATGGGACAACACTTTATAGTGCGAACCGATCGGCAAAAGTCTGCGATTCCTCATGGAGCGAGCTTTACGGGTGGTGAACAAGTCAAATGGACCTCTAAGTTGTTGGGGTTTGACTTTGAAATCCATTACAAGACCCGTTTCTCTAATAGAGTGGCTGATGCATTGTCTAGACAGATGATATATCTTTGCAATTTCACGGGTTACACTACCTGAATGGTGTGAGTGGGAGGCTGAGATACACAGTGCCCAATACTACGAGCAATCGTCTGAGAAAGTTGTGTTGCGAGTGCTAATTCTACCAAGTTCTCGGTAAAAAAGGGCTGCTTGTATAGAAAAATGCCTTAGTGTTACCTAAGTCTTTCTCTAGGATTCCCACTTATCTTACATGAGTTCCACACCACCTACAAGGTGGACACTCGGGATTTTTCGAGAACATTTAAAAGGATTAGTGCGGTTTTTTTACGCGGGGAATGAAACATGACATAAAACAATTCATCATGCGATTATCGACAGCATCGTGAGCAAAGTTCAAACGTTGGCACTGCTGGTCTTCTCGCAGCCCACGCTGTGCTACATCGGTTTGGTGAAAATATCCATGGATTTTATTAGTGGTCTCCACTAGAGTTGGCAAAGTTGACACTATATATTGGTAGTGGTTGATAGGCTCACAAAGTCGACTCACTTCCTCACTTTAGGGCATCCTTACACAAGATTGGAGGTGGCAAGCCACTTCATCACAGTGTGATGCGACTCCATGGCTTCCTGAAGCAATAGTGCACGATAGGGATAAAATTTTCCTAAGTCGGTTTTGGAAAGAAATTTGTTTAAACAAGTGGCACTAAACTGAAATACAACATCTGCGTTCCATCCACAAACAGATGGCCAAACCGAGGTGACAAATCGATGCTTGGAGATTTATTTGAGGTGTTTTGTAGGTGATCATCCTAGATCTTGGGTGAAATGGTTACCTTGGGCGAGAACTATGGTTTAATACCAACTATAATGTCTCGATTGGAATGACACCGTATAAGGCTTTGTATGGTAAAGATCCTAATCCTATCATCAAAGGTCCTACTATCCCTTCCAATGTACAGTGTGAATGAATTGTATGAACAGAGAGATACGATCTTTGGAACAATTGCGAGAAAAACTTGTGATAGCTCAACGAGAAAATGAAAAGACAGGATGATAAACAGAAGAGATGTAGCACTAGAAGTGGGTGATTGGGTGTACTTGAAAGCATGCCCGTATATAAATGGAAATCATTGGCGGTAGGAGAAATGAAAAATTGAGCCACTAGATACTATGGCCCGTACAAAGTCACGAGAGAGAGTGGGGGCCGTAGCCTACAAAATGGCTCTGCCCGGCACATTGCAAAATCCACCACCTGTCTTTCACATCGATGGCTTCAAAAAAGCAGATCCACAGCAATTATGATCCTCAGCAGATTCCTGCTTTGCTTTGATGAAGAAGGTGCCTCGACGACATTGAAGACGTGCTGCAATTTGAGATACAACAAGCAAGGTGATGCTTTGAAGTCTTGGTACATTGGAAGATGTTGCCCAGTTGTGAGGATTCATGGGAATTGGCGGAGAAACCGGAGAAGGCTTTTCCTGATTTTCACCTTGAGGACAAGGTGAAAGCCTTAGGGGGGGGGGGGGGGGGTATTGATAGCAAGCCTTATGTAAAGAAAGTATACTATAGAAAGAATAGAGACACTAATACTAGCTAAGGGAGGGTATTTTTGTAAATTCAGCTGCTACAAGTGTAATATAAATAGGTAGTAGCTGATAAACAGTTTCAGTTTTTGTTAGTTTTGGATTGTAACAGAAAATTCAGTTGTAACTGAATTGTAGTTCTCATTGGAACTCTAAACCAATGAGATTGTACCCTTGTTGATTCACCATTGATTCAATGAATAACTCTTCTCTATCTTGAATCTATCACATCAACAATAAAACTCATGTTTAAGTCAAAGCTAGGACTCATCTTAAACATTATTGAAGGAAGGATACAGCAAAGCAACTTGAAAATAGATTGTCGGAGTTGTCAATAATGTCTCTTCAAGTGATAACTGCATGGCAAAGGCTTTATCACAATCTACAGCTGGAAGTGCTAACAAATCCGTGGACCTTAGCATGAAGTTTCCATGATAAGTTGTGAAGCGAACACCTAGAAAGAGAGACAATTATCAGCAATTGTATGTTTACGTCTGCGTGCTCAATATTATGTGTTTAATCTTTATATCATGTTGCTTGAAACAACAGATAAACAAAAGGAGGCAAGGAAGGTAAGCATTTCTAAGAGATAACAAATGCACAGACCTTTTGCACACCTAATACGCATTACAGCTTCCCATGCGGTTTCTCTAGTGAGGTCTCTTCTTAATTCGTGTCTCAATTTCTCCCCATGGACGGCTGATTGGAAAGCTGGATAGTAATACACTTGACCAGCAGTATACTTTGCCAGAGTTCCTAAACAGGCAATAAATTATAAATGCAGAATTTACTTCACGTATAAGAT
Source organism: Oxytropis ochrocephala (assembly GCA_020916435.1). Classification (NCBI taxonomy): domain Eukaryota; kingdom Viridiplantae; phylum Streptophyta; class Magnoliopsida; order Fabales; family Fabaceae; genus Oxytropis; species Oxytropis ochrocephala. Next base: position 115,187,658 of record CM037091.1, on the reverse strand, counting down.
CATCAACCGCAAAATATGTACTTAGAAGACCACCATGCTGAGAGAATAATATCAAAGTCAAACAGAATCACATCAGGGAAGGGAGATATATTATTTGCAGACAATAACTACTACACATCAACACATAATTTGTAAAATGATTTGTAAATTCTTTTTAGCATTAACAAGCCAGTTTTTGCCAAATAGATATCCATGAATGAGGGTATCAATTGACATTACACATATCTTGATGACTACTTATGTCCTCATGTATCTTTAATCAGAACACCATCAGGGGAAATCGGCAACCATTCAATAAAGTTTATTCAACAGTCGTAATAAAGTGATGAACTAATTACTCAGTATAGATCTCTTAATGGGATACCAAAACCATCATGTCAAGTATAAAGTGCAGACCACTGACGTGCAGTATAAGACTATAAGGTACTCACATTTGAAAGGTCAAAAATCATCGAAAGCATCTTAAAATGAACATCAATGAAATTGAAGTTTAACATAGTTAAAGCCATAAAACCCATGACATTGAGTCATCACAAAATAATACTGCAACTAAAGAATCATCAGATATATCATTAAAAAACTTCTGCATTCTAATCTGGAACTAGAGGTTTAGCACTAGTTTGATGGCATGGTGAAGTTAGAAGAATATATAATAAAATACCTAAGGAGGCTATGTCAGTGTATTTATCACTGAATGCATACACATTTGCTGAGATTTGGTACTTTGAAAACTCAGCAGCCATTTGCTTATAAAATGGATCTTCAGGCAGTCTCTGTCCATGTTCTTTATCTGTCCCATAGACACGAGAATCATCTCCACGTAACTTCAATCGACCAACACCAAGAGATGGAAGTGAGTTTTGAAAAATTAACAACTTCCCTCCAAGTTGACTCTGCACAAAGAGGCATGGAAAGGCCAGAACAAGGTAATGCATAAGAAAAATGAAATTGTCAAACAAACAGAAAAAAATCTTAAAAAACCAACAAGTTCAAGGCAGATAGTGTTTTCTAAAGCTATTCACAAAAAAAAAAAGTGTTTTCTAAAGGTTTGGATAAACATAGGCCCCCCTTCTGCAAAGAATGTAACTTGCTTCTCTATGGCTTATCTGATTTATTCAGTGACTTTCTGATAGTTTAGTGTTCCCAGCAATGCTCTAAGGCACAACTTGGAACTTGGAATTTAGCAGGGAATTAAATATTAAAATATGCAAATTTTGGGTACTCTAAACTGTTATTTTTACATAACAATTGTTTATTAACAGAACTGGATCAGAGTTGAGGAAATGAAAACAACAATCTTAATAAAAGAAAGCATGTCCTCTGACCAGTATCAATGTGATAGAAGTTACGTCCCAGGTATTCAACAGCCTGGTATCTCCTACCCAAAGTTCCACTCCAAACCACAGACACACCCTTTTCATTCCCTCCTATTATTTATACCCTCTAGATCCCCCTCTCTAAGTAATTGTCAACAAACTAACTATTTCATCTAGCTAACTACAGTTGTCTGTTCCTAACAGATACAGTTAGGAAGTGATTCAATCATTCAAATGCTATGGGAGATTTAACATTTACATACTACGTATTGAGTCCAAAGTATTACTTGTATTGACACAAATGAGGGCAGACTTCTCATTATTACCAAAAGAGAAGTAAAAAACACTTGTACAAAATCACAATTCCATAACTTGACCTTCCAATCACAAATATCAGGTCTTTTTCCCTGCCTAAATTAGATTAAGAATTCCTTATCACAATCCCAAAGAAATGCGAAATGACTAGCATAGGTCATAAAATTTCTACCACAATTCTTTATATATTTTCAAGCTAGATAGAAACAACATATCTGCATTGACACTACTTTAAATAAAAATAAAAAACACATGCAAATATCTTCCAGTTTTGTTGAAGCTTTCCCTTTCTAAATAAAACCAGGTTTGCATTTGCAACACAGACATCCACTGCACTCTTATTTCTACCTTGAAAACTAATCTCTAAACATGTGAAACTTTGATTCAATCAGCAGGGGTTTATATCCAATGTAACAAATCCACTACTTATGGAGAAAACTAGCAAAACGAAATTTCGATAGAACAAAAAAATCACCATAGAAAGTAATTAAGATAGAAAAAAATACCATAACCATAAAAGCAGCCTTAAGAGCGGGACCAAAAGCCGATTCCAGATTAACATTGTCCTGGAACATAGTTGGCAAACTATCTAGGAAGGCTTCCACCACACTTCTTGATTCAGACAAGTTAACAAGAAGATCATCTGGCAGTGGAACAAATATGTCATCCAGATCTGAGACTACCAACATCTGTGGTTGAGTCAAGGATGACTGCAAAACCATAATATGTAGAATAATTAGTACAAATCGTGGCCAAACAAGAGAGTAAAAGAGAGATAGTAACAGTGGTAATGCACTAATGCTCATAGTACTACAAACCTTCATATTATAAAAATGTATTGTGCTGTCAAAAGTTGCAAATCCTATTTGTGTTAGTGGAAAGCCAGGAAGCTCATCTAAGCAGGACTTGATTGTTTGGGCCACAACCTGGATTAAGAAAAGTAACATCAGAAATCAAGATAATGTGTACCTAACACCTCCAAAAGTGCGTGGACACGTTAGTCATTTAGTAACCCCAAATGCAAAATGCATTCCATAACCCAAAGTTGCCCAGAAAAATAAATGTCTGCCGAGAAGTAAATGCTACTTCTGGCAAATATCATTTTTGAATTTTGACCTTTTGGTATATTGGGACATATTTGTCCTTGCAATACCCATATAAAGCGTGTTGCTGAAAAAATCACGTTTGGTAAATATTCCCAACAAAACTCATTCTAAAAGATATTCTACACAAATTACCCAAACATGCTCAAAAATAATATTAACATGATATGTGAAGCCAAACACACGGCCCTCGCATGCACACAAGAAATAAACTCCACTAGTTATTGCGAGTTCCAGTTATCATTAAAATACTCAAAGGGAAAAATTTTGAATCATTAAAATCAGCTAAAAGATATGATGTATAAGTTTAGTGAAAATTAAAACCATATAATAAGCTTTTTGGCAGACCACTTTCTTGTCTAAATGAACTAGTCTAAGATAGAATACATTAGAACATAACTCTTGTTTGTGGTCATTGAAACCAAAATTTATCAAACTTATGTATCTAGAAGGGTCCTGTTTCAATAAAAATAAGGCCATGTATTTCACAACAGTAAAATTTATTCATTTCAATTTTTTTAATATGTGAAATGCAGTACAATCTATACATTGTATCAGAAGTGAAGTGTTTACCTCAATCATGCCACTTCTAACCGCAGATATGGAAACATCGATGAGGAAGAAATATACTGGAGGCATAGGAGGTCGCACCATATACTCAGCCGGGGCAACAAATTCTACAGTACCCTTTGTAAGCTCGGGTCGTTGATTCAAATCAACTCTTTTGCCAGTGGCATCTAATTGTGCATAATATTCACTAGGAACTACAAACAACAGTCAATATATTAACATCTCAAGAAAGATATTATTCAGCAAATTACAATATATATATATAGATATAGATATATGTATATGTATATATAACAAAAAAAGCAGCTTTCGTCACAAGTTCTTAATTATGCTTCTAAGCTAGGTGTCTGGTTTCATATCACAGCAGAGCTGTGATCCACTTATTGTGACAGTAAGAAACATACAGCAAAACTGACATGAATAACAGAGTCAGAGAGATCAGAGAGCAAGTTCAACTCCCATGCACTGACACCACAATGGCACAATCCACATTAAACAGGTAAAAAACTCAAGTATCTGCATTTTTTTATCAAGGCCCCCTTTGGGCATATCCAATAGAATGCAATGATAGAGAAATTAATGAATTTTCAGAACCTCTAAGAAAAAAATTTCTCACTGCACAAATGTGCTGGCCTAAAGTACTTGAGACATGATGCTGCCATTTTCTTTCTATTGACTTTTAATTAGTAAGGCAAAGGACAAGGTTATGGGAGTAAAAAGTACCATCATTAAGCAAGGTGCATACATTGCACCGGAACTTTCTTCCAGCTTCTGTAAATGTCACATAAGGATTCACATACGTGCGACATCTTCTGCAGCGTACGACACTAGCCGGAGCAAAACTAATTATCGGCACCTCTTCCTGTAAAGACAGAACAGTGAACAAAGGAAAATAACAATGACCAGTATGTTACTGCTCATCAAATAGGTATAAAGAGACACCAACCCCATCAGAAGATTCAGCAAGCGGACATACAACAGCTCCCAGAGGCAGATGCCACCTTGAAGCTAAGGACTGGGAGCTAGGAATCGCATTGGTTGTGAATCGTAGAAATCTAGGATTGCAGTTCATGGGATACATCTCAGCCAAATTCGTTGGCTCCACATCACCATCCAACGGCCTTGGAAGTTCTTTAGCATCAAACAATGGATCCATTGTTCCAGGACGAGTTTGCATTGTGAGTGAATTGAAGTCTTCTGTCAATCCCTGAATGGCACCACTAGGGGTGCAGATCCTGGAGTGCTGCATTGGATGTATACCTAGTGGAGCAGCCACCGGAAATGATGAACCATAGCCACCTTGATGAGGTGAAAAGGGAGAAGATGGTGCAGTCGGTACATGTCCATAATTCCCTTGATCAGTAGGAAAAGAGGAATGCATAGGTGGAGCTTGCATTTCAGCACCAGGCTGCATACGGCCATATCCAGGAACAGATGGCTGAAATTGAGGAGGAGGAACATTTGAACCCAAAGGTGGAGACCCCATTGGAACAAAAGGCGGTGGCTGCTGAGCTGGAAGAGACGATGGAAAAGGCGGTGGCTGCTGAGCTGGAAGAGACGATGGAAAAGGGGTGGTTGATTTGGAGGAGGTTGAAACAATGATTGTCCCATGGGTGGAGGGCGCGTAAGAGGAGACTGAGCTGCTGCTGATGAAAAGGGAGGTGCCGGAAAATTCTGGAAAGGTCCTGCAGTTGGCGGGACATTGGATGCCGAGGAGGAGAGGCACTGATGGATCATTGAATCTACCCGGCGGCGTAGGTCTAAAACTGGGTGCCCCTGGTCTAACTGGGGGTCCAGACGATGAAAAAGGAGTTGGGGTTTGAGGAGGAACAGGAGGAGCAGGTCGGACAGGAGGAGGCTCTGATCCAGCCACTGGACCTGTTGATGAAAAAGGTGACATAGTCTGTGCAGCAGCAAAAGGCGACGAAGCAGGTCTTGCAGGGAAGCTTGGACGACCAGGATTTTCCATAGATTACAGAACAACCCAAATCACTCTGCTTTTATTTGATCAAAACCTTCGTTCCATCACCAAGCCTGTTAGAAAACAAAAAATAAATAAATAAATAAATTGATGTGTGCAATGCTTGATACAGAAAAGCAACGAAATGCATTACAATTCAGAGCTCTCAACACAGTTCGATTCGAATCAACAATAATAATCATGACTTCAATGAATTAAAAGCGCTTAGTTAACCTTTTCCACGCTGAAATTGTCTTAAATACTTATCCTAAATAAATTATTGACAATTAATATATAGCACTTGCGAATTAAGCAGTTTAACTTAGATTCATATGCAGAGAGAGTTATTAGGGTTCTGATGAAGACTGATATGAAGAAGAAATAACCGTAAATGATTAATTGAGTTTGAGAGGAATAATAAACAAGTGGTTGAGTTTTGTGAAGTGTGACAGATCGAGAAAAAGAGGACACGTGATTAAGAAGTTGAAATCGAGATCGAGAAGAACTCACCGAGTTGCAGTTTCGGATCGGAGATGTGGATGGAGAGTGAATCGTTGTATTGTATGTGAGATTGGGTGATAGAACCTATGCTGCTTCAAGACAATTCAATTCTATAGACAGAGCAGAGAGGCTCTTTCAGATGCAACGAGAAGCGAAAAACACCCACCCAGAGAGGGACTAGCACTCTGCGAATTTCACCGTTCCTTCCTTTTTTTTTTTTCGTTGATCCGTACTGATTATTTTTTTTTTTTTGCTACAAATGAATGTTTGGGTGGAGGTTTTTTTTTTTTTTTGTCAAAAGGATATATGATTTCACCTGGTTTTTCAATTGGGTTCGTCGTTTTAATCGGATTTGCTAACCACACCCAATGTTGCAACCCATTAAGGATGACAATGAACCGAACTAACTCAAAAATAGTTTTAGACTCAATTTAATAACTTTCTTATTGAACTTAGTTCATGAGCGGAATGAGTTAAATTTGACCCGAAAATTATGCTCGTTAAATGAAATGACTTGAACTTGAGCTAAATATAACTTGACTTAGGTATCGTTTGGTTTGGCGGTGAGGAGTGTTGGAAGTGCTTTTAGAGGTGCAAAATCAATTCCATTGACAAATCCAAGTGTTTGGCTTGTTAGTCTTCAAAGCGATTATGCCTTCAAAATCGATTTAGAGTTGAAGCTACTATGAGTAGCTTTTACGTTTCCTACAATCGATTCTCACATAAAGCACAAATTTTTTTTTGACAAAAACACATAAAGCACAATTAAATTCTCATTTTTACCCCCTTCTTTCATTATGTGGGGTGTTAAAGAAATTGAGCTTTGTTATTTCAAACCTCTGCTTTCAAAGGAGAAAGACGATTGCCTTGTTCTTTCTTCAGGCTCTGCTTGTTGTTTGTAGGTGTCACTTAGCTTTATTGACACATGTCTAGGTTCTTTTTTTCCCAATCGATATTGTTGTGTACATTTTTTTTGGTCGTGGTTGTGTACATTTTTTTTTAGTCAAAAACTATGGCTCGAGCTTCAGTCTGACTCCTCTTCTTCACTAGAACTCTTTTTTGGTGTGAAAATATCAAAAGCCCTTACTGAAATTTGGTTTTTATTTTTTTTAAAGATTATGTACGGTTCGGCGCACGATTGATCGAACTTGATCGAATCTCGCTGCGCCGAACTAGTTAAAATTTACTCAGACACCCCAAATTATGTTTTGACTAGGTTCGACCAAGCGTGTGCCGATCCAAATCGATCAGCCGTGCGCCAAACCCTCCCCACCGTCCAGTCAACGGCTAAATTTTTGAATTCTCCCCAACGGTTATAAGTTTAACGGTTTCGATTGTTTTAAATCAACGGCTCATGTTTGATCACACCTATTATAGATAAGTGCAACAAGTCATACAAATCGAAAAAGTCTAAAAAAATAAATTGTGCAATGAATAAATTGAATCGTTAAAAATCAGTTAAAATTAAACAACTAGTGTTAGCAAAGAATAAATCGAATCGTTAAAAATCAGTTAAAATTAAACAACTCAGCATCCAGCAACAATCAATGAGGTTCAACCCTGCCAAGTGTGAACCGGTTTGATGCACGCATGGTCGAACCACACTTAATAGGTTCGGCGCACGCATGGCCGAACCGTAGTTAATGTTTAAAAAAATGTTTTAAATTCAGGGGTATTTTGAGAATAAATGGTGGTATGTGAGTTCTAGTGAGTAGCTAGGGAGTTCTAAGAAGTATGGGCCAAAATGGTACCGTAGTGCACATTTGGGCTCCAAAGGCCGAACCAAAAATTAGTTAATGTATTATTTTCTTCCATTCTATTTCAAACAACTCAAAATATATAGGTTTTCTTAATCAAAAAAATAAAAAATCTATATAGGTTTTTTAATGAAAACTATTTACAAAAAAAAAAACAATGACACTCTTGGCAAAAAAAAAAAGACACTCCATCTTGTTGTCTATTTTATCAAATTTTAAGTATCTAATATAATTTTAAATTGAAACCTATTTTTGTAATTTTACACTCAAAAGCACTTTTGATCTAATCTATCCAAACAACATGATTGAGGAAAATCACTTTTTCGGTAAAAGTATCCAAACAAAAATCATGTTACGTTCAACTCACTTTTAACTAAAATCAATTCTGCAAAATCAATTCTGTCAGAATTAATTCTACTCACCGCAGAACCAAACATACACTTAGTTGATTCATAATCTAGCTTGATAATTAATAAACTATATATCTTATTGCCCTCCGATTCTTCAAATATGTTTGAAATTGAGGCCTCTTTATTGTTCTTAAGAACTTCTTCGCCGAGGATGTATTTGAAATTCGACATCATCCAATTATTTGTGGTGCACACAACACTATATCAGATCTATTTATTTCTCTTATCAATATGGGGATACTAGAGTGAGCCGACATTTATACACTTGTGAAAGCATTCATTAGCTCTCTGGCCTTGACTAGGCACCTCTATTACAAGGGGTCCTTGGCTTGGTAATCCACATTAACTTGGGATACTACCAATTGGGAGTCATTTTCTTAGCAAGGGGTATTTGGCTTGGTGTTCCCCATTTGCAGTTGTACGTAGATTTATATGGCAGAGTGATGAATTGTGTCTGCACTGTCTTTGTTAATGTGTCTTCACTGTCTTTGTTAGTGGTTCCTCCCCAAATGTGACCATCATATTGACACATCCAATTGGCTTTGTTTTTTAGTCGTTGATCCCCTAGAGATTGGGCCTTTGTGTAAGGGATGAGGGTTTTTTCTTGAAGTTTCACGGTGTTGAACAAATTGTAGAATATGATGTTGTTGGAGCTCCCCTTGTCAACTAGAATTCTCAAGTCAAAGTTGGTCGTAGAGGGGTATTTGGTGGCTTGGCCTCTCATCAATAAAGTCATCATCGTTAAAAGCCAACGACAGTCACTTTGATTTCCCTCTAAAATTTGGTAGAGATTGTTGAGGAGATTGGCATTATCTCCTTAAGCTTTCTTTTGCTAGTATTTAGGCTGGCTCTGCCCTCCCATAGTAAGGCGCCTAAGATAATTCCCTCATCAGATGAATGCTCTTCGACATCAATGTGTTGGGCTACGATAACATTGAGTGTGGCATGTGGTTTCATTTGTCGAAGGGAGTTGGACCTCGTTCTCTTCTCTCCCACTCCTAGGTTCTAATCTCGTATACTCACGTAGTCTCGTGTGTTGGATTAGCTGCTCGATTGCGTTTTTGATTTGGACACACTCGTCAGTGTTGTGCCTGGCGCTCTTATTGGTATAATTAAATTTTATATGTTGTCTATTTTTGTTATAATAACATTTATATCTTATCTTTATTAACTAATGTTTTTGTTGTTTAGTCTAGACGAAGAAATATTATGTATTATTAATGTAACCAGGACGATTACCCGTGCGATGTACGGGGAGGTGATTAACAGGCCTACAGATGTAGTTTCGAAAAAACATCAACATTTTATAAGGGGGTATAAAAATACGCAACACATATATATAAGACGAAGAGGCAACAATAGCCCTTGGTGGGATGAGGCAATAATGTCGGTCCAAAAAAATAGAGTGGGGGTATATTGGTAAACAATGGGGTACAAAATGACGGGTACATTTTGATAACAAAAAAAGTGTTGGACAAAAAAAAAATTATCGAGTATGTGTCGGTCCAAAAATATAGAGTGGGGGTATATTGGTAAATAGTGAGGTACAAAATGAGGGTATATTGGTAAATGGTGGGGTACAAAATATAGAGTGGGGGTATGTCGGTCCAAAATATAGAGTGGGGGTATATTGGTAAACAGATGGGGTACAAATGAGGGTATATTGGTAAATGGTGGGAATAAAATTTTCCCACAAAAGTGGATAAAAAAAGTGTTGGACCAAAAAAAAAAATTGTCAGTGCATGTCGGTCCAAAAATATAGAGTGTGGGGGTATATTGGTAAAGCAGTGAGAGTACAAAATGAGGGTATATTGGTAAATGGTGGGGTACAAAATATAACGTGGGGGTATGTTGGTCCAAAAATATAGAGTGGGGTATATCGATAAACAATTGGGAGTCTGAAATGAGGGTATATAGGTAAATGGTGGAAAAAAAAAAATTTCCCACCAAAATCCTATATTAAAGTAGATATTGTATTATAGATGAGGGATTATTTTTGACTACTTTTCTCACAAGATAAAAAAGATGCTATTATTAATCACAGAAAATTTTCAGTTTTACTTTTATGCAATTATGCTATACACAAATCAAACACACCCTAATATTTAACTAAATACACAAAAATAGAATACTTGGACATTATCATAATTTAACTTCTAAAGGTCTAAGGTATTTTTTCCCAGCTCCATCTAAATGATATTTTATTATTAAAAAAATCTTATTATCAAAGATTCAATGTTAGTATATTTTATCTTAGCATTCCTGGCTTCATCAGAATGAAATTTTATCATCAAAGAGACAAAGTTAGTACATTTTATCTTTTTTTTACACAACAATTTTTTTTATTTTTAAAACTGTTATATTTTATCTTTATTTTCGAAGCAATTGTATCTTTATTTTAGAACCAACGGAATTTTTTTTTGTCAAAACATTTTATTATTTTTACAAAATTTTACTACGGTTATAACTTATAGTTCTTTCTATTGACGGCGTCGTTTGAATATTGTGAAGGAAAAATTGGAATCAGTTTCTTCGTTTGACTTTGACTTAAGGAAAAATTTAATATTTAATTTATAAAAATGGTCCCGGCGGGGCTCGAACCCGCGACCTTCGGCTCATAAGACCAACGCTCTAACCAACTGAGCTACGGGACCATTTTATTATTTAATATTGTAGTATTAACTTGACCTAAATATGTGTTGTTATCCACTGAACATTCGCTAATCAACACTCAACACCACCAGCTTATAATTAAAAAAAAAGACACTCAACACCACTAGTATGTGAATTATTATTTTATAAAATAAAAAAATTTCTGTGTACTTTGTTTTTTTGACAACTTATAAAAGAAAATAGGTAAAATTACACCAGGGACCTTTAAGTTATTTATTTATAACAAGTTGACTCTTTAAGTTTTTTTTTAACAAATAGGCCCTTTAAGTTATTTAACATTGACATCGTTGGCCCTTTTAGTAAAATGTCATATCGTTGATTAAATCAAAATACACAAAAATATGTTTGGTTGCATCAAAATACATAAGCTAGAGTACTCACAATATATAAAGTATCATTACATCAAAATATATAAGCTAGAGTAATCACGAAAAGGGCATATTTGTTACAACAAAAAAACTTAAAGGACCAATTTGTTACAAATAAATAACTTAAAGGTCATCTGTGTAATTTTACCAATAAAATATTATCCGTGTGTTCCATATTCACTAGTATAAAAAAATAGTATCCATTCTGTGTTAGCAATAAAGTTTTAGTTTCCATTTTTTTAAAAATAATGTAAAAGTATAATTCTTACATGATAAATTAAATGTAAAATAACACCATCATATACGAAAAATAAATAATTAATACTCTACTCTAAACTTTCAATGAGATTATTATTTTATATTGTAGGGGTCTTTTATACATCTTGTTTTTTCAACTCTAAGAAGCTCATACCATTGTTCATAGGTGGCTAAATATATCATACCATCACCTTCAAAATTTTGATGAAATTTCTATTTATATAGAAATTTTGATCACTAGTAACTAGTAATATGACATGCCTCTTTTTTTGACCAAAGTAATATGACATACCTCTTATTTTTTACAAATTAATGTATTATTATACTTAACTAAAACTACAAGGGTAATATTAACACCCAAAATCTGTTAAGTTGTTGGCCAAAGGAGAATCTAGCTGAAGCAAGGGCTTGGTCGAGTTCATATGAGCTGAGTTTCTCAAATTTGGAGCAAAAAAGAGAAGTAGGCTACAAATAATTTGTAATTAACTTTTTCTCTCTGCCCTCTTTTCCCCCTCTACCACTATTTTCAATAAGAGCAACCACATGAGAAGAGTTGGTAGCCTCAGCGTATTATTCATGAGAAGAACATCAATGTCGTCACTTTTGAACTTTGAAGAGGTTCAACGCATGAAGGAGTTAGTCGGGAATTTCAATGAAGAAACGTTTGCCGAGGAAAGCAAAAAAAATAGTTACTCTCATGGAGACCTGGTAGAAAATCCTGAATAATACGCTTAAGGCTAACTCGTAGGCTAAAGTACCAATAAAATGGCATTGCTTGCTGAGCACATGTAGTTCGACTAAGGAGTAACTTGGCTGGGGAACTTAGCGAAGGGCACAGTGTATTATGCAGCTAAGGATGTATTGGCGGAAGCAAATGAGCTTGCTTTGGGAGCAAGTAAGTGAAGCACGTGGTCAATTGGAACGTTGAAGCGGTTGAGAAAACATGAAGAAGCGCCATGGAAGTATCAGTGAAAATATGTCACCCCCACTCTTCGGGCTAGTGGGCGTCATGGAGCATTGTTCCTAACTTTTACAGTGCATACGCGTTAATGTATGTTGATCTTAGCCGATCCAACGATGGTTAGCTGTATGCTAATAGTAGTGGCTGACAGAGACTATATATATATATATATATATATATACTCATTCTTGAAATCTCCTTTTACAAGTAGGAGTATGAGTATTTTAGTATTTGTAAAAGGTGATTTCAAGAATGAGTATTATAGTGTGTGTGTGTGTGTGTGTGTATATATATATATATATATATATATATATATATATATATATATATATATATATATATATATATATATATATATATATATATTATATATATATATATATATATATATATATATATAGGACACTATATTAACTTTGACACTTATGATTTAAGGACACTTGGTCAAATTTGTCTTTCTTAGGGTCAAATTTGTTTTTTAATTGTTTCACTTACATTTCCTCTTTTTCTATCATCTTTTCACTTTTCTCTTACACTCTCTTTCTTCCTTTTTCACTTTTCTCTTACATTCTCTTTCTTCCTTTTTTCTTTTTTACTTTACTTCTACTTTTCCCATAAACAATTCTTTTCTTTCTCTTATCACCTCACTTTAGTTTTTTTAACTAAATTTCTAATCTACACTACTCTACTAAAATTACCTATAAAAATATAAATGAGTCACACTAAAAAACAAAAGAAAAAAATCTATCATCACCTTATTGGAAAAAGTTATTGATAATCTATTATGTATCTTTTACTATCTACTATAATCTACTAATCAACCAAAATAATCAATTGAAACTACGAGATAACTGCAATGGTATATTAAAAAACACAGGATAATTGCACTGATATATAAAAAAACACAGAATTAATTATTGTCATTGATAATCAAAAAAATTGAAGACTACTATAAACCTACTATTTTAAAAACAAGAAGACTTAATGATTATTTAAACTACTGATTAATATTTAAAACAAATATTTCTTATTGATAATCAATTGAAACTACGAGATAACTGCATGATATATAAAAAAAAACATGGGATAATGGCATGGATTAATATTTGCCATTGGTAATTTAAATTTTTAAAGACTACATAAACCTACTACCTAAAAAACAAGAATGTTTAATGACTATTTAAATGATTAATATTTAAAACACACGCGACAAATATTTCTCACTAATACCTAAAATAGGACAAATAGTTGTCACTGATATATAAGAAAACACGGGATACGTATTTTTTATTGATAATCTACTATCTATCTTTTACTATCTACTATAATCTACTAATCAACTCAAATAATCAATTGAAACTATGAGATAACTGCACTGATACATAAAAAAACACGGAATAACTGCACTGATATATAACAAAATACGGGGATAGCAGATAGCTGCAATGATATATATATTTATTTGAATCTCATTTTTTATCTACTTTAAATTTGTCTTTATTTTCACGGGGTAATGTTCATACTATTTTAGTACCGTCTAAGTTCATTCATAAAAAGAACACGACAGTACCCCGTGCGTATGCACGGGTATTCTACTAGTATTGATGATGATTGATTGATAGTTGATCGGTGATTGTAGGGGTGGATGGATCTACGCTTATTTTAGGGTGGTCAACCACACACCCTGAAAAAATAATATTAGTACTAATACTCTTATTAAAAAATAATATCAGTACCAATATCTTATTAAAAAAATATTTAGCACACCCTGAAAGTATTTTTTTTGCACTGAAAGTCGTAGTTTTGCACCAATATAATGTACCATACTCACACAATTACTCACACTCTTACACATTTCTAATTTAATTTACTTTTCCCTGTCCTCACTCTCGAGCACATTCTTATTTTTTCTCTTCCTCCTTTAAGCGACTAATTATGAGTTGCGTAATTTATTTATTGAAATATATTAAAGTTTTTATTTTTAGTGTATTTATAGCGATGTGTGTGCTTAAAAAGTTTTACACACCCTGCTCTGGAGTGGACTCAAGGCCCAATACAGTCCAATAGGCCCAGCATGACCCAATACTTTAGCTATAAATACGGCACGAATCCCAAGAATTAGGTACGTCATTATTACTTGTGGTCCTATTTATTTCACTCACTACTCTTGAGCTTGGCGTCGGAGTCTTTCGCGAGTCTGCACGCGTGCGACCCAAACTCAAGGACATCAGTGCAACCAACGGCCGAACAGAAGGACTACATCAACATCAAACCTCTATTGGTCCAGGTATGATCACACCCTAATCTAGGATCCTATATACGCCACAGGGTGATTGATTGATGAGATATTAGATATATCTATATATATATATATATATATATATATATATATATATATATATATATATATATATATATATATATATAGTGATTGATTAAAATAATTTTTGGAAATGAAAAATAAATCATTTTTAGATTAGATGTGTGTGTCATTAAATTCCAAACTCTTAAGCATTAGAATTTTAAAGCACTCTCAAATAGACCAAAGTATCGTCACTTGTGATAACTACTCAAACGAGTCAAACCCTTGTTCTGATCTCAAATTGACAAAAGCATCATCACTTGTTGTGACACCGTAAGTTGTCTTGAGATAATGAGGCTTTGTTTGGCGTCTTTCTTCTTGCTTCTTGCTTTAGAGAGTTATCGCACTTGACTGTATTTCAATCACAATTGAAGTTATTAACCATTTCCATAGATGTTTAATTGACTTGTTTACTACTCTCAGTGTAGATTACGTGGCAGATTTGCAGTTTTGCTAATTTATGAAATTGTCTTTTGTATAAATTGATATTAGGTTCACAATTCTATAAGTCAAAACTCAATGGAGGAAAAGCCACTAAAAAATGAATATGGAATAATAACGAAAGTTGTGGTGATTGCACCAAAAAAATGAGTACCTGTAGCTGTATGAGTATCATGATATGGAAGGTGACGGTAATTGTGGTTTTAGAGCAGTCGGTGTTGGACTTGATATGGGACACCGACTTGATATGGGTGAGGATTTTTGGCCTGTGATTAGACAAAATTTAATTCAGGAAACGAAGGAAAGGGAAACAGTGTATTCAACCATGTTTGGGCGAATGGTTTCGTTAGAGTTTCGCAAAGCTTTAACTATTGAATCCTACGAACGTCAGCCGGACTCGAAGTGGTTTGATTTGCCAGAGATGGGGTATATGGTTGCAACCAAGTATAATGTTACACTGGTTCAGTTTTCTTTGAATATGAGTTTTACTTATCTGCCTTTGAGAGATACTTATGGTTCATCTAAGTTTAAAATCATATCTGTTATGAACAAGGAAAATCTACACGGGTTGCATCTTTCGATCTCTCCAACATGTCTGTTGCCTCCTGTTGCCCCTCAGTGGTACCAACACTACTCATCAGAGTCAGCGTCATGGTTGGATCTGTATGCCGGTCGTTTTACCCTATGGCAGTCTATGTGTCCTTCAGTGCATCGTCCCACTCCCGGCGATGCGCCTAGATGTGTCGATTTAGCCGATGATTCTATTGACGACTTATAGATTCACACCTTTTTTGTATTACACATGTATCTATTACTATATCGCGTTTTTGTAATTACACGCGTTTATTTTATCCAACATATCTACACTGTTGATGTTAATCAAATCACGAGGCTTCAAATTAAAACCGTTGATGAAATCACAGCCGTTAACAAATTCAAAGCCCATCGTATATACCCTTGGTGGGACATAAATACGTTGTGCATTTTTTAGGCATCGTATATATGTCCATTGTGCGTATATACGATTGACTTAAAACGCATCAATCGTATATACACACAATGGACATATATACGATGCTTAAAAATTACACATTAAATATATGTGCCAAAAGATATATATACACACACACACGATTAGTGTAAGTTTGTAAAAAAAAAACAGGTTTTTTGAAGGGCATTTTGGGAATACACTATTATGTGGGGGTATATGGGAACTTTGTGGGGGTAAAAAAAAACCAAATTAAATATAGGACACCAAAACAAAAACCCAAGCAATCATGTTATTGTTAGGTAGGCAAATCCAAAAATCTAAAAAGCTATCGTGAAAGGGGAAAAAAAAAAGCTACCACTTTATACAACCATTGATTTTTCAAAAGGAACCATGTCTGCTATTTACCCTCTGCTGTCTTCTCTAGAAGAACTCTGAATCTCACTCCTATCAGTGTCGGAAAATTCCCTCTGGGATTCAATTTCTCCACTACCCCCTTGATTCCTTCTTCTGTGCCTTCGATCCTGAACATCCAGAAAATAATGTTCAGCCTTAAAAAACATTATCTGATAATAAAACCCCTCAACTCATTCCTACTGTGAAATAAAAAAAGGACAATAATTCATTTTGAATAAAGAAGCACATGAGATTAGGAGATCAACTTTCTGAATTATGATATATGTATAACTACTTTTTTGTCTGGTATACTTTTCACAGAACAATTTTATGACAAATAAACTATTGGATCATCTGAATTGTGGGTTCCATATCTTAAACAATTCCACCAACTTCAATGATTCAGTTAAAGTGGCATTCCAAGATTGGGTGTATACTTCAAAGTAAACGGCGGCATAAAGAAACAAGATAATAGTAAAAAGTTCGAGAACGTAAATCACGAGTTTATGACAATGTGATAGAAACAAACCTCTCTTGGCAAAGGGTATTCTTCTGATTCCAGCATACGTACGACTTGGCTCATCTTGGGCCTTTTCTCAGAATCTGGATCAACACATCTTAAAGCGGTTAAGAGAGCCCGTTTTAAAGCCCGAGTTGATGGCTTCACCTCAATGTTTGGGTCCACCACTTCTTCTGATCTCCTGCTTCCAACCATCATCTTCAGCCAATCAACCAGGTTCACCTGAAAGCGCATTGCAGTATCATGGTAAATGTCAATTAAATGAAGTAACTAAGAACACACATTTATTGTTAATAATGGAGTGAGTGAACCATCCGGAAGAGGATATTTGTAGCCCTATACATAAATCAATTCTTTGATAATTATCGCGGGTGCTACACCATAGTATATAGACTTAACATTTAAAATAGATTTAGCAATAAATAAGATTTTACTGTTTATGAAGTTAGAGCATAATCAAGCTAGGAATAAGACTTAAAAGTTTACAATAATGATTTTTGTACAAAGTAGGGTTCCCTATAGTATTAATAGTAGTAGTTTTTTTTACTTAATTAATAACAGTAGTTGAACAGTGATAAATATCTAAGCGTTCCAGAGCAAATATAATAAAGATATGTATCATTGAATATATGCTACCTTATCTGTAACATTCAAAATGTTGTTAAAATGGAAGGCAGCATGACCCACAAAGCTGAGGGGGTACACATTGAATGGTATAGATAGATCCAAGAGAAACAAATAATGTCTTGTAGAATAGTGGGGACAACAACAAAAAAACACGCAAACAATATAGCTACTAGAGAATTGTTGAGAATGTTGTACTTCCTATTTTTGAAAGGGTCCCTTCAGAAGTGAAGATTAACACTAATGCCAATTTAACAAGAAATCAATTTTAACCATAATGTTCAAACCATTTGCTTTTCTCTAGTATTGGAGAAATCATCATAAATCAATCATGCATCAAGCAATTGAAATTCAAAAACAGACAGTATGAGCTATTTATTACTATGAATAGATATGTTGTTAATAGCATCTGGCTAGAAATTTCATGCAATTTTTATCCTCGGTTTGACTGGCAAAAGGAAGTGTTATATATCTAAAACATATCCAAGATTAGCCAGAAAAACAAAACAACTATGCAGCTTCTTTATTTTTGCAATTGACTGAATGAACAAGCTTACGCCTTACGGCTAATGCTTCGTGATTATTTGGTGAATTGGGGAAAACAAATGCACATACTTCAAGCTGATTTTGTGCCCAAGATAAAATAAAGGTTTGCTCACTTCATTTGTTGGACGACCATAGTCAACTGGATCTCTTCCAGTAATTCCTTCCAATAGCAAAACACCAAAGCTATAAACATCACTCTTCTCATTTAGAAGGCCAGTGTTTGCATATTCAGGAGCCACATATCTGTGAAATGTTTAGAGAGAAAACGGATACAAATGTCATGTTTTCTCGAAAAAGTATAACAATACTGAAAGTGAGAAAAGTTCAATGCTCTCAAGAGCAGTGCACGGAAATATACTAACCCAAAGGTTCCCATAACTCGGGTTGTGACATGACTCTTTCCGGCACCCAATAACTTGGCCAGGCCAAAGTCAGAAACCTTGGCATTGAAATCATCGTCGATCAATATGTTGCTTGACTTGATATCTCGGTGTACCACCTTTGGCTCAATTGCTTCATGCAAATATGCAAGCCTGAAACAAGAATATTGCTTCATATGCGGACCACTAAGAAAACCAAAAGAAGAATAGATGTAGAGAGACTCACGCTTTAGCGGTGCCAAGGAGAACCTTGATGCGTGCTTCCCAGGTAAGATATCCATGGTGACGCATGGCTCCATGAAGCCATTGCTCCAAGTTTCCATTATTGACATACTCATAAATTAACATCCTGAAAATATACCATATAGGCGAAAGATATGTGTCAGTGAACGCAAGATTAATCTCACCGCCATGTAGCAGATTAATGAACTTGCATTCATCATGATTACCATTTATTCTCGCAACAATTATTTAATTTTACTAAGCAATTTATGTAAAGCATCTATGCAAGTTTTTAATTCACGATAAGGGTCACGTTGCGGTCCTCGATGTTGCAGGGAATTGCAATTCAATGCGGGTGATATGACGGTCACGTTGCAGTCCAGAAAACATAAAAAACCTCAATATCACGGCCCTATCACATACCTATGTTAAAACACTGCATATATACTGAGATGATACTGGTGTAACTGAGAATTAGTATACCTGTGAGTTCCCTCCATGCAGTAGCCCAAAAGGCGCACCAAGTTTTTGTGCCTGACATGGCCAATTGCTTCAACCTCCACTCTAAATTCTTTCTCTGCTTGACCACTGCTATACAAACAAAAAACTCAGGAGTTGAACTTCAGCATAATAAGGTAAAACAAGGACAAAACAATTAAGGTAACTAGCCTGGGCATTGTAGTGGAACTCACATGTTATTGAGTATCTTTTTAACTGCCACTGAAGTCCCATTGATCAACTGTCCCTTATAAACAATTCCATAGCCACCTTCACCAAGGACATTTTCTTTAGCAAAACGATTCGTGGCAAGTTCAAGATCCCTCAAAGTAAACCAGTGACCCCAACCCAAGTGAGAGAATTCTGGGAGACCAGAGAGAGGTGAAGGTGCTGTTATAGGGTATCCAGCAGAAGATTGTTTGTACAAAGAAACATTGCCAGAACTACCTTCTTCTCCTGACTGTGAATGGTGAAATGAATCTGAATAGTTGCTACTATTATCCCCATTCTTCATCTTCCCTAAACCTAAATGAACCATTACTTTGTCTGATTCCTTATCACTAGATTTATCATGAATGGTTAGAAGAATTCCATCACGAGGAGCAAATTCATTTTTTGATACTTGTTCAACCCTCACTTCCTTGATTTCCTTTGACACATTTGGTATCTGACTAACAGGGATCTTGTTCTTGTCCTTGACCTTGGCTTTTCTAGATTTCTTCTTAAAATTAAAACTAAGGCAAAGTGATAGCACAGAGATGACTATAATGGCCAACCCAACTACAATTGCAATAATTTCCCAAACCTTAATACCAAAAATTGGAATTTTCTTTGATAATTCAACATTCAGATTAGAACCCATTTCTTAGAAAAAAGCCTTGACTTGACTTCACTTGACTTGACTAGACTATACCTACAAACACATAAGAAATTAATTCACATAAGCAATTTATCAAACACAAACAAGATATTAAAATTAAGTAACTTCAATAAACAAACCTCACAATTGCAGGTGATAACCCTCAAATCCCAGATCTAGAGAATTGTCAGCAAAAGCAAGGATAAGTATATAGGTGGTGGAAAATGTGGGTGTGAATCTAAGCTGGGAAGGAGCTATCTATCTATTTCCCTCCTAGAAAATAGAAAAAGGTGAGTGATGATAAATTAAAGAGAGAAAGAGATGATGGAGTTATCAGTGGTAGGTGATGAGATGCCTTATAACGCATGCATATGTGACTGCCCTTATAAACAAACAAACATAAATTTCTGTAATGCAATTCCTGATTTTCTGCAATGTAATAAGGTGAGGTTTCTCTTCCTCTTGAGATTTTTTTCTCATCTCTCATGAACGTGACTCATTATCAGTAAATGTAATTAATTTCATTCCTGTTTTTGTTTCTTTCCTTTTTTTTCCTTATGACAGCGTTTCTTTCCATTTTTTCTTTGTTTTTTCCATTTGATTTTGATTTGATAGCTTGAGCTGAGCTGTGAATTTAATTTACTGTTATCCATCCACTGAACTGCCAAACTAGACTTCAACTGTTTCAGCCTCTTTTTTTTTTTTTTTTCAAAGCTTCAATTGTTCAGCCAAAAAACGTCAACAAAAAAAATTTGTTCAGCCATTTTTTTGACCAAAAAAAATAAATTGTACAGCCATTTTCTTTTTCAACCAAAAAAAAAAAATTGTTCAGCCCTAAACACCACAGTCCCCACTCCACATATTAAACTTTAAGTTTAATTGCTTATTATTACTCAGTGGCAACATACCCCTGCATATGTGTTGTGTCGTGTTGCTTGATACGAATGATTCTAAAATTAAAATTTCATATTTAAAGTAAAGACTTGCATAAAATATTTATTCATCTTATGTTAAAATAAAATATTTATTTATTTATAAAAAGTAAATATATTTAGAAAGGAGAAATACAAATTACATATACTAATATGTAATTTTTCCCCTTGAGACTTAAAGCAAAATACAATTGCACTCATAAGACAAAATAAAAATTAATTACGAAGCAAATAGGTAATATTTTCCCATTGGATGTAACAACAAAGTAATCAATTATAAAAAATAAAGATATTTTTTTCACACACAAATAAAAATATTTATAATAAAGATAAGATATAATAAAATGATGCCAACAATGTAAAATACTTTTTGTTCTGAACTCTTAAGAACATGAAACTATATATATATATTCACAATGTGTAGTGTTTGTTCTTTAGGACTCAAAAGGTAATTGCTCATTTATAATAAACAAATACATTATAGAAAAAAAAACACCAACATGTAATGTTTCTCGTCGTGAATTGAAAGTAATGAAATTATACCAAATATATTTAACCCAAATAAAAAATAACTATTTTAAAAAAATTTAATGTCTCCCTTCGGAATTAAAAGTAATGCAACATATTTTTCCGTCTCTTTGTAGTCCTAGAGTTTGTGACATTCATCAAGTAGGAGAGAGAGAGGGAGAGAGTCGGTTCACAAATAATATTGAGTAGATAGAGTGAGAAAGAATGAGTTAACTTTATTAAAAAATAAAAAAGATGAGAAAAGAGAAGACAAAGTGTCTTTGCATATTGCAAGTAGTTAAGATTAGACAAAGGGACTGGACATGACAAACACATGAGAGAGAACAGAGAAAAAGGAAAAAGAGGGATGTAGATCAGTAGGTGAGAGAGAATAGAAAGGAAAAAATAGAAAATAAGAGAGAAGATGAAGAACAAAAAATAAAAGAGTGGGAGAATTTCAAATAGTAAAATTTGTCTTAAACAGATATTAGACAAGTAGTTAAAATTAGGCTTATTTTAAATGGAGAGAGGGGAAGAAAAAAATAAAAGAAAGGGGAGTGAATGTGGTGGAGAAATGAGAGAGAACAAAGAAAAAGGAAAAGGAGGGATGTAGATAACAGTTTATAAGAGAGAATGCTGAATTGGAAGGGAAGTAAATAGAAAATTATAAATGAGAGAGAGAGAATTATAAATAGTAATTTTGAGCGATAGAAGGAAAACAGTAAATGAGCGAGAGAAGGAAAACAATAAATGAGAGAGAGAAACTTATCTTAAACATCTATATAAATCTCTAAAGGAAACTTTTTTCCAAGCTCTAGGATGCTCCACCTCATCTTCATTTATTTTTCAATTTGCTTTTTCACTATATTACTATTTCTTTATTATTTAACTCATGAGTTTATTGTCATTTAAAGGAATAATTTATACTAATGTGAAATCTCTCTCCCTTCCAATGCATGATTGTTACATAAAAAAGAATTTTGAAAGTCCTTAATTATTTATTATTTCATCAAAACTATCATAATTGGTAAATATATTTATTCAATTAATTTTTATTTTTGACCAATTCTAACAATAATATAATTTCTTTGAGTTGTGAATAATTGGTATAAAATTATTCAGCTGGGAATTTTTTTAACTTACAATCAACCATGAGTTTTCTTTTTAGTTGTAACTTTTATAGTTACTTTTGAAAATATAAATAATGAGAATTGTTTAACTAATAGTGGGAAATAAAACCATTGTATCCTTATAGTTACATTCATTATTTACTGTCTAAAAAAAAACATTCATTATTTAAATAACGTTACAATATTATCTTATACGTTAATCAAATTTTTAACAAACATTTTCACTTTAAATATCCTTACAATTATTTTGATATATTTAGGATTAGGATTAATTTTAAGTATATGTGAACAAATGTTATAATTTCAGTAAAAATATACATAAATTATTAAAAAAATATAGAACAATATATATTCCATGTAGTAGAAAGAATATATGAAGTTATTATTTTATATCAATTTTTTGAACAAAAGTTACCTTTATAGGTGTCAATAAAACTATAAAATAAAAATAAACTAAGACTTATTATTCTCTACCCTTGCATCTTTTCATCTCCATTTATTTATGAACCTTAAAGTAGCTAAAGTGAATAATAGTAAGACAAAAAGGCAAACACATAGAGAAATAAAAGGAACGTTACAATATTTTAATGGTAAAAATGAAGGTTACATTTATCATTTAATTAAGGAATTACTATATAAACAGCAAAATCTTGAACATTGTTGTCAATTGGAATCATTAGCACATTGTGGTATGTCTTTCCATAGGCAACAAGTGTCACAAATGGTGGTCTACATGCATGCGTAGAATTGATAAGAAAATGATGCATGGAAAGAAATTGGTGCATTGATTGTCGACAAGAGAGAGTTAGAGGTTTTGGAAAACATAGGGGTATCCATGAAATTGGAGATTAGAATCATTACATGTAGTAGTTTGAAGCTTCATTAGTAATGGGGGGAATGAAGTTGTTGGATATTTCATTAAAAGGAAAGCAGTATGATGAATCCGTGAATAAAAATGTATCTCATTTGTAAATGTCATATATGTTGTTTAATAGATATTTGTAATCTATTTGGATTGGATGCTAGGAAATGATAGAAAATAGGTGAAAAATTTAGGCTATAATTTTGAGGTTGTCACTAATGTAATTTGGTTGTTGTAATTGTAAGAAGGATATTGATGTAACTTAGTTTATAGGATGTTCAACCATTTCATTGGCTCTCTTCCTATCTTTTATTTAAACATATGATAGTGTGGGGTATAAATTATTGACACAAGTGTAATCAATAAACTAGAAATAGTGAGTTTGTCCATTGAAATTACATAACTACTGATAATAAATTATTATTTTTGTTCCGTTTGAGAGTAGTTTATTGAGAGTAATAGAAAAAGATCTCATTTAATTACATAACTATAATGAGTATTTTGATAATATATATTATTCCTTTTTTAGGTACATAAGATAACATGCATATTCTTTTATATATTTTAGACAGGCTAATAAATAATGCTATGATATATATTATATGTTAATGACATTGGGACAATTATTTTTCATTTGTTGAAAAATTAAATTAATTTTTTGTTGTTATACTTTTTAATAATAAATTTATTTTTTATCACATATTTATTTTTTTAAAAAAATCAGTAGATTTTTAAATTTTAGATTTATGTAAAAGACTGAATTACCTAAATCATAAAATTATACATTATTTTTAAAATTAAGTACAGATATTTTAAATTTTTAATTTAACATCAAAATTTTTTGTTTATGTTTTTAATATATATATATATATATATTAATAGATTTCATATTTTTATATTTAAAATATATTTTAGAAGGGAAAATGAATAAATTATTTTATTATCCTATCCTGTTAGTTTCTAACTCAACTCAACTCACGATAAAATTTTAACTAGAGAAATAAGATAGGACAAGTCATGAGATTAAGTTATCTTATTCTGCTGTCACAGCAAACACTGGACTGACACATGATATGATATCTTGACCACTAAACGTGCCCTAAGAACCTTCCCTTTCAAGACAAACCTGAATGCTCCTTTGATAAATGTATCCATTGAAACTCTCATGCTCAATACTTCATCAGCCGCTTGCTTTGTATTGAATGAAATATTATTAGGAAATCCAATAATCGCTCGAAGAACCTTTGAAATAGAACGTGGTGCTCATCACAACAAAGGTTTATACCTAATATAGTTCGGCATGCCCCCATCTTCTATTCCTTTGATAAGGTGTTGGGGGTCGTTCCCTAACTTTGGCTTTTCACTGTTGTGGATGTACCTCTGTTGCATTATACGTGAACTTCTATGTTCTCCATCACTGTATTGTGGCTGTTGCATCTCCTATTTCACCGTTGTGGTTGTACATCAACATTGCTGCTGTGTTTTTTGTGACGGCATTGCATTGCTACCCATCTGTAATGTTGCTTCTGATGCTCAGCTCTTTCGATTATATCTTCCATATTGCCTGTCTCTTTTTTGTTGCATTGTGTTCCTTCTTGATTGAATATTTATCAGTTTTATCGTCATTTTCTTTTTGCCTGTTATGCTTGAATCTTTATCAGTTTTGTTTCTAGTTTTTTCTTTCTGCTTTTTGGTTTTATTTTTCTTGTTTTGCGTTGGTACTGCGATTTATCTTTGCTCTTATTTTGTAGTATCCCATGTGTCTGAAGTCAATTGCAAGAGAGGGGTTGACATTGTGACCCATTAAAAAATAACCTAAAACAATACGAATAGCTTCATAAGTAGAGTTAAACATTGTTAGAGCAAATGCTATATTGAGAAGAGTGAGTTGAAAAAGTCTTTTCAACTACTCTAGTGATTAGAGAAGAGTGAGATAAAACAATATTCTCAACTATGTGTATGACTTGAGAAGGGTCAATTAATTTTTTTAAACTACCATCCTTCTTCTTGACCAAGATGATAGGTGAGGAGAAGGACTTGTGCTCGGCTGAATTATCCCTTGTTCCAACATCTCCTTAACCATTCTCTCAAATTGCTTCTTCTAGCTATGAGGGTAACAATAAGGCTTAACCTTGATTGGTTTGGAATCCGGCATCAAGGGAATATCATGGTTTTGGCCTCTATGAGGGGGGGGGGAACCTGTAGGGGACTGGAAAACAGTTCTATAAGTGTGCAGAATTGTTGCTAATTCAGGTTCTATTGTAGCAGGCATATATCCTCCCAATCATTTGCCTTAGTTTCAAGTTTCGAAAATTGCACCGTGAAACACTCTCAGATAACATCAATGTGTTGAAGGCGTTTTAGCTGATGGAATTGTGCGTGACAAGGTGTTGTTGATTTATCCCCTCGTAGAGTAAGGATCTTACCTTGCTGTAAAAATTTCAAAGTGAGTGCCCCGTAATCAGCCACATGTGGTCCCAACGTAGCTAGCCATGGAGAACCCAGAATAACATCTGCACATGCACCACCAATTCATGTCCCTGAATAGCCACATTTAATTGTTGAATCCACCCCTCAATTGTCATCACTTCACCATTACCTACCAAATTTTTGAAGCTAGACTCTGGCTTGATGGGAAACTTCAAGAAGCGAGCTAGTCTTGGTTGAATAAAGCTTTCAGAGCTACCTCCATCCACCAAGATAGAAACTTCAAAGTTATTGGCATGCTCTTGAAATTTGATAACACCACAACCACTAGTACCTCGCATTGCATTTAAAGACAGATGGTGCTCACCCTGGTCGGTGACTTCGTG
The DNA here is from genome assembly GCA_020916435.1 of Oxytropis ochrocephala. Taxonomy (NCBI): domain Eukaryota; kingdom Viridiplantae; phylum Streptophyta; class Magnoliopsida; order Fabales; family Fabaceae; genus Oxytropis; species Oxytropis ochrocephala. Next base: position 115,161,386 of record CM037091.1, on the reverse strand, counting down.
CGTACTCCGTGGATTTGGGGATTGACAGTCAGTGTCAGAGTCGCTACGTTCATCAATTTGCATCATTTGCAACCTTCGATTTGGGCATCTATGGTTGGGAGAGAACTTCTCGTCGCAAAAATAGCAAAACCCCTTCTCACAATAGAGTTGTATTTCAAAAGAAGAGATGTGTTTGATGGCGACATTTTTTTGTGTTAGGGAAGAAGGTTTGGTCGATGGTGAGGGTGGGGTGTGAGTTATCGAAGACTTGGGGTGAGTTGTGGGTCAAGTCGGGTTTGGTGTGTGAGTTTTGGTATTTTTGGTAGCTTGTGTTTGGAATGCTGTATTTGGATTGGGACATTGAGTTTTTTGATTTTTGGGTTCAGGTATGTTGCTCTTCGAACAGTTTGGCTAGGGCCACCGCTTTTTGTGATTATGTATATTAAAATTCATACAAATCAAAAATTATTTGACAGTTTATCACACAACTTTATTTCAATGACTAATATGTTATTATTTTAAAGATAAGTAAATATGTACTCTTAGATAACATGCTTATACCCAATAGCATTTGGATGAGATGATAGATGTATCTTTTAGCTTAGCCAAGATTCTGGATTTGAATCCGGTCTTGGGCATGCAAAAGTGTTAAATCTCTTGAGGGAGAACTTTCCTGCCGATTGTGATCCTACCCCTCGAGGGATTAATCTCTGCAGTTGCACCTAGAGGATAATTCGTTTATACCCAAAAAATACTTATGAATTTTTAATTTTTTTAAAATTTGATATACATACTTCTTCTTCAATAAGATTTGGTTTTTTGTCTGATTGTCTCTTGAGATAATACCGTTGGGGTTTATAGCAGATAGCAGACGACGACGTATTCGAAAAAGGCTCCTCCCGCCACAGGTATCGTTTTTCAAACAGGGTGAGCGAGTTTGATGAGCAGAAGCGGAAGAAGAAGAAGAAGAAGCAATCTCAGTACGTCACAATGAGCAGTAGCAGGAGGAGCACGGGTCACAACTCCAAACCAGTCGAGGGGGCGGAAAACCCTCACCCTCCCATTCCCTTCCAACAACCACCGTCGACTTCCCTTGACCTATGGTCACAAATCGTCGCCGCTGAAAACCAACACCATCCAAATCAAATCGACGTCGTTTACCATAGAAGAAAACCTCGCAACAACCAACAACATGCCAACCAGTAACAACTCATTCTTCTTAATTAGCGCTTCACTATTTTATTTTATTCATTTGTGGATGAGAAACTGTTTTCGCTTTCGATTTTTGCAGAAAGCACCCCGATTCTACTCGCCCGCCGCGTCCCAGTCGAGTTAGTTTTGCCGATCCAAACAAGCGAGTCAGTTGGAAACGTTCTCTTTCCACCAGGTTTCCCCTCTCTATTCCCAGAAATTCTGAAAAATGCCCTCATTATTTATTTATTTTTTCAATTTAAATTAATTGGTTAAGTCTTCAAACTCATTCCAATGCACCCTAGCTAGACGACACTTCAATATGACTTGTTGCTTCACTGCCATAATTTTGAATTCTTCACATTTATTCTTCTAATTGTTTTCTATGCCTTTCGGGATGATGCTTCTTGAACTCGTTCTTATGTAATTTGTGAACATTCGCTTCAAGAAATTAACTACACTGTTTATTTGCCTCAGATAATTAAATAATGATAGTTTCATCTAATTTTTAATATCACTGTTCAAACAGAGGGAGGACAAGTATTGCCGTTGGTTTGGTCTACCAGCCTCAGCTAAAGAAGGACAAAAGAAAAGGGAGACCTGCTATTCCCAAAGTATGTGTTAACTTTATATTCTGCATATGCTTTTCACATTAACCTTCTAAGTATTTCTAAGGAAGTTGGGAACTATGAATAATAATGTCAGATGATATCTAAATCAATGTTGTTATATCTGTTTTGGTATGTTTGTATAGGGAAAGCATGTTAAACCTCCAAACTTGGAGAAGGAGAGATTATACTTTCAAGAGGTTGATGCTTTTGAGTTGATGGAGGAGAGCCCCTCCCCAAAGAAAGTTGGCACATGGATCATAGGCAATATGACAGAAGAAGCCCCAATACCATCTATATGCTCCAGATTAGAAAAATGGTTACACGCCAGAAGATTGAATCACACCTGCGGTCCCTCTAGCACACTGTCCAAGATCCTAGGTACTCCAGCTGCGAATATGCAGACTATTCGTGAAAATGATTTCGGTTCTACAGATTTGAGAACTCCGGAGCAAACTGGGCTAAGCAATTTTTCAGAATTCCGTCTCATCAAAACTGGAGAATGTAAAAGAAGTTTATTTGACGAAAGTCTTAATGAGAGTGGCGTTAATTTGCAATTAAGTGATGAAAGGTTGTTAGCTCAAAATGGGCAAGGTTGTGAAGATATAGAAGCTGCTGTTAAGAAACTTTCTCTGGCATCAACATCTTCATCCTCAGTAGATGGTGATCACATTAGTCCATTTTCTGCTTTATTAGGAACCTGTGGACAGTCAGAACCTTCAGTGTTACAAGACGCGTTCTTGAGATATAGGTATATTCCTTATTTTCTATTAACAAGCTGTTGTGGTTTTTGGGCAACAAATGTTTGTTAATGTGTGCTTTACTATAAAAGAACTTTTGGGGCTTGGCATTTTTATTATTAGTTTGCACAACATTTTGTCAACAAAAAGTTATGGAGCATAACGTTAAGAAGTTGAATATTTCCTTCATATGCATTACAACTTTCTGAAGTCACATCGGCTTTTTTTATTTCTTCCAAGATCACTAGTGACTGTGTTATAAATCTGAATTTCTTTTCTTTTTCCGGATTGTAACTCATGGTAATGATGATGCAAGGTTCATACGTGTGCATTATTGCCCCCATGCTAATTTTAGAATTCATGCTCACAGAAATAAAGGCATCTCAAATCCAGTATAATAGATCTACTTCAGCCATTATTTTTTTGAGAAGTGGCTTAATTGTAACGCATACTGCAACGACGACATTTGGAAATCCAAGTGACTTTTGTGTGTATATTATTCAATTCAATGCCTTGTTTGTATAGTAATGTAATACAATACAACTCTTCTTTTTTTTTTCCCAGTGACTCAGAAAGTGTTGTGAAAATTGGTGAAGGGACGTATGGAGAAGCTTTTAAGGTTGGCAATTATGTCTGCAAAATAGTTCCTTTTGATGGGGACTTCAGAGTGAATGGGGAAATCCAAAAGGTAACTGAAGCATCTACATTGTATTATTGTTGTTCCCAAGGGTGACTTTCCCAAATAAAACTATATTTGCCCTACTCCGATCAGAATATTTGATGAACCATCATGATGACTACCCTAAATTAAATTGAACTGGTTGGGATGCTGTGGTCACATATACATTAATTAGTATTCTTATTAGTTAACTATGTGGCTTTGTGTACTACAGAGAGCAGAAGAACTGCTGGAGGAGGTGCTTCTCTGCTTAACTCTTAATCAATTGAGAGGAAATGATGGAGATTCTAATAATCTGTGCAGAACATTCATAGAATCCATTGGGTGAGTATCTGACTAAATTTTAAGGTTCTGTTCATAAACATTTTCCAAGGGAAAACAAAATTTTGGCTACCAATTTTACCACTTACCACAGCTTGAGTGTGCCACCTATGGGTTTGTACTTTTGGCCATCCTGACATGATTGACAATAGAAACACAGATGTTTGGCAGGGTCTTTGACTCTATTCCGTCAGGGACAGCTTAAAAAATTGTTTTGCTCTGTGCCTTGAGCACAAATTTGCTAGCATCTCATCTATCTATGGCTCTGTCTCGTGTAATAGATTTAGAGTATGCCAAGGTCCTTATAATGGGGCACTGATTCAAGCATGGGAAGATTGGGATCATACACATCGTTCAGAGAATGATCACCCTAGAGAGTTCCCAGACAATCAGGTTTTTTTCCTTGTTAATGATGGACTTATGATTATTTCTAATTAAAATTTCACTTATGGTTATCGCATGGGTTTTGAAAATTGTGAAACAAGCAGTTGCCAATTGTTTTTCGCAGATAAAAGCTTTTTGTGAAAAAAATGGATTTGAAAGAATAGGAATGAGGATATACTCTTTGGTTAATCACTATATATGTTACATTGAATGAGCAATCCATTCCTTCACAAGATCAATTCAACAATAACTTATAGGCAGAGAAAAGTTAAACAAATAGCTCTAACATAAGTTGAAATCAGTTTCTGCATCTTAACTTTTTCATAAGCTCTATAAATACTTAAAAACTTATAAGAACTTTTTTGTTACCAATACTTATCTTAGTTTAGACGCTTCAATAAGCTACAACTTAATCCAAATTGACCAAGTGTGACTACATTTCCCAAACAAGAATATTTGCATTTTTAACAGTTGAATGTATATATGCGCTCAATATATATGGGTTCAATAAAGTAATTTGTGTTTATATTTAGTGTTACCTGGTCTTCGTTCAAGAACATGGTGGCAAGGATCTTGAAAGTTTTGTGCTCCTGAATTTTGACGAGGCAAGGACTTTACTGGTTCAGGTATGTTTTACATGTTATGATCACACCTGCTGGAAACTTGCAGTTTAATGAGTGATTACTTTTTAAATCTAAAATCTTAAAATGCAGGTTGCAGCTGGGCTTGCTGTGGCCGAGTCTGCGTATGAATTTGAACATCGTGATCTTCATTGGTGGGTATTCGTGCAATGATGTTATATATGCAATGATTGTATTTGTACTGTAAGCTTATTAATTTATGAATATCCAATTGCTCAGGGGAAATATACTTGTCAGCCGAAGTGTATCTGCAACATTGCAGTTCACTCTCGATGGCAGAAAAATGTTGGTCAAAACGCATGGATTGATAATATCTATTATTGACTTTACTTTATCAAGAATAAACACAGGTGAGCGCTTGAAGCCTTGCCTTTAATATGCTTTTTGGATCTTAAATTTATCATTTTCTATGGTTAACTGTTGTCTTATTTACACAGGTAATAGAATACTGTACTTAGATCTTTCCTCCGACCCTGGCCTATTTAAAGGTCCCAAAGGGGACAAACAGGTAAGAAATACTTGAGTTGTAATTTCATTAGTTCCATCTGATTGAATGACCTTAGATTGAACTAATGGATCTAACTGTCACATGCAGTCAGAAACATATCGGAGGATGCAGGAGGTGACTGAAGATTGCTGGGAAGGAAGGTAAGCGCTCATTTATTCATTTTCTAGTAATAAAATTAGGGACTAGAAACAGAATTTAGATTAGATAATCCTCTGAAGAATGACTCTTGAAAAAGAGATTACCGAAGCTGGTCACTTAGAAATGACATAGATGAAGATAACTGACAACAGTTACAACGAAATTCCCTGGCAAGATGTTTGAGAGTTTGGTCTCTCCCACCCAATTCCTACACAATTAACTTAATTTAGCCCATCATCCATATTCAACTTGTTGAAGTATTATTATTCGACTCTAATAAAATAATTTGATGCTATAATATTTGGCACACTCTTGAGTGACATTACTCCTGGTATAGAAGTTGCAATGTTCTTTGTTGTTTTTTTGTATTCCCCGGACACTAAATCCTCGTTGCTTTTTCAACTTCACAGTTATCCTAAAACAAATGTGCTATGGTTGGTCTACTTGGTAGACTTACTCCTCACGAAGAAATCATTTGTAAGTTTTCTCTCTATTTCTAGCAAACCACGTGCCAGTTTTGCTTAGTTTATTTACATGGATATTGATTATTGTGAAATTGCAATTCTCAGTTTTATATTATAATAATAATAATAATAATAATAATAATAGTAATAAAAAGTTATTAACCCTATCCTCCAATTTTTTTTTTCTTAATTAACCCTAAATCAATATTTTGAAAATTGAATCGGACATCGAATCGGTGAGACTTCCGAGACATGGTTCCACTGCTTTATACCTTCCAAACCCAGATGAAATCATGGTTGAACCATTCAAATAACAGAACCGGAAACAATTGTTGTTATTGCAGCCCATGATTTAATCGGTTGAACTGTTTGGTTGGTTTGATTTTAAAACACCGCTTAAATATTGAACCATTGTTGTTATTGCAGGAACGTAGTTCAAAGGACGAGAGAGATCTACGCTCATTGAAGAAACGTCTTGACAAGTATAATTCGGCAAAGGAAGCAATTTTTGATCCCTTCTTCACCGACTTGTTTGTTGGCTCTGACTCTGATCCAATGGCTTAACCTCTGCTCTATACTTGTTAATGTTAATTATTATGGTGAAGTTAATTGAGAAGCTGTCTTTTTGTTAGATTTCTTAGTTAGTTTAGTTCCTCTTTTTGTGTATATATAGTAGCTAAAATGAGATCAGTTGGTGTTATGGAGAAATTACACACATACTATTTGCACCCCTCTCTGCATAAAAGGCCAACCGACGGGCGCCCAACAACCAAGCGCCATAAGCGTTCATCCAATGTTCCCACTATGCACCTCCACAACCAATGGTTCGAGATGATGACACCCAAGTCATTCCCTAAACCTATAAATCGCATTTATTCCAAGGAGAGAGTGCGCGCATTAATTATCACTTATTTGCATTAACTCCATCACATCGACTTCAAAGATCGGAGTGTTTATGCGGTACACCCCACCACAACTCTAACAACCAAATTTAATAATCACCCGGACATAACTCCAAATTGATCAAAACCGTATACCTACCAACTATCTCTGATATATTTATCTTAGATACTGATGCAGAACATTGGCGACCACGGTGGGAGAACCACTTGATGGGCTCAAATGGGAGTGACAATTACGGAGAGTTTCCTCGGCTAGAACCCCGCCACTACTTCCAACTTGCGGCATGACCGGTAATTTCTTTAAATGCTAAAGCCTTCAAAGCCGCCATATTCCGCCTCGGGGCCATGCTATCTCTGCAGTTAAAGATTGCAAAATTATGTTAACAAATGTTATGCAAGTCAAGATCGGCAGATATTTAAAAACGGCAAACATAGTAAAAATAAACTAAGAGAAACGTTTTAACACCGACCTAAAGCTTTCTCGACCTGTTCAAATTTAACGGATGCCACCAACAACTTGGTATCAAAACCCCACAGTAGTCGGCCTATTCTCGTTGTTGGTAACGATCCGATCTGCAATAAATTGGAGCATTTTCAAGGTATTCGATCCTCCTCTTTCAACTGATTCTTTTCAACGGAATGCCTTTTCGTCTCATCTCGTCGGGTCCAACCAAGAGGAAACTTGGTGGTGAGAACGATGTCATTTTCGGCATTAAATGTCCCAACTCGGTCTACCACAACCGGCAACACCCTGCTCGACCTAAAAACTTATTTTTCCATTCATACTTCAAACTTTCGAATATGGCCGAAAAACCTTGATTCCCGGTCCGGATCGGAGGGCATAATGCTCTAAACGTGCGTGTTTGCATTTGTTCTTCTCTGGTCCTCTTGTTTATTTGAAACATATGCAAGAAAAGTTGAAGGAAAGTGGACCGACCTAGATGAATGCATACCACTCAAAAGCTCGTCACGAATGCCCAAGCATTGGGGTGAAGTTGAGATGGGCTATTTCTAACCCGCCAAGACCGATCGTTGAAAGGTCGTGAATGGAGGACGGATGCGCATGTGAGCTAAAGTCGTCCAATGAAATAATAAACTTGAGAGAATGCGGGTAAGTGGCCACATGCTCGCCTCTTTCCCATTCAGAAGACACGCCATTGTTAGGGATCTTTGGCATAAAGCCGCTTTGAATAATTGCGATATCGATCTCCGAAGTCAATAGCGAGTCGGTGTTGCGAAGTTTCTGATACCCGGGAGTAATCACTGGCGAGCCTGCGGGGAACTACGGGGAGGTCGACGTTGTTAACCCCTAATCTTCATACCCGTATAACAACTCGAAACTCCCGTGATCTTCCTACTTCTTTCCTCTTCTATCTTCACCAACATTTTCCTCTTACGGGTCAACGGGAGGGTCGTCAACATTTCTTCCATCCGATTCAAGATCGGTTTTCGAACTCGAATCATCATCTGAGTCGTCTCAAGAGCTCGGATCTAAATCCACATCCACACGAGCCTCGAGTTCGGATTGTTGGGGCGCGGAAGGGTGGATTTATTCTTCGTCGGAAGCTCTTCTCTCATCACTTCCTCTAGGCCCTAAGACATTTCTTCCTGTATTTCGTGTGAAGCCATGCTCTCCCTATCTAATGGATTGGAATCGATTCGAGATGCCATTAACTTTCCGATATCGGGACCTCTGACTTGCGAGCTTGCTCGGCTTGATCTATAAGTCTGGAGCGTTTGTGCGAGAGTTATGCTTTTGTTTTCGCCGCTTTACCTACGAGAATGGGGGCAAGCTATCGGATAAAATCATAAGAAGATGTTGGGTTCACGAACAAGGCCTAACCCGACTCGACAACCCCATCCCGGCAAAAAGATGGCGGTGAGTGGCTAGATCTCACTTGAAATTGAAAAACGGCGCAACGAAGAATAAATTCTACATAAAACACAACATAAAGTAAATTCAAATAGAAGCACTAACCTCGTAAGAAAGTCTTGAGAAAGAATGAAGGGATTTGATGTCGAAATCGAAGGAGCGAGCTCGGAGAACTTAAAACTACGAAGTCGGTAGCTCTGAGTGAAGCATGAAACTAAAAAGATAAATGAATTACCCTCACTTGTATTTATAGGGTTACGAGATATGACCGCTACTATTCATTCAAGCGACGCGCACTCAATCGTAATCGAAACGACACAAGAATCGAGGAAGTCATCATTAAAAAGACGCCTCGAGTAATCGCGTGAATCGGTCACATCGATCAACACGAGCATTTAATGCTCATTCGAAAAAAATAATATTAAAATGAAGCGTCACCAACACTCAACCATCTTCAAAGATCGGTGAAGACTGATTCGGCATCAACCATCTTCAAAGATCGGTATTACAATTCGGCATCAACCATCTTCAAAGATCGGTATTACAATTCGGCATCAACCATCTTCAAAAATCGGTGATACGATTCGGTTTTGAATCATCTACAAGATCGGTAAGAAAGTCCGAATACAACTATTTTTCTCCAATCTCACTTAAAACGATTCACTTTTTTACACATATCTCAAAAGTCTAGTTTGACCTAACTCGCTAAACCGACTTGGGGCAAATCATATGGAGAAATTACACACATACTATTTGCACCCTCTCTCGCATAAAAAGGCCAACCGATTGGGCCTTCAACACCCAAGACCCATAAGCGTTCATCCAATGTTCCACTTACTATGCACTCTCCACAACCAATGGTTCGGATGATGACACCCAAGTCTTCCCAAACCTATAAATCTGCATTTATTCCAAGGAGAGAGCGACGCATTAATTATCACTTATTTGCATTAACTCCATCACATCGACTTCAAAGATCGGAGTGTTTATGCAGAGACACCCCACCACAACTCCGAACAACCAGCTTTCGGAATAATCAGCCCGGACATAACTCCAAATTGATCAAAACCGTATTACCTACCAACTATCTCGGATATATTTATCTTAGATACGGTACAGAACAGTTGGTAATTTTAAGTGTAAGTTCGTTCGTAATTTTTAAGTGTTCTCTCGTTGCTACACATTTTCTCAGTTAACTTTCTTGCATTGCATCCATGAAGGAAGTTTCCTCCATTTTTAAACGTGATTCATACGTGGCTACAAAGCAGTTACTATTGTACATATGACACTAATGATTCATCTCGATTGTTGATTGAAGATTCCATCTGATTCTCATAATAATCTTATTGGATGTTTATAAGACTTTTTGGAAAAATATCTAGACTCATGTTATGATATAGACAATTAAGTATTGAGTTTATAAAAAAGATAATTTTTTAAGGTTGGTATAGTGAAGAATGATAAAATATCTTATCCGACATGTCACATGTTTGTAACCATAGCAGTCTTATTGATGTGAAGTAAATGTTTAGTTCTTTATAAGTGCTCTAAAAACCTGAAATTATTCTTTGTATTAGATATGATTGACACCATCCTCTCACCCTAATTTTCTATTATAAAGAAATTTAGTCTTTAAATTCTTTTTTTTTTAGCAAAAACTATAAATCCTTTTGAGTCTAGTTTTGTATGTTTTAGATGTAATTATAGAAAGCATGGGTTTATGACTATGATTTTACTTACTAAAACCACTTATTAAACAAACACGTGCTAAATGCATATAGTTACCTACAAACATAATGATATATTCTCTCGGTTACAGAATATAAACAAATACTGGTCAAAAATGTTGATGTATCTAGTCTATTATTTGAATTAGATACATCAATTTTCGTTGGCTAGTTTTTGCTTATATTCTGTAATGGAAGGAGTACTATATATTCAAGAAGATCAAACATGTAGGTATATAGTTTTCTTGAAAAGTTAACAATTATTGTCAAAAGAAAAGTTCACAATGAATTTTTTGAAGAACCAAAAGTAATAATTAATCATTAGTCATTAAAACATAATATATATATTATTTGCTTCAAAAAAAAATTATTTGTTCAAATCTGATTGGTTGGGTTTAATAATTAGGATGTGTTTGTATTTGATCTCAGACAGATTTGTCGTTTTTAACTTTTTTCTTTATGTCCTTAAGAAACATTTTTACTAGATCTCACTTTTAACTTAAAATCGTATACTTTATTGTTCACAAATGTATTATTAAAGATACTCATTATAAAATTCTTTAAGCGAACCAACAATGATTGATTCAAGCGCTAATTGTGTTCAGATTCTACTATAATGTTTTCAAGTTCGAGTCTTTAGTGTGACAATAACCCTATTAGAAGGGGAGAACCATATGGATCAACAAAGTCGAATATACATGTTCCCCAGCGTAGACTAGTCACCGACAAAGTCGGTCACCAATAACAATGTACCAAAAAAAATCCTTAAACATATCTAAACCATCAAACTTGATTTAATATTAAATGTCGTTGCGGAAAACTCGCAATTTCTTAGAAGCTTCATAACCAAATTTATGCCTGATCGTGGAAAGTGACTACAAATTTTGAAAACGCACTGCAACATCAAACTAGTGCTAAGTGTATGTTTGCTCCTGCGTTACCACTCACATCCATTTCAAAGCTATAACTAGTAGCGTATGGATTGTTGCATGTTTGGAACACTCTAGCCACGGATCGAAACACATGTTAAATATAGAAAGTTTTAGTGTATATCTTGTTAGGTCATCTTCCATTATTCTTAATACTTTCGATAAAAATAAATTAAAAGATAATTACCTGTATTATTTTGAAAGTATAAAAAACATTCAAAAGAAGTGTACTATCAAGTGAATTTTGAATCATTGAACAATACTTCAGTGCTACACATTTATATTTTGATGCAATGCCGACTTAAAAATCTCTTTTAGTGGGTGAGGCCTAAAACAAATTTTAGTTGAGACATTCGTTTCTGAAAGTCAAGTTTTATATAAAATTTTTCGTTTTATAAAAATGAAAGACAAAATATAAGACCTAAAATTAGGGTACGGTTTTAGGAGTGTTACTATCATGTCGATTCTGCTTTGATGAAAGCAAAGCAATCACTTACCTTTTTATTTATTTGATGAAATAATCATGGAGAGAAAGCTTGGGAGCTCTTTCTTGACTTGGTTGGTGGGCAGTGAGCTTGTTATTGTTAGTCCTCTAATATCAATTGCTTAACCCAAGAGGAAAAATAGGTACCCACTAAACTAAACTCTTTGGTGAGGGATTGTCATCTTTCATGTTTGACAGACACCACTACCAATCTTTGTTGCTTTCGGCGGGAGACCTATGCACACATTAGCACTTTTTATTAATTTTAAAAGGAGAGAAGACTATACTATTCCACGTGGGTTGTTTATATCTTAGGGCATTGCTAGCTCAAATTATATTGCACTATTGACGCTGGAACAACACGAACTATAAACTTCCGAATCCGTTCGAAAGTAACTTCTATACCTGTTAAAAATATTGTAAATGAAGGTGTTTGTTTGGTTCAGAACTATATTTCTGAACCGGTTTGAAATTAAACTTTTGAATCAATACAATCCCAGGAAAAACGACGCGATCGCGTTTCATAAATGATATTTTAATCTTTTTATAAGGTTTGGAGGTGTCTAGTGAGTAACTGAAAAGATTATAGGAAGTATAAACCTTTTATTTTAAATTGCATTCATATTCATGCCTTTATTGACTGTAGGCTCTAGCCAAGTATCAATCTGTTACTATTAGTAATGGTAGCCAAGTATCAGTAATGGTTTTTGTTTTTGCTTACCAAAGATGACTGTACTATTATCTTTTGTCCAAAGATCCTAAATAGAATAGATGGTTACCACCAAGAGTGTTTTGTTATAAACGATGTTAGTGGGGGACGGGAGAATGTTAGCTTTTTGGTTTGAACTCAGAACCTCCTGCTTGTATTCATTAGTGCACTCATTCGGTATCTCTTACCATCAAGAGTTGGTCAGTAGTTGAACTTGGATTCCACCTCAAAACCTTGAGTTCAAATTTTGTGTGTAGTAAAAGTTCTTTCGAGAATAAAAAACCATACAGACAATTTCACCAAAAAAAAAAAGAAAAACCATACAGAGTGACGAAATTGAATATACACCTACTCAGCCAAATTTTCAAGTAGAATATGCACACCAATAATATAATAAAAAAAGATAAAAAAAAAAGAGATATGCTTTAATTTGAGGCCAATGCACATGGTCCTCATTAGAATATGTAATTACATACTACCTCTACCTCTAAATCTATTTATAAGCAAAGAAAAAAATACAGTTTTAACTTTATTGAATATAAGTAAAACTGCATTTTTACTTACAGGTATAGAAAGATTACGTACATAAAATGTATTTTAGCTTTTGCACTGATCTAATAACTGCCACGTTGGTGATGATCAGGCGGTTGGTGTATCAGCCAGTCCTCATTGAAGACCGAGTCAGAGAATCGAACGGCTCAATATAGTTATGCGTGCATAATCAAAATTAACATTAACCATAAGCCAGAGAAAGCAGGGCATGTGTCCCAGCATATGTAAAATAAAAATGCACACATAACATAACATGATAAATTTAGAGCACTTTATGCAAAGAGGCAGCTAGATAATGCACTTTGTGCAGTAATAAAGTCGTATTGTTTTGTCTAGACTTGAAGGGCTTTGGGGAGTACTGGTACAAAGAAAGCAAATAAAGGCATTTTTCTTCTTTGATGTGTGAGTGACACCAAAACACTACTTCCATTCCATCCCCATCCTTAGCGACAAAGTAACTTAACCAAATATTTCTTTTTTGTCCTTACAATTACAACACCACTTAACACCACCTCCTTTTCATCCCTTCAACACACATTGCTTTTTCTCTCTACTTCTTTTCTATTCCATTTCCATCTTTTTAAAACCACTTCTTCCACTTCAATCACACTAATAATAATATTCCAACAAGCCGAATCTAAACTCCAGAAACACACTTTCATTTCCTAATGGCCAAGAAAGCTTCTCTTTCCCTCTTGTTCTTCTTCCTCTCCTTACTCATCTTCTTCTGCTCTTCAGGTAAGTAATGAACATTGCTTCTCTTTGCCTCTCTTGTTTATTTTTCATATTTTTATCTTTTTTGCACTACTAAATCTATAATCTTTACAGGTTTTTCCTATCATGATGCATTATCAACTTCTGGTGGAAGTGGAACTACATTCCTTCAGAAAAACAAGATCTCAAAATCTCAGATTCGGTTATTTCTAACAGATCATAAGATTTGGAGCACTATGTTGAACTTCAAAAAAGAAGATCTAGGAATGAGAAGGAGTCTGCAAGATAGTAGCACAACAAACCCAGCATCAGTTACTACACCAGACACACCAGCAATAATCACAGTTCCTTCCACAAATCCTGTCACAGTTTCACCAACCAATCCAGCAACAACACCTGTCACAGTTCCTTCTTCTACTCCACCTACACCAACAAATCCAGTTAATTCACCAGTACCTGTTACTGGTTCTTATCCACCTCCATCACCAGTAGGAGGAGGAGGAGGAGGAAGTGTTCCTGTGACAAATCCTCAGCCTCCTCCTTCAAACACAAATGCTCCAACCACTATGGGACAGAGTTGGTGTGTGGCTAAAACTGGAATTTCACAAACTACTCTTCAAACAGCTTTGGACTATGCTTGTGGAACAGGAACTGCTGATTGTTCACAAATACAACAAGGTGGAAGTTGTTATAATCCTAATTCACTTCAAAATCATGCCTCTTTTGCTTTCAATAGCTACTACCAAAAGAATCCTGCACCTACTAGCTGTGACTTTGGTGGGGTTGCCAATGTTGTTACCACCAATCCTAGTAAGATCTTAATAGTTTAATATCCTAATTTATTACACTAAACTGTAAGACTAGTTCTGAATATATCTCTTTTAAATTTTTACTAGGCTCAGGTACTTGCATTTTCCCATCATCTTCAGGAGCAGGAGCAGGAGCAGGCTCATCCGGGTAAGCAACATGGTTATAAGATCTGTGATAGTGCTTTACTATTTGTTTGAGGGGGACAAATAATAATTAAGTAATATATATTTTATAAGAAAAACAAAATTTAGGTTCATTGAATAACTGATGTATGCGATGTATATTTTTCTTTTATAAATAGGACCAGATGTAGTATAACATAGGGTCTGTTTGGATGATTGAGCTTACAAAAAACAACTTATGCAAATAAATAAGCGTTTATGTATTTTTCATTAGTTTGTCAAGGTAGTTTATGAGAAAATAATTTATATGAAGGTATAACTTTTGTTTGTGAAAACTTATGAATCAACATAAAAACTTATCTATCTCTATCAGTTGTTTTTCATAAGCTCAAAAATAAGTTCAACGGGCCCAATAATACTGATGTTGTGCTACAACATGTATGTGTGTGTCTATATATATACACACACCTGGAGGAGCCATGTCTCTCCCCAGAATATCTGCTGTATATGATGCTAATCCTGGTTTACATTATTTATGCAGCTCTGGTAATGGTACTACCTCACCTTCAGGTTTTGGACCTCAAAGCTCTCCAGATTTGGATAACTCGCATTCAACCGGTCTGAGACCTTTTCTTGGCTGCATGATTCTGGTCATATCGTTGGTGTGTGGAAGACTAGGTATAATAAGCTCATAGATAAGTTTTCTAGCTCCATATTATTAGGGTGTATTGTAATATTACAAGTAGTATGCAAGTCTACAGGTGCATAAAGACAGTAGTAGAGTAGAAGAGAGTATGTGATTATGAGTTATGACAGCCTAATGCATTTCTACATCAGTGGAACTCTAGCTTAGATGAAACAAACTTCAACTGTGAGAAAAACTATGACCTGGTTCAGGAACCTTAAGTAGATCAGTGTGTATTAGTCAGTGCTGTTTTGGAAATTCATTTGCATATAAATGTGGGACTGTTGTGTTATTTAACATAATATTTCGCGTGGATAGGGTAGCTAACAAGTAAAGAGGTGTCACGGTTCTTATAATCATATGTAAAGCTACAATTATGTTGGTGAAATGAGACGACTTATGAGCTAATGACACATTCTTCGTGCTTTATAAGTGAACTGTTTTTCGTATTAAATTCTTTTAGTAGTTCAAAACAATGAAGCTGTTCTGATTGAGCTGATGCAGCACTTACATATGCTCTTTCTTTAGTTGCTGAAAGCTGCATTATGAGATCAATCAAGAGACATTACTGTAATCATTTTGACAACATCAAGGTGCAGTCGAAATAATTGCAGTAATGTCTCTTGACTGATCAAACATGTCTTTCATTCTATAGCTCATGTATAAGGTATTTTAGTGCACAAAAATAGTTAAATAGTTAATCTCTTTTGCTCCACTCACTATATTAAGTCTGTTTCCTACCATCAAAAGCAAACTGTACTGATTCTGCTTTAATTAACGTGACAAAAATCATAATTGGCTAGTTCCAAGCAGATCTGATGTCCATAAATGCAACATTTTCCCCAGTTAAGAATTTAAGATGACCCATTTTAAACTTTTTGACTCTGATGGTGCTCCTCTGGAAGATCCTTCTAGCTACAGAAGATGCACAGGCCGATTAATCTACCTTACCAACACTAGGCTTGACATCCGATTCATTTACCTTACCAACACTACGCCTGACATTTGCTTTGCTTTTCATAAGCTCAACCAATTTATTTCTGAGCCTCGACAACCCCATTTGGATATTGCATCTCATGTTCTAAATTACATAAAGTCTTTCCCTGGTTCTGGTTTATTCTTCTCATCAGATTTAGATCTGAAACTCAAAGCATTTATTAGTGACTCAGATTGGGCATCTTGCCAGATACTAGAAGATCCGTTACTGGTTTTTGCATTTTTCTTGGTTCTTCCCTAATCTAATGGAAGTCCAAGAAGCAAAGTGTTTTTTTAAGTCATAATCTGAAGCTGAGTATCGCGGCTAGCCTCAACAACCTTTGGAATTCAGTGACCGCTGTATCTTTTGAAGGATATGCAGCATTTGAAGCAAAGTAGTACATTTGATGCCTAATTTGCTGATGTCCATACCAAGCATTTGCACCTCACTAGCTTCAAGTCTCTGATTTCCAAGCTGAAGATGCAAGACTTGTCAGGCTGGTAGTTTTAACAGCTGCAATTACAGCTTGATTTTAGCTTTCTATATAAACTCTTGATTAGCAATCAATACAAGCAAGTCCATCTTTACCAAATTATCTGAAGCAAAATAGGAATTTGTCCAAGTACATAAAACATCACAAACATAAATTTAAACGCATCTAAAGATAGATGATAAGATCGGTGGCGCCTTTGATAAGATCCAATCTTGAGTTCTTCCAAGAACCAAGGGAGAGAAACACTAGCTCTCAAAATCACAATTATTTCATCAAAATCTGATTTTTACAAAGCAACTTGGCCATTTTATACTCTTGGCACTTTATTAGCTACACCACTCTAAATTCCTATCACATCCTATATGCCTTAGAGCACAAACTAGGCTTCTAAAAGAAAATACATCAAAGTACAATTATTACAAATTACAAATTTTTTGCCAAAACAAATTTATCTCCTATGAGAGGTAAATCCGTAGTTAATTTTTCGTAGGGGTAAAATTGGATTTAATTTTTTGATGGGGGTATTATATCTAATGTTGGGGGTCCAAAAAAAATACCCTTACAATAGTGGTAGATTCCTTTTTGCTATTTTGATGTAAGCTTTTATTTTTTTTTAGATAGGCAATTGTTAGTGGGGGTGGTGAAAATGTTAGTTTTTGGGACTTGAACTCGAGACCTTCTTCTTGCACTCATTTGGTGCACTCCTTCGGTATCCCTTAGCTCGCCAACTGAATCACCTTCTTGGGATCTATTTTGATGTAAGCTGTTTTCCACGTTTTCGTACTACGAGATTGATCCTTGTTCGTTTCAGTTTGGGTTGGAGCCCGTTTATGTACTAGACCCGCTTTTTGTACCTCACTGGATTTTAATACCCCATCTATGATTACTAGGCTAGTTAGTTCACTAGAGCCCACAATTCATGTGTGGTTCCTAGATGTTATAGTTCTCTTGTATTGTTGTGGTTTGGGCCTTGCCCACTTATTCGAATACAAATCACACATTCTTGACCAAAAAAAGAATAATACCTATGAAGGAAAATATTAATCCCTAGTGGCGGACGCAGGATGCTAAATCAGAGGGTGTTAAAAAAACCACCGCCAAAATTACCGGTTTATAAGGATGGTAGAAAGTTTTCTTTTCAAACCAAACTATTTAACTCTAAATTTTTTCAAAAGTAAACCCCAAATTTGGTCTCTAAGTTTACATTCATTCTCCTAATTAGTATATGTAAATAATAAATAGTTCGTAAAGTATGTGGTGTTCATCAAACTAATTTTTAAAGTTTTATAAGTAGGCAAGTAGCTCCTCACGGAAACTAACGAGACAAATTTCTTTTTAGAAATTAATATGATAGAGTTCGCAAACTATTGAGACTACTTATTATTTTATATAATTTTAGGATCAAGTAGATGAGGTGTGTAAGTTTAGGAACTAAAATAATAGTTTAGTCTTTGTTTAACTATCAAAACTAAAAGAATTGGGAGGTCTAGGTACAAAACTTAAAATTCAAGGGGTTCAAAAAAAATTATATAGGGTTATAAGCCTAATTTTAAATTTTTCAGGGGATTCAAATGAACCTCCTGACAAGGGTGAACCTACATATAGGTTAGGGTGTGCAGCTGCACACCCTTAAATTTAAAAATTTGCACCAAAACCCTTTGAAAAATATAATTTGACACTCCTAGTTTTATTTTTTTTGCACATTTTGCTACTATTTTTCTCTTTCCATTCTTAGTTAATCTTCCTATTGCAGCTCCAGGAGCGGTTGGTAGTGTAACTATGGAGTAGTTTTGGTTATCCAAAAATAATATATGTATTTAGATAATTAGGTATATTTTAAATTTAGCTACCCCAATAATATGTTATTTAACTGCTCAAACTAACTTTATTTGTCTAATGAGATAAAAGAACAATAACAAGTCCACTAGTTAAATTAGTCTCATTTGATAAAAAAAAGTCTATTATTATCACAAACAATTATATGGTGATTTTTGTCTTTTTATTTTACTTTGACAAATTTGGTCCCCATTTTTCTTAATTTCGCAATTTTTTCCCTCTGAATCAAAGATTATTTGCATTTTTGGTCCTCAAAAATCTTGAATTTTGGAAAAAATAAGATAATAAAATTGTACAATCCATGTTTTTTAGCAACAAAAAATGCAATGAAAATAACACAGACTAAAATTACCAAATTAGAAGAGTAAAATATGTCTAATTGGTGTACACCATCACTTTAAAAACTTTTTAAGATAGGTAAGATAAAGTCAAATATTTTTATGACGTGTTGTTTCGTGTTTGACTGACGTTGTAATTTTTTTTACACAACGAGATATATATATATATATATATATATATATATATATATATATATATATATATATATTAATTGTTAAATTAAATCATTTAAGGTCCTAAAGTTTCGAACAATTTTCAAGCTTCGATCCGTTCTAGATTCACTACAAGAAAATCAAGGTTTTCCGGCGGACCAAAGCCGCCGGTAAAGCCAAAAAACCGCCGGTAAGTGAACGGTTCCGGCGGAACTTTCCGGCGGATTTTCCGCCGGTTAAAACGGCGTACGTAACACTTACCGGCGGAAAATCCGCCGGTAACTAGCTGATTTTTTCCGGCGAAAAAAGCCGCCGGTAACAACAGGATATTTGCGGCGGAAAAAGCCGCCGGTAGCAACTCAAATTCCGCCGGTAATAATTTTTTTTTTATTCAGAAAAGCCGCCGGTAACTTTCTAAATCCGCCGGTAATATTTTTTATTTTTTTTTATTCAGAAAAGCCGCCGGTAACTTTCTAAATCCGCCGGTTATAATTTTTTTTTTTTTATTCAGAAAAGCCGCCGGTAACTTTCTAAATCCGCCGGTAAAATGTTTTCGGTTTTTTTTTTTAAAAAAAAGTGCATATTCCGCCGGTATTTATTTAAAATCCGCCGGTAATATATATATTTTTTTAAAAAAAACGTTTTTAAAAATTTATATCTAATTTTTAATATTTAAAATATAAATTAATTTAATTTAATAATTTGAAAATAATATTTAAATTTTAAAATCTCTTTTAACAATTTGAAATTTGAAAATTATTTTTAAAAAGTATTTGAAAATCTAATTTTAAATATTTTAAAAGTAAATTATTAAAAGTCAATTATTAAAATTTTAAAAGTTAATTATTAAAATTTGAAAATTATTTTTAAAAAACCGTTATTACTTTTAAATTATTTAAAAGACCGTAAAACATTTATTGAATGTCAAATTAAACGAGAAATAAATTATCAATAGATAAATAAATAATCAAACCAACAAAGCAGTAATTAAAATTAAATATCCATACAAATTAAACAACTAATAAAACCAACAAAGTCACAATAAAATTATCCAACAACAAACCACTAATAATAAGGCATTGGGTTCGGGTTGCTGTTGGGATCCAGCTGTAAAAGCGCTGTCGTCCAATCATCTTCTTCATCGTCCTGCTGTTGGGGTTGTTGGAATTGCTGCGGGGAGACATGACGTGGTTGTTGGAATTGCTGCAAGGACATCTAATTCCACCTTGTTGCTCAAATTCTTTTTGACGCTTAGCTAAAAGAACAAACTCTTCAACTCCTTCAACAAAACGTCGTTTCAACCCCGCTCTTCCAGGATATAATCGATCATACATCCAACTACGATCCATTTTTTGTGGATGTCCTAAATAAATTTATTACAACATATATGTCTATCAGAACAATAGACATTTTCATTTTTAATATTATAGCTACTATTATATTTGTAGACTAACAAAAATTTAAATAAACTATCAACTATTATATTTTACTATGACCCTAATTATTTCAATTCATATCTATTTAACTAACTAATATTAACTATATTAATAGTGATTTTAAATCTAATTATTTAACTAATACAAAATAATATTTACTATCACATATCTTCTTATTTATTTTTTTAAATAAACATAAACAGTTTTCAATTAAAATTAAAAATAATTTAATAATTTCGAAAATATCTATTTAACTAACTAATATTAACTATATTAATAGTGATTTCAAATCTAATTATTTAACTAATACAAAATAATATTTACTATCTCATATCTTCTTATTTATTTTTTTAAATAAACATAAACAGTTTTCAATCTAATTATTTAACTAATACTAAATCAAAGATTTTAAATCTAATTATTTAACTAATACTAAATCAAATAATAATTACTATTAATAAACTAACTAATAATATTTAACTAACTAATATTAACTATATTAATAATAATTATTTCGAAAATATCTATTTAACTAACTAATAATATTTAGTATTAATGCAAAATTTTAAGTTTACATTTAACTAAAGTAACAATTTCTCAGATACCAAATCAAAAAACAGTTTTTAACTAAATAATAATAATAATAATTATAAGTTCATTACTAACCGGTATGCCGAGAAGTCTCTGACTTAATGTAATCTTCGAACAAACTCAACCAAATTGCAGAGAACTCTCCAACTTTCCCCCAAATTCAAGCAATACCTAAACAAATAATATCAAAATTAGTAACTAATAACTCATATTAAAAAACACTGTCACATATAAATTACATTACATACACAAACCACAACCACAACATACCTTCAGTCAAAATTTGAAAAAATTTGACAAGAATTGCTAAGTATGAAAGAAGAGAGAATTGGAGAAGAAGAGAGAATTCAGAGAAGAATTGAAGAGAGAATGGGAGAATGAGAGAAAAAAAAACGGATGAAATGCATAAGTAAGCATTTTAAAGACCGTTGAGCTTACCAAATGAAAAATTATAGCCGTTGCACGCCATCGCGAAATTTGCATTGGAGACCGAACTCATAATTACCGCGGAATAATTGACATTACCATGGAAATTTGAATTTAATTTTTAATAAAATAATCGAATAATAATTACGCGGACTCATGACATTACCATGATTCCCATTAAATTTAAATTTAATTTATTTAAAAAAGGTCAAATAAAGCCGCACGTGTAAGTGCCATTTCCGTAGAATTTAATGTAAGGTTCGCCAATAATGTTCGACTGATTTCACTAAAATGTTATAGAATTCCGCCAAAGATACTTCCGCTATATAATCCGCCGCGATGCATTACCTAATGCCTAATCACGGAACTTCTCCTTAAATCCGCCGGAAATTTACCGGCGGATAAAATCCGCCGGAAAGTTGGCGCCGGTATATTGTTGAATTCTCGTAGTGATTACATTATGACATAATTTCCCACCCTTGCCAATTCCCCATTTTATTATGTATTTGTACTTTTGTACACTGTGTTTGGAAGCATTCAATCTCGATAGAAAGGAAAAAAACAGATATTTTGAGCTATATTACCTCATTTTGTTGCAAGCTAACCAAAGAAAACAAAAAGAACACATGGGATCCACACTAAAAACATAAGAATGCCCTCACTAAAATAAGTAATATATGCATTCATTGTTCAATACATTTTTTTTTCTTCTTCTTCTTTTTTGACAAAGGTTTTTTTCTTCTTCTAAAAAGTGTCGGTATTCGATTGTCTTTTTAAGGTTTTTACTTTTCCCACACCCGCTCCTACTTTAACACACCCCTTTAATTTCTAAATTCTCAAACTACCCCCATTTAAAAAATTAAAAAACTAACACACCCCTCCCCTCCCTTCTCACTCTCCCTCGTCTCTGACTCTCCCCTCCCTTCACTCTCCCTCCTTCGAACCCTAACCTTCACTCTCCCTCTCACTCACCTTCTCCCAACTCACTCAATCTCACCCAATCTCTCACTCAATCTTCTCCACCAACACTCTCAAGATTTGCTGGGTTATTTTTGCCTCCTCTCACACTCTCTAATCGTTCCATTTTCATCAAGGTATGCCTCTCCCCCATATGTGCATTTGGGTTTTTTTTTCCTGTAGCGCTACATTGTTCGAACGACTTCCTTCGAACACATGAAAACGAAGGTGTTCGAATGAGGTCGTGCGAACATCGTTCGAACGACCTCATTCGAACCGTTGTGAGTTGGAAACTGAAACTGACTTGTTCGAATGGGGTTGTGCGAACATGTTCGCATGTGGCCGTTCGAACAGTCGTTTGACAATACAGTTTCTCAGCTTTTTTGTGATTGGTTCTCTTAATTTGGTTTAATTGGTTCTCTTGATTGTTGTTTCAGATATGGTGAGGAGCAGAGGTGGTCATGCAGCAGAACCATCCGAGCGAGCCGGTCGGCCACCTCCTACGGTTTCAAACCGCCAAAGGAGGGAAGAAGCCGGTGAACCCTCCCGAGCTCGGGGTCGTGCTAGGGGTAGGGGCAGGGTTGATATTCCTCCTCCCCCACTTCCCGAGGATATTGGGCAGGATATTGAGCGTGATGCTCAATTTCCGGCCTATGAGTTGGCTGACCCTTCATCCGCTTGGCCTTCATCTGCTGGGCCTTCATCTTCTGGCCCTTCATCATCTAGACATCATGAGGAGGAGGTCACGAGCCTCGTGAGGAGGAGGTTGCTAAGCCTCAGGAGGCTGCTGCTCTTAGGGCGACATTCCCATTTCCTGGTGGACCAGAAGATGGTTCTGTCTTGCCCACATACGGGGCACATATTCTTACTGATTTCTATTCGCCGGGTAAGTTATTATTTTATAGTTGGTATTTGTAAAATTTGTTTATTATGTTGTTGAATGTTTTGGCTTATTGTGTCATTTCGAATGCAAGTTCAGTGGATTTACAAACAATATCCCACATGGACTCATTCACGACGGTGTTTCATGTTAGGATTAGGGACACTCTGACATCTTCAGGGTTGGTTCCTCTGGTTGGGCTTGGTTTCCCCATTCTCCACAAGGGGTCACGAACGCATTCATAGGCGTTGGCGGCCGGATACATCATCATTCCACCTTCCCGTGGGTGAGATGAGCATCACCCTTGATGATGTATCCCACCGCTACACATCCCCATCATCGCTCTGGTTCTTCTATGACATGCCGGACTATTTGGGGCCACACCGAAGATGCACCGCCGCACTTTGGGTGGGTTGGGTTGTCTGTTGGGCTCGTATGGCTGAGGGATAGGGTCTACCACCCAACCATAGCTGAGGGGCGGTGGGCTCACGCTGTTAGGGCCTACATTCTGTATCTTTTGGGTTGCACCATGTTTGCTGACAAGTCAGGCAACAAGGTTAAGCTTGGCTACCTTGGTATGCTTACTGATTTGGATGTTGTTGGAGACTTCTGCTTAGGGGCCATGGCCCTTGCCCATTTGTATGATCAGCTGAAGGATGCTACAAGAAAGAAGACCAAGAAGATTGCTGGTCATCTTCCTTTGCTTCAGGTACAAAACATATTCTTTACTTTTAAGTTTGCTTTAGGGTTACTTTCAGATTAATAATCAACCAATGATATGTTCATTGCAGGCTTGGATCTTTGAGCACTTCCAGAGTGCGAACTTTTCCTCCTGGGTGGTGCACGAAGAGTATGATGAGAGTATGCCACGGGCGAAGAAATGGTTGTCGCGATGATGGCCTCAGGGCCATCAAGTCACAAACCATCGACAGGCCTTGATCGGCTAGGCCGTGAGGAGGTGACACAGGACCACCCACACGGCCATGGCGGTGAGACCGCTTTGAGAGCCGCCGTGTTCGGAGGGTTCATTCGGAGTGGTGGTCGCATGATGCGCCATTTGCCGATCGAGTGTTCGAGACAGTTTAGGCGGTCCAAAGACATTCGGAGGATCCCGCACTGCTACCGGGGTTATCAGCACTCTATCCGAGTGTGATGAGAGGTGGACACGCTCGAGGACCACTTGGTGACGCGGGGCCTCCTCAGTAGCACTCTGTGGTCTCACATCCCTTTTTCGCCCTCGGATTATGTGTATCTTGCGAGATGAGCCCGATGTCGATTGTGAGTGCGTGTCTTTTATGTTAATTGCATTGATAATGTTTCTTAATCTTCTATTTATTTAAATAATAATGTTATGTTATTTGGTTGACAGATGCTACCAGAGCTGCTGGATTTGGTTGATGACATGGATGGGACCATCGATGATAATGTCCCAGAGCCAACCAGAGCATATTTCAAATAGATCAGAGAGGTCGCTCAACCCCTTCCGTAGGTTTAGGAGGAGGTTTGGCAATGTGTATGAGAGAAGGAGGGGGCGCAACACCCAGTAGGATCATGTCATAGGGGGATATTTGTTTGGAATCTTTGTATAATTTCAGTACTTTGTTTCATTTGGCTTTTTAAATTGAAAATTCTTTTACGTTGGCGCAAATTTATTGTCATTACAAATTATAAAACACATGAAAACCAAATACGAAATACATCAAATACAAAATACATAACACCAACATAAACAAACAACTAACTAAGAAATGAAAAACACAAATTGCAAAAATACAAGGATATGAAATTTAAAACGAAACGACAGGAAAACATAATACAACCTGCTTCTAACGCAACCTAGATCTAATGCTACGGACGATGGATTCAGCAAATTCTTGTGTTTCGACACACAATTCGAGATAAGGTTCAATCAAACCTTGGAAGCTCTCATGTTTCTCAAACATTTCTCGAACGTCTTTGTCTTTCTTGATAGGCACGGGGCACATCTGAATACGATTACGTGAGGTCATTCTACAGATGTAGGGGGAGCGACATTCGATACTAGTGATTTCTTGCTCCACACCATCTAGGTCCACATTTTCTGTTAGTTTTTCTTTCAATTCGGCGAAAGTGATGTTGTTCTTAAGCCTGAAATGTTTAGTTTCACGACCATGAAACATAAAAACCAGCTTGTTGCCTGGACTGGACAGTCATGTGATAGTCAACTTTATAGGTCCACGTAATGACTCTTTCCGGTATGAGTTGTTGTGGTGCGGGTGGTCTTTGTTGAAGAAGATGAATAACTTCTTCTGGAGTGCGTACTGTGTCCACGTACAGCTCTAAGATTTGTCGCCCCATCGGAACGTTAGCTAGATGTTCCATCATTGTGCGGACGTTGTCGTTGCTTTGATCTCTCCATGATCAATAATGGACATACCCTATCATCTCTACAATTGAACTTTTTGAAACGTATACGCTCCACGTCTTTACGCCACGCTCCCTCTGGACGAATATTCCTCTCAGCCTTTTCCTTCAGTTGGGCGAAGGTGATGTCCTTACTCATCCTGCGCAGAAGACATGGTTAGGACAACGAAACACAACACCATGTTCGCTTGGTGACAGCGCATACCATGGTGATGAAGCGGTCGTTAGGAATTTGTCGTTTAGTCTTCGGGTCGAGCACACAATTGCCATTCCATTTTAGGAGATCCGAGGATTTTGGTGAAGAAGCGATTAAGGTTTGGTGAAGAGGCGATTAGGGTTTGTGAAAGAAGATCCGAGGATGTGAACCCCTTTTATAATAGGCATGGTGAAATGTCAACCGTTGATTTCATTTTTAGATCACAAATCGTAGCCGCTTAAATTCTATCCGCTGGACACATTTTCCAAAGGGATTGACATCCACTCATTTATCCGACACATTTGATGATTGTAAACCGCTTGATTAAAACCGCTTGGTGGAATCGAGACGCCCAATACTTGTCATTCTCGCAGCAAATTCGCAAAGACTTGTTCGAACAACATCATTCGAACATGTTCGCATTGACCCATTCGAACGTGTTCGCATTTACCTATATCGAACACGTGAAAAACGCCAAGCGGGTGTCTGGTCCATATTTAACACACTCGAACGGCTCGTTCGACTCTCATTCGAAGACCGTGTGTTCGAACAGGTGAAAATTTCATTAAAAAAATAGGTTTCGCCTGGTCTTTTGGTCTTTTTACACCCTTATGGGGGTGTATTTCGAGTAGGAGGGGGTGTGGGAAAAATAAAAGCCCTTTTTAAAATGCCTTACCAGCCATTTCTTGTTCATTTCTCTTTATATATACCTTATTATTTTTTTTTTGACGGAATACCTTATTATTTCTATTTTATCTCATTTTTACAAAGAGATATTTTTGTCACTTGATGTGTATGTTTTCTTTTTCTTCTACATTTTCTCATAATTTTCTATCAAACTAAATCATGAAACAATGATCGCATTTTTTTCCTATATTTCTTCCCTTTCACTACCTTTTTCTTTCCTACAACCAGACAAAACTATTCAATTGTGATCTGGAAATAAGGTATCATGTTTTTTTTTTTGACAAAAATAGGATACCGTGTTGGACAGACCAAAAAAAATCCATTCCCATCTTTCGAGTTAAATCTAAAAATGAAAATATGTGAAAGCATGGAGAGGAAGGAATCTAACCTTCCCCATGTCGACAATATTTTGACATATTATTAATTATTAAATATTACTACTAACACGTATTAATTAATACCAAGTGTTGACTTTTTTTTCTTACGGTAGGGATCAAGTCTCGTGCATTAATAAAAAAATTGCTTGGAAAAAATAAAAAAAGTGATTACTCCCATACCATAAAGTTGCAGTGGGTGTTTCAAGACAAATAAACGACAAAATAAGTTCAATATTTATTTTTATTTTAAAATATTTAAATAGAAAAAAAAAGGTGTCAATGAGTATTTTGCCTATAAGGTATCATACCCACCCAACTCTAGGTGGGTATGGAAGAAAAAACCAATAAAAAATCATTGACTACAGCCATAAAAAAGCAATACTCTACCACCCCATCCTACACGGGAGAATAATACTACTAATAATTTTTTTTTTAAAAAAATCAACAATTAATTTATTAAGTAAAAGGAGAGTCACATACCCGATTACCCGACCCGGACGGATACTACTCACTAATTAGATAGGATAGGCCCACTATTCAACTGATTAGATTACACGGGTTGACGGGAGTGGACTCCCCAATTCACAGCCCCGAAGTGCACTTTAGGAAATGTCCCCGCGATGGTTCGCTTTCTTGTGGAAAAGGGTAAAACAGTCAAACCGTATAACCCCGCGTTGGTTCACTTTCTTATGGAAAAGGGTAAATCAGTCAAACCGTATAACTTCTCTCTCACCCTTTCATATCTACCAAAAATATAAATCTATTTGTAACCCGAGATACTAGTTTGTCTGAGAGGCTATGTATGCGTTGTAGTTAACTAATGATTCTCCTCATTTCTTTCTATCTATCTCTTCGCCAAAAAACCCTTATCTTATGTTTCTTCTTCTTTGACTCATAGTGTTGCTGTCATCACATCGTCGATGACGAACTACAACTCTTCAATACTCTACAAATCATAAATTAAGTTTAGTATAATTATTATTATTATTTATTATTAGGTTGCAAAAAGCAATCGTGAAGTAAAAAAAAAAATTGAAATCGGCGATCAGATTCAGTCAGATCAGATGGGCGGAGATGGACCAACGCCGAACGTGGAGGCGCAGTATGCGGCGGCGAAGATATCGGTATGGTGGGATATAGAGAACTGCCATGTACCTAAGGGTTCAGATCCTCATGCTATCGCACAGAATATTAGTTCAGCACTTGTGAGAATGAACTACTGTGGTCCCGTTTCCATCTCCGCCTATGGCGACACAACTCGTATCCCTGCTTCTGTTCAGCATGCTCTCTCCTCCACCGGAATTTCACTCAATCATGTTCCCGCCGGTATCTAACTACTACTACTTTCACTTTTACTGTACTGTTCTAGATTCAATTCGGCATGTCGCTCTACTTGTTTTGAACTGGATGTTTTCAATTTTCTGTGATTTATGCTTTTATTGTTTCATTTCTGTGATCGATTTATTCATTTTTTCTTTTTGTGATGGATTTATTGTTTTATGCATGCTCAATACTGTACTCGTTCAGATGAAAAACATGGCCTTTGAACTGCATGGCTATACTGCCTACTCGATTTTAATTTAGGTCTGCTATTGAATTTTTTAAATCAGATTTCAACGGTTTATAGTTTTGCTTGTTTGGAATTTCTTTTCAAAATTAGGGAAGTTGAATGGTCGATTGGCATGATGACAATCTGTTTTTCCTTGTGGAATTGCATTCAATTTTGATGACTTGCTTGTTTCTTTTTTGAAATTTTGGGACAGAATCTATTTGAACTTCCTATGTTGCATAAGTGTGAACTTACCTGCTATTTATTAAGAAGAAAATCTTCAACGAAACGAACAGACGAATCTTATCGAATCTCAATGTGTCAAATTTTTAAAGATTTGCTTGGCGGAAAACACGGAAGTTGAGTAAAGAAGTAACCAACCATATTCTTTTCAATGATTTTGTATAGTAATTGTTTGTTAAAAGCAGCATTTTCCGT
Source organism: Oxytropis ochrocephala (assembly GCA_020916435.1). NCBI lineage: Eukaryota > Viridiplantae > Streptophyta > Magnoliopsida > Fabales > Fabaceae > Oxytropis > Oxytropis ochrocephala. Next base: position 115,132,490 of record CM037091.1, on the reverse strand, counting down.
AGTGCGTAATGTTCGATATTTTGTTTCTCACCGAAGTTTCCATTCTTGGTAATAGGTGTGAAAGACGCAAGCGACAAAAAGATCCTTGTCGATATGCTGTTCTGGGCAGTGGACAATCCCGCACCTGCTAATTATTTGTTAATTTCGGGTGATCGAGATTTCTCTAACGCTCTCCATCAACTGCGAATGAGGAGGTATAATATTCTTCTTGCACAACCTCAAAAAGCATCTGCACCCTTAGTTGCAGCTGCTAAGAGTGTATGGCTTTGGACAACTCTCCTAGCAGGAGGAACTCCATTAACTACTGGTGAATCACAGCAACTTGGTAAAAATAGCCACTCATCATCATCTTCCGAAACCGTACAAATTCCGGTCACAAATACTGCTCAGATACAGCAACAGGTGGATCCCTATTCTGAAGCTTATGCAGGAAATTCAAATTTTTCTAATGGAGGAAGGGGATTTGATTCTAGATATCAGGTGAAGCCAAATTGGAGAAACCCGACTCAACCAAATGGACCCAGAGCCATGAATCCACCCACCGTTGGACTTCAAGATAACCGTAATAATACAAACAATTATCAACCTGGCAACTATAATCCAAATGTACCTCTAGGTGGATCTGCTACAAATTTTGTTAGCGGGAATTCCGATCCGTTATGGAGCAATAATGGTAATCTACAGGGAAATCATCAAAATCAGGGAAATCATCAAAATCAGGGAAATCATATTCCTTTTTCCCAGCCATCAAGACCAAACAGTTTTCCATTGCGACCTCCTTTTGCACCGAGTAATTCATATTCCTCTCCAAATCTCCATACTTTTGCAACTTCACAAGTACCACCTAGGACTGGTGGTCCCAACTTCACTACAGGGCCACTTACAAATGTGCCAGATATGGGTAATCTGAACATTTCTGGTCATCCCAATGGTTTTCATAACCCACATACTGTTCCGCAACGAAGTGGAGAATTGAAACTGAATCGTAACAGTAGTGATCCACTTCCTGTAAGATCAACAACTGATGAACAAAATGGACATATGGTGCATAGCAGTAGCACACAAGGCTATCCACATGGTCCAGAATATCAACCTAAACCATTGGCAGCAATGGGTAATAATAACCTTCATGGTAAAGGTAACTGGGGATCTTCAGGATGTCCTAAACCTTCTGATTATGTGCAAGGCCTTATAGGGGTTGTTTTACTTGCCTTGAACTCACTAAAAATTGCTAAGATGACGCCAACCGAGGCCAATATAATTGATTGCATCCGTTATGGAGATCCCAAGCACCGCAATACCGATGTTAAGAAAGCTCTGGAGAGTGCTATTGAACAGCAGATGGTGTTGAAACAGAATTTAGGTACTTTGCCGTTGTATGTTGGTAAGAATGATAAACTTTGGAAGTGTGTAAATCTTTTAGGTGGAAATCCTAAGCAGCACTCAAAAGAAACATGGGACGAAATTGAAAAATTTTTAGCTTCTCCTGCCGGAAGAACGGCACTAATGGCTACACAGTGCAAGTAAGACTGTTCCAAATTAATAATTTATTCATCTATTTGAATTTGTCTCAGTTTTCTCATATGTCTATTTTCTTCTAGGTATGAAGCAGGTCTAGTGTTAAAGAACATGTGCTTTAAAAATCTGGCTTTGGGCGATATCCTTCAGATATTGAACATGTTGATCACCCATAAAAAGTGGATAGTGCATCATCTATCTGGCTGGCAACCACTCATCATTACACTTCCTGAGTCAAAGCCTGATTCAGGAGACACTGCCAGTACATAACTGCACCCTGATTATGGTAATGGAAACTAGAAAGGCAGCCAGAGAAAACTCGCAAAAAAAGTTACTGAATATGTTACGAGCCAGTTGGACTAGGAAAGATTCAAATAATTCAGGTGTTTCTTGCACAATTCAAATGGTAGTTAGTAATGCTGATCTCTAGTACTTTCATATCTTAAAGGTTCATGGTTATTTTTGAAGTCTTCCGTCGTGTTAAGGGAGAGAAATGAAAGCAACATTTGGACAATGCCTGGAATGCACTAAACTCTAATGTTTCGTGTGGAAGCTGAAGTTTCTATCTATGGCCCAGTACACATCACAATGGATCTATCTTTTGAAATAGTATGCCTTCCGGTGTCTTGAGCTTCTGCTCAATTTTAATCTTCCTACAAATTTATATTCTGCTTGAAGATTGCCTTATTAGATTGAGCTCCTTGGATCCTTTTAGTGATATATTTTATATATGTCCGAGATATTGGCCATATGTTTTTATTTTTCTGGAAGTAGGGATGGACCTTGAAGCTGCTTTGATAACCTATGGTACCTACCTCAATGCTGTTTGTTCGTCACTTGAAAAGTGGTCTATTAAGTCAGATTCTCCGTGGTGGACTGTTAAATGTGAGCTCAGAATTTGTTCATTGAGGCAATGTCTTCCAAATATTTCAGAAAGGTTAACTACCAGGCAGAGAACACTTAAATTGCACAAAATTGGAGACTACGCTCATAAACGCTTACATGAAGAAGCTCTTGATTTGCTATCCGAATACAAATACAAGGTATGTTTATTATAACGGTGGAATTTGATTATGAAGAGTCACGATATGGAGTCTTAGACATGATTTAAAGATGGGGATTCTAGTGCATTGCATTACATTTCTTGTTGCTGATGGTGCCTACAGATTTTTATTGGTGTTTTTCACTATTTATCTGGAATTGGCTTTTGGATGTTTGGTTCAATATGCTGAAATTGGTGATTTGGTCGCAAATTGGTCTCTGGTCTTTCTGCTTTCCGTTGCCTTTTAATGTTATTAGCCGCATGTATAAACACGTATTTAAATTTGCTTTGTATCATACAGATTGCACAATGCTATGCTTTCAGTTTTTAAATATATTTTCATCTTTTTTATGTTGGAAGTAATCTTGGTTAATCTGGAATAGCGATCAATTCATTTGATCCAATTTAAACGTGAGTTACACTGATCCCCCACTGGTGTTAGCTCCATCGTGTAACCGTTGGATGTGCGTTTTAGTTTAGCTAATTGCACCGTGGTTGGTTTCAAAACATAGTAAATGTGCGGTTTTGCCATTTTCAGTTTTGGCGAATTGACTTGTGTTGAAAACCCTTCAGTATTGGCGAATCATTATTGGTTTTCGGTATTGGGTTTTGATATTCTTTGCGACGAGTACGTAAGAGAAATTTCATAATGATTTGGCGAATGAGCCACAATTAAAAGTTATTAAGTTATCACATGATCATTTAAGAAAGTCACACAATTGCTGTTTTTTGATATTAAGCATTCATGATTTCATCTACGAGTACGATTTATTCCCGCCACTCTCTAATTATAAAACTATTCTCACTTGATATGCACGTTTGTCATGTTTTCTTTTGACAATTTTTCTACCATGTTGTTATTAATATTTAATGCACAACAAGCATAATAATACTATCTTGTCCGAACACATGTTTTTTTTTTTTGACAACAATTTTCTACGATGTTATTATTAGTGCACAACAAACATAATAATACTATCTTGTTTGTTTTGTATTCGTATCAAAATAAGTACTTAAATTTTAAAATGTCTCTTTGTTATCGTGGTCATTAAATAGACCCTAAAAGTAAATCACATGAAATATATAAATGATAAAACATGTTACTCCTAGAAAAAAATATTTGTGGCTGTCTAAGATTCGAGATTGAGATTGGTGTATATATATATATATATATATATATATATATATATATATATATATATATATATATATATAAATGAAAAGATATTTGAGTGAAGTTAGTCCATTAAATAAATTTCAATACTCGTTACAAGGGGATATTCTGATTACCAAAAGTCACATAAAAGAGCTTTGATGTAAGTAATTAAATTTTTTTTTTTGACTACATTAAGTTAAATTTTATGTGGTTTTTTAAGACAACCGTGTAGAGGAAACCAGTCATATCTATTGTTAGCAAACTCCTCAAAAAGTAGTTGTCATGTCAGTTCAGCTAGCGAAGACAACCAATGCACTAAACTTGTGTACGATGAAGAACCCAAACCTAACCTAACCCATAATCATTCAACATTGGGGTTCGTTCTCATTTCCACCAGGATCATAAAAAAATGCTGATGCTTGTAGTATGCATGCATTAAGCATGAGAAATCACGTACGTACGTTGAATACGATTATTTTGTTTTTCGTAATCACGTACGTGTACCTCGAATATGAAAAGTTATCAGAATCTTGAAAGCAATTCGAACAGAATGGATGAAGACTCAATGGAGAGAGAGAATTTGGTAGCAAACGTAGCAATCATGATGGTTTCAATGTTACTAATCGGATTGGTAACTCTTGCTGTTGTGACCAATTTAGACGGTTCCAAAGACGTCATCGCAAAGAATATTAAAACCCTTGATTCAGTTTGTGAAAAAACAGATGAACCAGGTAACTGTTTCCGTGTCTTAAAACAGTATGGTGAAAAAGCAACAATTTTGGATTACGTAAGAGGTGGTATCAATTCAACTCTCACAGAATTGCTTGTTGTCAACATGCCTAAACCTTACCTTATGAATAATCTAACACCTTTGCAGACACAATCATATGTAGATTGTTTGGAATTATTAAAGTTGGGAAAGGAAGAACTTGTTTCCTTGTACAGCTTGGCAAATACCTCGGTTCTAGACATTTCCATGATAAACCCAAATGATGCTATTAATAGCTTAAGTGCTGTTATTTCATATCAACAAACATGTTCTAATGAATTGATGAGAACAAATAGCTATGAAATTTTAGGGTATTCTTTGAAAATACCAATGCTTCTTACAAGGATAACCTTAGCCATTGTTAATAACTTCTCAAAGATGCCTAATACAAATGATGTGCCACAATTGCGACAAGTTGAGAAAAAACTGCTGGAGGTTCAAAGATATCAGGAGCCAAATATAGTTGTTGCTCAAGATGGAAGTGGTCAATTTTCAACAATAACCGAGTCAATCAATGAATGTGGAAAGAGTTACAAGAGTTCATGTGTTATTTATGTGAAGAAAGGTGAATATAAGGAGAGAGTAATGGTGCCTAAGAATTTAGAGAAAGTTATCATGTATGGTGATGGGCCTTTGAATACCATTGTCACTGGAATCAACACAAGTGACCCTGAGATTGCTGCAACATCCATGAGGGCAGCTACTTTTGGTAATTAACATTAATAATATCCTTCAATTAGTTTTATACATTTTATAAGAAAAATTATTTTATTGAGTTTACAAAGAAGCAAGTAATCACATCGGATTGCTTGTCGCGTCATACATTCTACGTATTCACGCTCTAAGCAAATTGAAGTCGTTGGATCGAGATCTGACGACTCCGACTTTAAGCTCAATAAATCAGCAATCAGAGTCGTATGGTCTTGACTCATCGACTCTTAGCCGATGATTATAATGTTTCAAAAATGAGTCTGGACAGATCGGTTGAAGCAGATGAACTGAACTAGCTATGTCTATAGTTCAATTAATTTGCGGTTCGAGTAGTTGAACCCAATTGAATCATGGAACAGAGGTTTCGTCGTTTTAAACCTTAGTTCGATTTTTAAATATCGACATTACCTTAAGTACAAACTGTTTAGTTGAAGTAATTGAACTGAACGAGCCATGTCTACAGTTCAATTATTTGGCGGTTCAAGTAGTTGAACCCAATTGAACCGTGACCCAGATGTCTCATCGATTTAATCTTTGTACATTTTTATTTCAATTTTGTCTCTTGTGAATTGCAGTGTTAATAGGGAAAGGATTCATCTGCAAAAATATGGGATTCATTGCTCCAGTTAATATTACAGGAGCACCAGCCCTCCTTGTACTATCTGATCATGCAGTATTCTTCAACTGCAAAATCGACGGCGACGAAGGAAGTCTCTACGCAATGGCGCAACGCCAATTCTACCGCGAATGCGAGATTCATGGAAGCGTAGACATCATCAAAGGAGACTCAACAACTATAATTCAAAACTCACTAATCATTGTAAAGCCAAGAAACTCTTCTGATTTGGTTTTAAGGAACAATGTGGTGAGTTCTCAATATAGATCAGATCAGAATGAAGCAACTGGTTTGGTCATACAAAATTGCACCATCATATCAGAAGGACAAAATAGTAAAAATAGTCTTGTTGGTTCTATTTATTTGGGCACACCACGTAATGAGTATTCAAGAACAATCATAATGGAATCATTTTTAGGTGATGTGATACACCCAAAAGGTTGGTGTAAATGGAGTGATGATTATGGGATTGATACAGCAACATTTGTTGAGTATAATAACAGAGGGCCTATAGCAGAAACTAGAGAGAGGGTCCAATGGGGTAGCTACAAAAACATTTCTAAGAGCTTCCAAATAACAAAGTATACAGCTGCTCAATTTATTCAAGCTAATTTTTGGTTGCCAAATGTGAACATTCCATATGAATCTGGGTTGGTTTTCAACAAAACAGACTCTTAGGTTTGTTTTAACTCAAAATCATGTTCATGGGATGGTTAGATATTAAGTGTGGTTGTTAAAAACAGACTATATATATTGGACTTTACATAATTAATGGCCTAGCTAGGATGTTAGAACCCTCTTTTTTGTGCGTATAATGTCCCCCAAAATTTTACTAAATTTAGTTTTTGATTTTCTTTTGGTGAAAGAAAAGTGCTTAACACACTCAACAACTACGACTTAAATTGGGCAAAATTTTCATTCTTATCAGAGTTTATATTAAGGTTGGTAAAATTTTCATTCTTATTAGAGTTTATATTAAGGCTTGTAAGAGATGGAGGAATATCGTCAAAAATACAGCAGTGTCACTACTAAGGCTATTATTTGCTAGCATATCATCATGCCTATTGGCCCTCAAGATGTGCTTCCAAAGAGTCTTGGCTTGAGTAGTCACTATGCTTTAAATACCTTTGAGTAACTGAGCCAAAGAGTGCAAGTCAGATGTATCAGCGATAAGTAACTCAATAGTCACAAAACTATCAGATTCCACCACAAAGTTTCGATATCCACAACCCCAAACTAAACACACCTCATGCCTCATGGTACATTGCCCACAGCTCTGCCTCCAGAATTGAGCAGCGGTCAAGCATATGTGTGAAAGCAAAAAGTTGTGAAAGCAAAAAGTAGGTCCCCTGATTAACAAAAGAATAATTTGACTTCATCTATTTACTTGTAAATTTTGTAGCAACTATCTGTTTCCTTATAACTAGTTACTGATTAACCACGAGAATTGTATGTCCCATCAAATTATACTTTCTTAAGTTTTCGTTTAGACTCTTTAAGAGTAATTTTATTTACTTATAACTTTTCCGCCATTGCAACTATTATATTTGACAACACTGGTTTAGAGTAATTTTATTTACTTATAACTTTTTGTGCAACTATTATTTTCTTTTAACTAGTTACAGATTAACCATAGGAATTGTATGTCCCATCAAATTATACTTTCTTAAATTTTTGTTGACCATGGCATAAGTAGGCATATGATTGCAAGATGTTAATCATTTTTTTATTATGAAAAATCAAGGTGATAGAATGACACTCCAATCCAATGCAATAAATACATCACTCCAAAAAGACTAGAGGGTCTAAGCATTGAATGAAGTGTGATTCAAAATGCCACTTTTTTAGGGAAATGCCATATTATTATTAATCATGTTTTTTTTCTTACTAAAAAGACGATATTCATTCATTTAATTTGAGAGATTATAGCGATGATAATACAAATTCAGCATTGCTAAAAACACAAAGGATAAATCTATGAACAAACTCAAAACACCTAAGTTAATAGCGTAAAACGAAAAAATACCTACTAATGTGACAAAATAAAAAGTAACAGGAGTACCCATCCCACATGTGTAACTTTAAGGCCCTAGTCATTAATTGACTCTACAATGGATCGAAGTTGATCTGTCAATCTGAACTAAACGAACACCGCAACAAGATGGGAAATCAAACATGTCGCACCAAGACAACAAACAACAATAACATCACACCCAGACGAGAGTCAAGAAAAAAATACAAAATCTATGTGGTAACCACTTACTTTAGATAAACCGACCTAAAACTACCACCTCTAGTAGGTGAGCAAGAAAGAAGATAAGAAGAGAGAAAGTTGAGAGAATTATCTACCATATTATCTATGATGTTATTCTTTTAATTTTTTAAAATCTCGCGAATACATTAAAACATAGACTATTTTTTCCAAGTCCTCCCCCTCCCAAACATACCCTTAGAGTTGGACACGGGTCACATTTAGTCCCAAAAAAGCTCATTTGAGGGAGATCTAATAGACTTTGCGTGTTACATAGATGAAAATGACAGGAGCAAGAATTAAGTATTTAGGTAGAGAGGAATGTGGTATCTCTATTTCTAAGAGGGGGTCTATTTTACTCATTAATCTAACCAAAATCCAAACAAACAGGAATACCAATATTCAAGTTTATCGCATAATTTGATATAAACCTGAAGAAGCTTAACTTCAACTGGTACAACTGAGGTTAAGAGCATTGAACCATCAGAGAACTAAAATTATATTTACAACGAGAAGTCCATAGATCTCAATACTGAAGTTACTCCCAGCCTCCCAGGGATTTCTACTCAGCAAAGCTAATATATAAGCAATTTCTGTAGTTTCTCTGCAAAACCTGCAGTTCATGGTAACGAAACCATGCACCAGCAAAGCTTGCAACCAATCACAAAACCATTGCTTTTATTCATCAGAAAGACGACAGCTACACCTCGCAACTGCAAAAATATCCCTCTAATAAAAGTTAAAACAAATATAACACAACTACAAGTATAAGAACATATCAATAACAAATTGCCATTTTTTGTTTAAAGTTTAAACATAAGTTTTCTAGTGGTGCAAAGAATGTTTTTTGCTCTTTCTCATGGTCTGAAGTATGAAAACAGAACAGCTATCTTTTTTCAGTGATGGTTTTGTTTCTGATGGAGATATTAATTACCCTGTGTCGAATAATACTTTTTTCCCTGACTACAATTTAAACAAGTATTGGTTTCAAAAGACAAGTATAGAAGGGAATATGTCTGGTAAACGTTATCAGTTTGCAAAGAAAAAGAGGTGGTATCTGTCACGAACCCAACAACAGTGAATGATAAAAACAGCAATAAAGAGAATAATTGGTGGAATGATGATATATTATTGATGGATACTGAAAAAGGAAACAATGCAAAAGGGATGAATCCAAATTGCCCTAGAGCTAAGCTCTATCTCAGAGAAGATGACATTCTCTGCCTAAACACACACAATACATCCCGATACCCTCTCTCCACACACCCTCCTACATATAACCGTATTCCCCCCACACCCACTAATTTACTCTTTCTCTCTCTGCCAAGTCAGCTTGGTATTGGTGTAGACGGTTACGCTCCTTTAGCCTCACAATCTCATTTGGGGTCCTAACAGTATCCCTAGCCAAGAGATGCCAAAAGGGCATGTAGTTAAACTAACTCAGAATTCAAATTTAAATAAATTGATAACATTTCCTTTTGCATTGTCAAAAACATTAAAGAAATGTAGTTAAACTAGCTCAGAATTCAAATTTAAATAAATTGTCATCCTTCAAAAAGCATACAAATTACTACTACGTAATCAATGATGCAGATATGTCGCAGAATTGGGCAATAATCTCAAAAAGAATAAAAACTGAAAACATTATGAGAAATTCAAATTTGGAAAAATGAATGCATACAATTTCTGATGGTAAAGCCTCACAAATATCCAATTGTTCTAGGAAAAAATATTTAATGTGGAGTTTAATCACAGGCTCCCAACCAAATATTTCTGTAGTGCATGGTTGTACAATTATTTATACAGTGAGATGAGATGTGATTGAACATCAAGTCATCAACACATAACTATTAAATTCATATTAATATGCTATGTTTACTCTTACTTTACACATTGATGCTGCAATATTGCACAAAGGAACTTCATTTATTAATGCAAACGAACTTCATATTAGCAAGCATTTATTACAAAATTGATTAATGTATTGTTAAAAGGGAATGGATGTATTTATCTAACCTCTTTCAATCCGAAAGAAGAGCACAAGTAAACCCATTATCCACAAGTTGGTTAATCGCATCCCTAAACTTATAATAATCCTCAACTTTGTTATAAACTTGATGAGAAATCCTTGCATACCCAGTTACAGGCCCAACTTCTCCTTCTCTAGGAGGTCTATAATATATAGGCACTTCAACTCCAAAAACATCTCTCAAATGTGTCCTTAACTTAAGACCATCAGAATCACTATGAATCCCTAAACAAGTAGGCAAACCAACCATAACCATGCTAGCACACATGTTTGGAGGACTCCCAAGATGAGTTCCCCAAGCTTTAACAAGCATCTCACCCATTTCCACAACAGCTTCATGATTCCTCTTTTTAATCCCTTCAATACCCCCTTCAAACCTATTAACAAATTCCAAAACTTTAGGTACAACCAATTGGGAACTATAATCCCTAGTCCCAATCCAAGCACTTTCCACAGCCAATCCATTTCCATACTCATGAGACACAACAGGATGGTGCAAATCGCCAGTTTTACCAGATTTAGGATTTTTCTTAGCATACAAAAACGCAATTGAAGGTGGACAAAAAAACCATTTATGCAAATTACTTGTATAAAAATCAGCACCAATTTCCTGCATATCGACATCAGTACAACCAATTGAATGTGCAGCGTCAACGAAAACCTGGTCAACACCTTCCTCTCTGCAAATTTGAATCAATTCCTTAACAGGAATCACAACACAAGGCATCGAAGTCACGTGATCGATAACCGCAAGACGAACCCTTTTCCCGTCGCTTTTACCTTTCGCCAAAGCGTTTCTAAATTCCGTAATGATATCATCATTGGAAGCAACAGGAAAAGGTAGAGGAACTTCAATAACTCTACCACCGGCACGAGTGACGTAAGCTTCCATGGATTTCTTAACGGCACCGTAAGCATAGTGAAGCATGACAACGACGTCGTCTTTCTGGAATATACCTTCACGGAAACACCAAGCGGCGTGTTGTAGAACGATAGCGGCGGCGGTGGTGGCGTTATCAACGATGGAGATCTCGTCAACATGTTGAGCGTTGACTAAGTCTTTAATTAGGGTTCGAGAATGGAGGATAGCGGATTTGAGGTGATTGAAGTAGAAGTGATCAGGTTGACGAAGGTATTTGAGTTGCCAGTGTTGTTGAGCGGCGATGATGGAAGCGGGACAACAACCGAAACTGCCGTTGTTGATGCGAGCGACGGTGGGGTCATGGTGGGAGAATTCAGATTGAATCTCGGAAGCGGTTATGAGGGAAGTTGTTGAAGGAGATGAAGAGAGCTTTGGTTTTTTGGGAGTGGGAGAGTGAGAGGAAGTTCCGTTGATGTGGTTGAGGAGAACGTGATTGTTTTTGTTGGAAGCCATTGAATGAAATTAGAGATAGTGATTATGATTAGAAGTGAGAAAGAAGAAGAACATAAAGAGAGAGAAGAGAAGAGAAGAGAGATCTGGAGAAAAGAAAGAGTGAGTGGGAGGTGAGTCAGTGAGTGAATTGGGGAAAGAAGGACAAGTGGGATGAGGCCACACCCCAGTGCCAAAAAAAAATATTTACCTAAATGCATCACTTTCTACATTAGATACTAAAGTGACTTACTTTTTTTTTTGAAAGCAAGAACTTGCCCCCATCACCCATCTTTCTAAACTAAAATTTTTGCAATTTTTTTTTTACTTGTAGTTCAGAACTCGCCCCCCACCAGGGTGAGTTCTGAACTGCGTTTTTTTTGTTTTTTTAATTTCTTGATTTTAATTTGATTAAAATGTAAATTAATTTAATTTAATTACAAAAATAAATTTAAATTACATAATTTATTTAAATTTATTATATTGTTCAATCAAAATTAGTAATTAAATTTAAGTGTCACAAAGAAATATTAAAATATATGAATTGATTTAAAAGACTAATACGAAAAGTACAGTGGTAGTAAATGTGACTAGTTGACATTGCGGTTAGGGCAGTTATTTTGGTTGTGACCCTCATTTCTACAAATTTCACATCTTTTGGTGCGGGTGTTTCTCTTTGATCCATCTCTGTACGAATACGGGTAGACTGTGGACGACCCTTTTTATCTCTCTGTTTAGTTGGATCATGCCGTAGTTCAATAGTATTGAAATCAGACCATGAGGTCTCAGTTGGCAAGGGTGGGAACTCCACAATGTAAGTATTGAAAACATTATACATTGTGTACGATGGATCCACAAATTTCATGTGGTCGAAATTGCATTTTGCGCATGCTGCGATGGCATGTAAAGAGGGGTAATAATGAAGTGCCTGGAATTCCCCACAATCACGGTGGATATCACAGTCGCTCAATTGACATATATTGCTTCAACATGTTAGTTTAGAAAGTTGGGTAGTGGGGGGCGAGTTTTAGCCTTAAAAAAAGTGGATCACTTTAGTATATAATGTAGAAAATCGATTATTTTGGTTTTTTTTTTGGGACCCTTTGGTTTTTTTGCCCCCCTCCCACGCTCATACCGTGAAAACCAAAAAATACTTGTAGTGCTTTTTGTCTCCATCCTTTTTTCACAATTCAATATACATATATTGCTTCAACATGTTCTTATTTTACTAATCATTTATAAATATAATATCCCTCCAATTATATAAAGAAAACATTTAACAATTACAAGTGGTATCTTTTTTAATATTGAATATATGTTGTACTTTTAAGAAAAATATTCTTGTAATCTTCACTCTTTTCCTTAATTAACTAACAACTTAAAAGTTGGAGTGGGAGTAGTTAATGCAGTAAAGAGACGTACTCAATTAGTATTTGAGTTTGATTCCCAATAATGAGGTAAATTGGGGGTGAGAAATACTTAGGTGGTCATAAATATTTGATCACACACACAAAACAATAATAAATGCACTAATAAAATAATAATTTTGTGTTTTTCCCAAGTGCATTTATTGTTGTTTTGTGTGTGTGTGATCAAATATCTGTGACCACCTAAGTATTTCTCATTAGGGGTTAGGCTTTATTTAACTCTCAACCAAACTCTAAATTAGTTAGGGCTCATTTTCTTTAGACACGTTAGCACAATTGAAGACCTCTTGACAAAAAAAAACTCAATTTTATGTTTCCATATATAAATGCCTTCAACTTAAAGTTTCTTATGGTCAATATAGAACCTATAAAACTTCCTACCTATAGAAGAAGGTAACAACTAACAACTCAATTATAGGCTCGCTCGACTTGCCTTTTAATTTCGGTTAAGCGTGTAAGGTTTGTACTAACACACCTTTCAATAATATCCATCAAGATAACTCAGGACCAAGAAACCTGCATGGACTTCCAAACTAAACAACACACAGTTAGAAAATGGAACCCTTGCCATATGGAAGGAACAAACCAGCAACGACCAAGGATACGAGGTAGTGACAAGATCCATGGAGAAGAAGCTGGTCAGCAACATGTAGGGGAGGAAATCAAGTAGCATAGTTGCACTATAACCATAGGAGCCAACAACAGAACTTCCTGAGAGCACATCGTGTGGCTTTGGAGGTGGAGGACAAAAACAAGCTTCAATGAAATAGATCTGGAAGCGAAATAACCAAGTTGATTTTGTAGGAGATGGTTTGGAAGAGGGGGAAGTTGAAAGTTGATTTGATGGTGAGAAGTGGCGCACCACCACCTAGGGAGAGGATATTGGCCTGGGGCTACCCACCTAGCAGATACGAAGCTCGAGAGGAACTTCCAGACTATCATGGTTCAAGGAGGTCAAAGAGGGAACCTCCATAGAATGGTTTGGACTGCCAGTCGTAAACTGTGCCTGGAATATAGCAAGAGAAAGCATGTAGACATCTGGTTACTTCATTGTAAGAGAGTTCCCAATTACCGTAGACTTTTTCGATTGCTTTTTGTTTAGCAATCCAAGCCTTCCTGTAGAAACTCTGGTACGTTAACCGCTCTCTGATGTGTACAATCAACACAACCACTGATATTGTTGGGTCCACCCTTACAAGTGGAAGGATACGATAACATATGTAGGAGGAGGTCAGCTGGAGGTGATCTTGGGAAATAGTGGATGTTGTACATGTGTGTGGGTGAGTCAACTGTGTAATCCCCCACAACCCAGATTTTGCTCCGAGCCTCAGAACACATCTCCACAAACACGTATCGTGAACACAAGAAACTGTTCAAACTGTACTACTAGATTTGTTCACTATGCAACATAATTGTTTAGGTGATATGTTTGGATGAATTGTATGGCTATTTCTTTTGTGGGAAATTTCATATTGAGTTTGAGGTCGTTTGGGTCTTGATTGGATAAAACCCGGTTCCTGTCCATGGCATGGCCAAACTCTAAATCATAAGGTTCTGGGTTATCAGTTGTGACATTTTGAAAGTGTGGAACAGGGTCGCGAAATGCAACACCTATGTTGGGGTTAGTTTGAATTGGTTCTTGAGCATCTTCACGCTGAATAATTTCATCTTCATCATCGCTATAATCCCCAACGTCCTCATTATGGACACCAACAAACATTGTAAACGGTGGTGTATTAGTTTGAGTATGTAGAGTGTAACACCCTTTTTCTACCCCTCAATTTACACGTCATTATCAGAGTAATTTCCTTTTCAAAAATATTAATTTAATTGGTAGAAAAGAAATGCTACATCGTCATAAAAACTCATCATTTGCACTCATTAAAGTTTGTGCAGCAAAACCATCGTCATAAAAATTAAACTCCAAAACAAAGGGAATTTTACGTCACAGCAGAATAAAAATCATCGCCGCCAAAACCACTCGAACCGCCTCACATCAACCATAAAATCATTAAGCGCTTAATTAATAAACTAACAAACTTAAACTACGCCCCTAGGTGCTACAAAGATCGTCGAGGCGACTTACGGCACATCCCAACGGCTATCAAAGAAGCGCAAAGCAGGACCTTCCTTCTGGGGTTACTGCGGCGTTGCCACAATAGAGCAACATTCCAAGCGAGAAGGGTGAGAATTTCAATAAAACATAATCGATACATAATAGAGAAATGAGAGCGAGCAATCACACGGTATCATCATCATCACCACATCATAATCACACAACACCACCCAATCACAACAAAGAACAATTCACGGTCATGATTATGCATGAAAATGCAACCCACACGCGGGCATATGCATGATGGTACCATACTGCGTCATAATAAGAGGCGAAGTCTATTCGTTATAAGAGCCCAAGCCTATTCATCATAGTGTGCACATGCCATGAGACTCTATGAACACATGTGCAATTCATCAAACACTCATCTGGAGTACTCATCATCACCATCATAAAACACTCATAGAGTGTATTCGTCATAGTCATCAAAATCATAAATATATCACATCATCATAATCACTCATAGAGTGAACTCGTCATATTCGTCAAAATCATATATATATCACATCATCATAATCACTCATAGAGTGAACTCGTCATATTCGTCCAAATCATATAGCAACATCATCACAGTCATACTTTTTCTCATCATCATTGAGCATATATATATATGTATATATTTTCAGTTGTCTTTTAGATTAGTGTGTTATAAAATAGTGAACTGATTGACTATGGGATTACTCAGGTAACTGATACTACTTGCAACAGGCATTGGCCACCTTTGCAAGACTCTCAGTGATGCCCTTGTAAATACACCAGTGAAAGAAATTCTGACCTTAGTGGTAAACCACAGTCTAGCCATAGTCAATTAGCACACTAGTAGTATAACATTTCACCGAGACTCATTTATATAAACATAGCATCACAAATTTTTTTGTTAAGAATCGTCACGTTTCAATTCGGGAAAACACCTAAGACTTTCAAAAGAGTAATCGATTCATAGCTACTTGTTTTCAAAAGAGGAATTGATTCATAGCTTTCATTTTTAAAGAGGAATCGATTCATGGCTTTCATTTTCAAAGAGGGAAATCGATTCCTTGTTTTTAGTTTAAAGGGGGAATCGATTCCGTGCTTCCATTTTGAAGTGGGAAATCGATTCCTTACTTCCATTTTGAAGTGGGAAATCGATTTCTTGCTTCCATTTTCTAAAGAGGGAATCGATTTCTTGCTCATGTGTCTAAAGGAGGAAATCGATTTCTGGCTTCTGTATAGAGCCCAGAATCGATTTCAAGCTTCACTTTGGAGAAAAGATAATCGATTCTTCTATTTGTTTAAGAATCACAATTACAAACATAACAGTTCAGAATCATCCAGACACACTCATCAATCAATCACATACAACGCATAGAAACATCATTTCATTATACATTTCAATCATACATCAAAACAACAATAAAATCACAATTAATTCAATCCTTCATCAATTTTGCACATATTCATCTCAAATTCACAACAACATCAAAATTCATCAAACAACATCAATAATTCATCAACAACATCAATAATCATCAAATCACATCACAATAACATCAAAATTCATCAAACAACATCAATAATTCATCAACAACGTCAATAACCATCAAATCACCTCACAATAACATCAAAATTCATCAAACAACATCAATAATTCATCAACAACGTCAATAACCATCAAATCACATCACAATAACATCAAAACCCCACAACCCACCACATACCCAATTATGTTTAACCAAACGCTCACCCTTACCTCTCTTAACGTGCGCTCGTGGAAGATGATTGAAGACACCACCCGTAACCACAGCAACACACGAAGCAAAGCTTGAGAACTTGCGAAATTTCTCTTCTCCCTCCTTCTCTTAGCGCCGCGCCATCTCCTCCTCTCTTGCTCTCTCTAAATTTTCGTTTTTCTCTCTGAATGAATTGGAATGAGGGTTTCGCATAACCTCGGGGTTTAAGCGTGGGCCTTTCACGCATTGGGCTCACACACACACACCCCCACTACTACTCGATCCCACTCCTACACAAATCATGATATTCCCCTTTAATTTTAATTATCTCACACTTCAACTAAAATTAATTATTCCACTAATCAATTTAATTAAACCAATTAAATTATTTTATTTTATTTTATTTTTCTGGCTTATTACAACTCTCGCCCTTACTTAAAAGAATTTCGTCCTCGAAATTCCAACGATTCCTAGCCAACAACAAAAAGGTATTCCTACACTAGAAGTCCTTGTTGTTCTAAAGGTTGTTATCCGTTATTCCATATTCTGTCTCGAATTCTCCGAAATCAAATAGAGTTCCCTAGAGCAATGCACACATCTCTACACTCTAACTCTGTACTAAAACTGTTATCTCGAAGTCACCAAAGTTTAACTCGACTACCCAACACAATCAATCTGCTATTAGGATAAGATAGTCTCAGTGGCAATCCCCATGAGTTCGTTCAATGAAAACCCCATAATCTAAAGCTCACTCTATAAGCTTGAAAGCCAAGTCGTATCTCATACAAATAATTAAGCTACTTTTCACAATTACTAATCATTATATAGTAGGCTTTATAGAAGCAACATTTCTGAATGTTCCCAACAAGGCATGGTTTACTACAGCTCCTAAGTCTCAACTTAAGGTATGCATTCTCATCTTTTACCCCACAAAACTATGTACTTTTAGTCCATGCACAAAACGCTGCCAAAACTCCAATAAGAATACCAAAACCAAAATAAGGTCGAGATGAATTCTCGTTTTACAATACACGTAAAGTACATAAACAGTTATAACGGACACAATCATCTAGAAATTAAGAATCAACATACACTTAATCATAATATAACAAGGAGGCTATAAAGCATATTGTCTCTAACCCTCTTATCCAATCAACATGTGGCTTTGCTATTTTTAAGAAAAATTAAAATGGAACGTGTAAATCTACCAAGACAGTTAGTGGCATGCACCCCATGGAATATAATTAAGCCACGCGTACAAAACACTCTTAAAGTCTAACTTACCCAAAAAGTTTTATTTACCAAGTTGATTCATGGTGAAACTACTGCAACAGTCCTAGACTCTTATTAGAAAGAAACAAACATCCATCATAGATAATACAATTATTCAACGCACCTTTTTAATTTAGTCGACCCACTTAGAAACATTCACAAAAATCAATTAAACTTTTTAAGTTTGTTAGCATGCACTTAGTACAATCTGTGTTATATTAGGTAAAACATGTTCCAAATATTCTACAGGTGTAGTACAAACTACTCTATAAACAAATAGGTTCATAATGGTGCATGTCGAGGACAGCTAAACACATAAGAAAACTAATGAAGTAAATAATATAGAAATATAGCTAACATTTAAACCTCAATATGTATCTCACTCATAAAAATAAAATAAATCAGTAATTGTAGCATATAGATGAGGAAATTATATCATACTTATAGTAATCAAAACATCACAACACGATACTTATAAAGTAACAACATAACATAAAAGATTTTGTATAAGAACAGTATCATTTACCTAAATGAATGAAACACATTGTGAACATTCAATAAAATGGTTTAACAAAGATTACAAATTGTTACACAAAATATCACGTGTTGTAGCATCACAGCTACCTCGTAATTCTCAATTATATAAGCTCAAAGAATTTAATTACCAAATACTACAACCTCGTATCACTCACTCGTCCACAACTCATCAAAACATCGTCTCTAAGACAAAAGGACAGCCCCCTTCACTTACTCTTATTCTCAACATAACGACAGCTTGAAAAATATAGAAACAGTGTCTATAAAGTTTAATACAACGGCATACTCAATTCAAGGACACAACGTGTCACCCATAAATAAACTGCACATCTACAGCACGACAATAGCAACTCAAGCAACATAAAACCAGCACTTTAATTTTTGGGAAAACGTACGTCCATTTTTAGTAACCGCCCTCGTAAGATTTTGGGTAAACAGTGTGCTTAAAATCGAGTATACAATACATTTAATTTGTGAGGACGATGACAAAACCGTAACCTTTTTATTTATAATAACAACAATATTTACACCTTTTTTATTTATAAAACAGCAGAAAATTTAATTCGAAAATGGCAACATTAATAAGGTGTAAACAGTGGTCCTTTAGTGCGCAACAACAGCAAAACACAGAGTGAAAATAATACTTCCTTTTAGCGCGCAACAGCAGTGAAAACAGAACGTTTACAACATAAAAACAGCGCCTCATTTTCATGAAACAACAATACAATTATTTCATAGAAACAACAACTCATTTTATAAAAATAAACCGCAACACAGCAACTCATTTTTAAGCAAACAGCAGCATTTTTATGTAGCAGACAGCAGCATTTTGTTTTGAAAAACATCAAGACAACAACTCCTTTAGTTGGCAAACAGCAGTACTTTAAATTGACAAAACAACAACACTTGTATTCTTTTCAAAACAGCAACATCATACAATTTAAGTCTCCACACATAGCATTTTCTCAATTTATTCTCAATTCCATTTACCATCTAAACACACAATTCAATCACCACATACAAATCAACATTCAATTAAAACTAGAACATATCATACATCATATCTCAATTCAATTTCACGTTACTCAATCACATGCCCTCAATCATTTATATACATAAAAATTGATCCTAACCCCCATCAAATTACCCAACTCATAATTTCAATCTTCCATCTCATATAACAATCTCAACACAATCAATTTCCTCAAGCCCTAACTACCCATACACCCATCAAAATCCATTATTAACATTAGACCCACCCTTACACAAACACTTTATACCTAATTAAAATAAATTAAACGCATTTGTGAGCATAAACCAATTTAACCTATTTTAATAGAATCCCACGCATACCTCAATACAAATTCTATTCTTTAGTCATAAAACCACATATCACAAATAATGTATAGATGACAACTAAAATTCAAATCATAGAAGTTCAGCTTATATATATTCAGAGTTTCAAAAACACGAAAGCAACAAACAAACGACTGCGATACAAACTTCACACCAAGAAATCATAACGAACATGACACATGGTCTAAGTAAGAGACCAGGCTCTATGAAAAACCTCTCTAAGAGAAATGAGTCATTCGGGATTTAGGTGAGATTCTAACTTCCTTCTATCTGCATTCCGTAGACTACTTAACCAACTAATTTGGTCAACTCTCCGACTATCAAGAATTAAAATAAGTAATACAAGCAACTCTACTCAGAGTTCACACATCTGAAAAACACAATAGACAATACAACAATCCTGTTAGACCGACTGCACTACAAAGATAAACAACGATGTAGGACTAAAAGACTCTACGACCGGACAACTTGGTCGGACAGACCGAACTGCTCTGATACCACTAATGTAACACCCATTTTCTACCCCTCAATTTACACGTCATTATCAGAGTAATTTCCTTTTCAAAAATATTAATTTAATTGGTAGAAAAGAAATGCTACCTCGTCATAAAAACTCATCATTTGCACTCATTAAAGTTTGTGCAGCAAAACCATCGTCATAAAAATTAAACTCCAAAACAAAGGGAATTTTACGTCCACAATGGAATAAAAATCATCGCTCGCCAAAACCACTCGAACACGCCTCACATCAACCATAAAATCATTAAGCGGTTAATTAATAAACTAACAAACTTAAACTACGCCCCTAGGTGCTAAAGATGTCGAAGCGACTCGGCGGACATCCCAACGGCTATCAAAGAAGCGGCAGGACCTTCCTTCGGGGTTACTGCAGCGTTGCCACAATAGAGCAACATTCCAAGCGAAGGGGTGAGAATTTCAATAAAACATAATCGGATACATAATAGAGAAATGAGAGCGAGCAATCACACACGGTATCATCATCATCACCACATCATAATCACACAACACCACTCCAATCACAACAAAGAACAATTCACGGTCATGATTATGCATGAAAATGCAACCCACACGCGGCATATGCATGATGGTACCATACTGCGTCATAATAAGAGGCGAAGCCTATTCGTCATAAGAGGCCAAGCCTATTCGTCATAGTGTGCACATGCCATGAGACTCTATGAACACATGTGCAATTCATCAAACACTCACCCGAGTACTCATCATCACCATCATAAAACAACACTCATAGAGTGTATTCGCTATAGTCATCAAAATCATAAATATATCACATCATCATAATCACTCATAGAGTGTGAACTCGTCATATTCGTCAAAATCATATATATATCGCATCATCATCATAATCACTCATAGAGTGAACTCGTCATATTCGTCCAAATCATATAGCAACATCATCACAGTCATACTTTTTCTCATCATCATTGAGCATATATATATATGTATATATTTTCAGTTGTCTTTTAGATTAGTGTGTTATAAAATAGTGAACCCGATTGACTATGGGATTACTCGGTGCGATACTACTTGCAATGAGCATTGGCCACCTTTGCAAGACTCTCGATGATGCCCTTGTAAATACACCGATGAAAGAAATTTCGACCTTAGTGGTAAACCACGCCTAGCCATAGTCAATTAGCACACTAGTAGTATAACATTTCACCGAGACTCATTTATATAAACATAGCATCACAATTTTTTTGTTAAGAATCGTCACGTTTCAATTCGGGAAAACACCTAAGACTTTCAAAAGAGTAATCGATTCATAGCTACTTGTTTTCAAAAGAGGAATTGATTCATAGCTTTCATTTTTAAAGAGGAATCGATTCATGGCTTTCATTTTCAAAGAGGAAATCGATTCCTTGTTTTTAGTTTAAAGGGGAATCGATTCCGTGCTTCCATTTTGAAGTGGGAAATCGATTCCTTACTTCCATTTTGAAGTGGGAAATCGATTTCTTGCTTCCATTTTCTAAAGAGGAATCGATTTCTTGCTCATGTGTCTAAAGGAGGAAATCGATTTACGCTTCAGATAGAGCCCGAATCGATTTCAAGCTTCACTTTGGAGAAAAGATAATCGATTCTTCTATTTGTTTAAGAATCACAATTACAAACATAACGATTCGTAATCATCCGGACACATTCATCAATCAATCACATACAACGCATAGAAACATCATTTCATTATACATTTCAATCATACATCAAAACAACAATAAAATCACAATTAATTCAATCCTTCATCAATTTTGCACATATTCATCTCAAATTCACAACAACATCAAAATTCATCAAACAACATCAATAATTCATCAACAACATCAATAATCATCAAATCACATCACAATAACATCAAAATTCATCAAACAACATCAATAATTCATCAACAACGCCAATAACCATCAAATCACCTCACAATAACATCAAAATTCATCAAACAACATCAATAATTCATCAACAACGTCAATAACCATCAAATCACATCACAATAACATCAAAACCCCACAACCCACCACATACCCAATTATGTTTAACCGAAACGCTCACCCTTACCTCTTAACGTGCGCGCTCGTGGAAGATGATTGAAGACACCACCCGTAACCACAAAGAACACACGAAGCAAAGCTTGAGAACTTGCGAAATTTCTCTTCTCCTCCTCCTCTCTTAGCGCGCCATCTCCTCTCTCTTGCTCTCTCTAAATTTTCGTTTTTCTCTCTGAATGAATTGGGAATGAGGGTTTCGCATAACCCTCGGGGGGTTTAAGCTCATGGGCCTTTCACGCATTGGGCTCACAAACTACACCCCCACTACTACTCGATCCCACTCCTACACAAATCATGATATTCCCCTTTAATTTTAATTATCTCACACTTCAACTAAAATTAATTATTCCACTAATCAATTTAATTAAACCAATTAAATTATTTTATTTTATTTTATTTTATTTTTCGGGGTGTTACATAGAGGGTTAGTTGTATTAAGGTCAATGGGGGTTTTGCGAGGATGACAGTGCAGAGTGATGGTGGTGTCGAAGGACTATAATGCATGTTAACTTGGGATGATGAAGGATTGAAGTGAGGGTAAACAGGTGGAATGAAATCAGTGTATGGTTGAAATGTTTGTTGAGAAGAAGGCATGTTGTGTGGTGATGGAGATGGAATAGAGTGGGGGTGACTTACCTGGGTAGAGTTTGAAGCAGCATCAACCAAATCTGTGTATATTTCTGGTGTACATATACATTGACCTCTACATTGTTGGTGATGCTCCATCATCATTTCAACATCTTCATCGCATGTAATTTCGAAGCCCGCATAAAATTCATCGCCAGCCGTGAGAGTTGTGGGGTACCGATATGTAATACTAGATACCATTTTGGAATGGTCAGGAGAGATTTTTTTTTTTCAATGGCTTGTTTAACTTGATGTAGTTTGAATTTAGAGTTGAGTTTGACAAGGGTGTAGTTGTCACATCTAAACAAAAAACCCTGAGTATTTGATTTTTCGACATAACCATTGTAAAACACAGTGATAAAAATTGGAGTTGGAGTTGGAGCCATTGATGAAGTTGGGAGTAGGAGGGTGTGTTTGAGTTTTAGTTGGTAGTAGGAGGATTTGTAAAAGTGTGGTTAGTGGCGAGAGATGTTGTGGCTATTTATTGAATTTCTGACGGTTTAGATTGCATTATGACTTTTGAAGGCTACGATTGCACCGACAATTTTAACGGCAAGGATTCCACCGACAGTTTTGAATTTTTCAATATGCATTGTTCAGAGTGGATTGTTCAGCGTGCATTTTGCAGACTTAACTGTGCATTATTCAGAGTGAACTGTGCAGCGTGCATTGTTCAGAGTGAACTGTGACATTGTTTACTGTTCAAGAGGTCCTACACCCATTGAAGTTGTGGCGTTGAAAAATAAAAATTTTATTTAGGGGAAAAAATGGACAAAAAATTGGGTACAAAACCATTTTAAGTTTAGGTGAAAAATGATTTCTATCACACTTTCTAGTAAATAAATTAGTTATTAAAACATTTTTTATAATTTTTTTCCCAACACAAGACTTTAGTACTTTATTCTTTGTCTACAATGTATAATATTTAAAAAATTAAAAAAAAAAAAAATTCATGCGAAAAATGGTCCTAAAGATTGGTAAAAAATCGTTTTTGACACTTAGTCAAAATTTGTTTCAATCTTCAATTCCTATCTTCTATACCTCCAAACTAATACAATAACTAATAAATCCAATATGCCTATTTTACTTCAAGACCTCTACTATGATGTCATATAAATTTATGAATTTTATTAAATTTTTTAACCGAATGTAAAATTCATTTAAACTAGACAATACTATGACACTTCTATAAGGACAAAGACATGTGAATACTTGTCATAAACCATGTCAAAGACATCTGAACAACCTAGAGACAAGCAACTTCACAAAGACATGTGAATTAGTGTCATAAAGAGTTATAACCTAGACACAACTATATGGACAAAGTCATGTGAACTACTTTAATAAGGGTTCATGACAAAATTGAAAATCATCATTTCCTCTCCTACACCCATTGAAGTCGTGGCATTATATGGTATAATTTTGAAAAAACAAAAAAAAATTATTTAGGGGAAAAATGGACAAAAAATTGGGCAAAAAACCATTTTAATTTTAGGTGAAAAAATGATTTTCATCACACTTTCTAGTAAATAAATTACTTATTAAAATATTTTTTAAATTTTGTTTTCCCAACACATCACTTTAGTATTATACTTTGTCTACAATGTATAATATTTATAAAATTAAAAAAAAATTATCCCTAGAATTGTGCATCGAAACCAGAGAGTATGGCAATCACATCATCCGTAGAATTATTCCTCCAGTGATTCGATGGCCACTACCTAAGAATCCATGGTGGAAGTAGAAGTACTTTAAATCATGTTTGCCTCTTCTTGTATTATGTTTTCCTGTCGTTTCGTTTTAAATTTCTTATCCTTGTATTTCTGCAATTTGTGTTTTTTATTTCTGTTCTTATCCTATATTAAATTCTGTTCCAATTTTTAATATCTTGATTTTTTACCGTAATTATTACCGTAATTACTTTATAAATAAGTTTACTAATTATTCAAATTAGTTATTTTAATTAAATAAAACTAATTTATATATTAATTAATTTAAAATCAATAAATTGAAAAAATAAAAAATAAAAACGCAGGTCAGAACTCTCCTAGTGGGGGCGAGTTCTGAACTACAAATTAAAAAAAATTGCAAAATTTTAGTTTAGAAAGTAGAGTGGTTGGAGGCGAGTTCTACACATAAAAAAAAGTGAATCACTTTGATATATAATGTAGAAAGTGGGTTATTTTGAATTTTTTTTTTTATTTTTTTGGGACAATATGGTTTTTTTACCGACTAGCATCAAGGTTATCAACTTTACAACATTGGGAGACATTGAAACAGTCTCTTGCGATGCTAGGGTAAAAACTCTAGCAGAGCTAAGGAAGATGAAACCTTATTAACGCGGGTTTGTAGACAACCCATAATTTTTTTTTGTCAACTGAACCCATAACAAAATGGCTTAAAATTCAGGTTTTTATGGGTTAAAGTCGAGTGTATTGTTTAAGTATAACCAAAAGAGTGTTACGGTTCTCGAGATTTAGCCTAAGACCCATGTATTCACCTCAATACTTATAGGTTGAAAAAAGGCTCATATTGCATTCCCAAAGCATGGAGAAAAAAATGTTGGAGGAATTTGACGCTATAAATAACAGTAATAATCAAACTTGTTATGGAGAAATCACACGCCTACTATTCACACCCCCCCACTCCTTCAGCCAAACTGATTGGGCCTTCAACAGTCCAAGCCCATATCTACTCATCGAATGACCCAGATTGCACCTCCACAACGAACGAACCAGATCATCACAATTAAATGCCTCCAAAGCCTATAAATACCACATTTATCATGAGAGAGAGGTACGCATTAAATACTACTCATTTGCATTAACTCCACAACTCATCGACTTTTTAGCGTCGGAGTGTTTGTGCAAGACACACCCCACCTCACTTCTAACATCAACTCGGACGTGACTCTATATTGATCAAAACTTCATTACCTACCAACTATCTCGGACATACATTATCCTTAGATGCGGTACAGAACAAAACTCACTACAAATATTAATGGAATAATACAACAAACACTTCTTATCGCACTTCTTAATTAAATTACAAGCATTACAAGTTTATAGCAATGATTTATTTATTGAAAGAAATATGTCAATGGTTATTTTCAAATTCTGCTTGTCCAAAAATGTCGTTATCTAAAACGACTAAAACTTCCGTTCCTTTCAAAGAAAAATTTGGTTGCGTATTGAGTAGGTGTAAATAAATTAGTTAAAAAATTGCCCTTTCTCATCCTCACGAAATAATTAATTAGGAAGATAATACCTCCAAATATTATTCTTAAATCCTAATGGTGCTACCTAGTTTCTTATTATTCTCACTAGATGATTATTAAGTGCGATGCATGTGAGAGAGTGATGACAATGCCTCTGAAACGTAGTTTCAAAAACATCAACATTTTATAAGGGAGTATAAAAATACGCAACACATATATATATAAGCACGAAGAGCAGCAATAATAAATTTCGGTGGGATGAGGCAACAATGTCGGTCCAAAAATATAAAGTGGGGGTATATTGGTAATCAGTGGAGTACAAAATGAGGGGTATATTGGTAAATGGTGGGGTACAAAATATAGAGTGGGGGTATGTCGGTCCAAAAATATAGAGTGGGAGTATATTGGTAATCAGTGGAGTACAAAATGAGGGGTATATTGGTAAATGGTGGGGTACAAAATATAGAGTGGGGGTATGTCGGTCCAAAAATAGAGTGGGGGTATATTGGTAAACAGTGGGGTACAAAATGAGGGGTATATTGGTAAATGGTGGGAATAAAATTTTCCCACCAAAAGTGGGGAAATCAACGATTGTGTATTAATTAAGAGAGATAATAATAAATAAATAAAAGTGTTGGACAAATAAAAAATTTGTCAGGGGTATGTCGGTCCAAAAATATATAGTGGGGGTATATTGGTAAACAGTGGGGTACAAAATAAGGGGTATATTGGTAAATGGTGGGGTGCAAAATATAGAGTGGGGGTATGTCGGTCAAAAAATATAGAGTGGGGGAATATTGGTAAACAGTGAGAGTACAAAATGAGGGGTATATTAGTAAATGGTGGGAAAAAATTTTCACACCAAAACGGGGGAAGTCAACCATTTTCCTTTAATATGTAGAGATTATTTTTTGCACGCATAAAAATAATAGTATATGTTATCCAATATTAGTAAAAAAATATATATATTTTACCTTAAAAAATGAATATAATAAAGTATTTTTGAAAATAATAAATAAATGAGTTTCTTATTACGAGTGGATAATGTTGAACGAGAATTGATATAAAATCAAGAAGCGTGGGATCGCGTTTGTTTGCGAAGCAGATATTTTTAATGCAGAATAATGATAATTTAATTTAAGTAATAATAATTATTAGGCAGTGGACAAAAGAGTTTATTCTATTGCCTTGTGATTGACACCTTCCATTATTATTATAGTTAGTTGCGGTAAACTTCCCAACTTTTGCGTGCGTTTGTGTTTTCTGCTTACACTATATTATTGCTCCTCCTCCTAATCCACCTTCTGGACTACCTTCAACCTAACAAGGTTTGATTTTACCTTCTTTTTCTTTTTTCTTCAAATAATTTGAACATCATATGTTTTCAAAACAACATATGAACATCATCTACTTGGTTTATTACTGTTTTGATTTTCAACTTTTGATCTTGAAATTCAGTTGACTTATAATTGAACTTATTGAATCTGTTCCTATGATTGACATATGGGTATTAGAAGAGATCTGTTTGAAAATTGTAACATCACCAGACTGAACTACTCATACTTTTTTGATTTTCATGGCTTAAATGAGAGAGAGAGAGGATAACAAAAGAATATGATGGTGGGGTAGTAAATAGTAATTACTAGTCTATGTTTTATTCTTTTCATTATCTGACTATATATATATGACTATAAATTTATCTGGGAAAGGAAACTAGTTTGTTGAATGAAAATAGAGTATATATAATATAAGCTACCCTGGGACACAGGGTCGACTTGGTGCTCCCGGGTTCAATTCCCGCACTGGGCAAACTCGGTGTTGGCCAGTGGGCTAACTCGTTGGGACACTCTGTGGGTAGTTAGCAATTGTCCGGAAAAAAAAGATAGACTATATATATATATATATATATGTATGTATGTATATATATTTATGCAGCTCAACTTACTTTGGATTACTTTGTCAGGCAAATTTTCAGTGAACATGAGGAGAAACCATTTTGCTGTGGCTTTCTGTTTGTTGGCTTTAACATGTGCCCTGCTTCCTTCTTTCTCCTTTGCAATTTTAAGAGTTGGTTTAAAAAAGAGACCTCTAGATATTCAGAGTATTCATGCTGCTAAAAAGGCAAGAGAAGAATTAAGGTTAGGAAGACCAATGATGAGTGCACATGATCGGTATGTTGGTAAGTCCAGCAGCGAAGATATCGTACCGTTGAAGAATTATTTGGATGCTCAATATTTTGGTGATATTGGAATTGGCTCTCCCCCACAGACCTTTACTGTCATATTTGATACTGGTAGTTCTAACCTTTGGGTTCCATCATCAAAGTGTTACTTTTC
The DNA here is from genome assembly GCA_020916435.1 of Oxytropis ochrocephala. Lineage (NCBI taxonomy): Eukaryota > Viridiplantae > Streptophyta > Magnoliopsida > Fabales > Fabaceae > Oxytropis > Oxytropis ochrocephala. Next base: position 115,103,868 of record CM037091.1, on the reverse strand, counting down.
TGTAAGTTCAACTTCACTTTTGTGTCTCCAAAACTATGTACATAAAGTGTATCCTATATCCTATTGACATTTGTTCCTTTGCAGCTTGCCTGCTATACCCATAATTGGTACAAGCCAAAGAAATCCACGACATACACCAAAAATGGTAATTGCGGCTTCTCATTAGTCTTTTCATTAAAAAAATACTGTGATAGATTCATACACTACTGTAGTACTGTATAGCATATATAGACTATTTATGCGATATTCAATGTAAATTAATTGCATGTTTCAACTTATTGATCAGGAACATCATGTAAAATAAACTATGGATCTGGATCGATATCTGGTTTTTTCAGTCAAGATAATGTTAAAGTTGGCAGTGCCGTTGTCAAGCATCAGGTGAGTACTTTATTTATGAGCTTTTTCACGTCAACGTGATACATGTTTGTAGCTATGCTAACAAACTCACTGCTATAAACTGTAGGATTTCATTGAAGCTACCAGAGAAGGAAGCCTTTCTTTTCTGTCAGCAAAGTTTGATGGAATATTTGGGCTTGGATTTCAGGAGATCTCAGTTGAAGATTCTGTGCCAGTATGGTAAGTTTTCATCCAGTCTTTTGTTGTTTCATTTGTATCTAATTTCCATATTTTGAGTCACATATTGTGAATTTTTTCCGTTCCTTTAATTTACTGTTCGATCATGAAATCACAGGTACAATATGGTGGAACAAGAACTTATTGGTGAGAAGGTGTTCTCTTTTTGGCTCAATGGGAATCCTAAGGCTAAAAAGGGTGGTGAATTAGTTTTTGGTGGTGTTGACCCTAAGCATTTCAAAGGAAAACACACTTATGTTCCTGTTACTGAAAAAGGTTACTGGCAGGTTAGCAAAAAAAAAAATAGTTTGATCAGGAATTCCTATTAAATTATTTACTCCATAATTTTTTTTACGCGGAAATTTTCCTTTTTCAGATTGAAATGGGAGATTTTTTCATCGGAGGTTCTTCAACAGGTGAGACTTTATTGCTCCTCTACATTAAGAGAGTTCTCCTTTGATATTCTACTAAGAAATTTGGGGGTGATTGAGTGGTTTTGTATTTGCTTTGGTTCCAAAGTGTATCGAATTCTGAAATATATCCCATGTTATATGTAGGTGTTTGCGAAGGTGGTTGTGCTGCTATTGTTGACTCTGGAACATCTTTGCTTGCTGGTCCAACTGTATGTTCTATATTTTTCAGAGCTTTTTGCTTGTGCATTTTCATTTATGATTTGTTTTGACTGTTAAATAATTTCAGCCTGTTGTGGCTGAAATCAACCATGCTATTGGAGCTGAAGGAGTTCTGAGTGTAGAATGCAAGGAAGTCGTTTCTCAATATGGAGAGGTGATATGGGATCTCTTAGTATCAGGGGTAAGTTTTCGTCCCTTCTCTATGAAGTTTTTATTGTACACGATTTATAGCCTGCGATCGTTTTCCATTTGCAATTCCATTCCCTGGACCTAAATGAGTTTGATATTGATCTGCAGGTGAAACCTGGTGACGTATGTTCACAAGTTGGTTTATGTTCATCCCACAGGGGTCAATCTAAGAGGTCAGGAGTCTTCCCCTACTGTCTTCTTCCATTGTTTGCCTTCTTTTTTTCTTCATATTTGTTTGATTGTGCATCAATTGAATAATAGTTTGTCCGTGGTTGAGTGAAAGGGATATTATTGGTGAAAAGTAGGGGTCCGAACCCCGCTCCGCCTCCCCTCTAACAACTAATACACTAATTGCTACCCACTTCGCCTATAAAATTTTTAATTGGATAATGGTTTCTTGGAAACATTGGATGGATGCTCAATAATTCCTTCAGATTATAGAGGTCAGAAAGTTAGAAGCATCAATGCCAGGAATTAGCAAATAAGACAAAGAGAAGTTTTCTTAAAAGATATTTGTCAAGGAACTTCCATCATACTTATTATTTATTAATATTATTACTAGCTTATTGATTTATGGAAATTTAGGTCTTGACTTCACTTGCTTGCAATTCAATGTTGCTTAGAAACTCCTAAACTTACTTATAATCCTATTTTTGGCAGTGCTGGGATTGAGATGGTGACTGAAAAGGAACAGAAGGAGTTGTCAGCTAGAGATACTCCTTTGTGTTCTTCTTGTCAGATGCTTGTTCTTTGGATCCAGAATCAACTAAAACAGGAGGCAACCAAGGATAGAGTATTCAATTACGTAAATCAAGTAAGCCCTTCAAATTAACCTGTCGACATGCTCAAGTTGTAGTTTATATTCAAATGGTGTGGACGCGTATTGAGTGTTTGTTTTGATGATCGGCAGTTATGTGAGAATCTGCCAAGTCCATCTGGAGAGTCAGTGATAAGCTGTAATGATCTTTCTCGGATGCCAAACATTACATTCACTATTGGAGGCAAACCCTTCCTCCTCACACCAGAGCAGGTTAGGATTTGGGCACATTGATAATGAACTTCATATCTAATTGAACTACAAATTATGCTGTTACTATCTAAATATTGCGGCTAACTCGCGAGTTATTTTTTTTTTGTTTTGCTTCTTAAACTGGTATATCTGTGTTTTCAGTATATTTTAAGAACTGGAGAAGGCATTACAGAGGTCTGCCTTAGTGGGTTTATCGCTTTTGATGTTCCTCCTCCACGGGGTCCACTCTGGTATATTGCTTTTCCAAATTGGCCATCAATTTATTATCATTTTTATATATATGCAATCACTTGAATGGTACATAACAAACATGAATAAAGCAAATTGGTCAAAGTAAGATTTGGCCCTTTTACCAATTTTTTAATATCTGTGTGCAGGATTCTTGGAGATGTTTTCATGAGGGCATACCACACTGTCTTTGACTACGGAAACCTTCAAGTTGGTTTTGCTGAAGCTGCCTAGTTGTTACACTTGTGGAGGATTATCTTTTGGAACATTTTAATAATTTCCTTTGTGTATTGTAAATAAATTTGTAACCACACTACACTATAGCTCAGGTTCACTTCACAGTTGTATGTATTTATCTATATCTATGCACGTACGGTAAGACGTGACAAATATGCACTTGGAACTATTGTATTGTGTTTTTACGTGAAAAGAACCAACCATTTCCATTTTATTCCGAGTTCAGTCAAATATATATATATATATATATTGACAAAAGAGTTCAGTCAAATATTGTAAATATAAATACCGTCGTTTCTAGCTGATGAGGGTTAACCATCCTTCAGTGTTTAGGCACCCGACCGGTAAGCGTGCAAATATTTTTTTTTTATTTGGACCACCATTGACTACCTACTGAGTGTTCTAATGCTTTCAACAAAAGACTAATAATCTCCTCGTGTTTAGGAGAAAACTTCGCACTGATCAATGAGTATGTCACTATGGAAATCGAACCTGAGAGTACCATGTCGACCACGTGTGTCCTGGGATAACTTATGCTACTAGGTTTAGAGTGCGAGTATTAGAATTGCTATTAGTTAGTGCGAGTATTAAAATTGCTATATGAGTTGAAATATTTTTCAAAATATAAATACATTAGTACCCTATCCAAGCTTTACTCATTGTCATCCTAGATATTTTGTCCCTTGTCAAAGACTAAAATAACATTTTATATTTTATAAGGGCTAAAGTTGAGCAGTTTTTTTAGGCAATTTTGATTCTTTCATAATCCTAAAGTTAATTTCAAATGTATTTATTTAATGTGTTCTTAAAAAATATATTTCTAATCTTTGAACGAATGTTTTAAGAACCAAATTGAAAAAACGAGATCTCCAAATCATGATTCAATTGCTATAACCACTCAAATCGGCATGAAATGGGGCCGACTACCCAAATAACCAAACTATACCACTCAAATCGGCATGAAATCGGGCTGACTACCCAAATAACCAAACTATGGGAAGGCCAGTTCAAGTTCAAGGTTTAACTGGTCGAACTTCAGATTCAATTTGATTTTATAAACATTGTTTTAAACAAAATACCTTGAAAAGACAAAATAATAACCAAGTTTAAAGACACATAACAATGCTCTAAACGCTAAATTTAAGTATCAAAGTGAATACATAAAAGACAAGAGACAAGTGAAAGAAAAAGCCACTTCCTTAGGTTAATTATATATAAATTTGATGATTCCAAATTGAAAAGAAAATTGAGTAATTCATCCTAATTTAGCTTGTCAACTTCATTGAATTAATCTGACCCACAAACACTGTTAAAAATGTCATCATTACCATTACGATCACATAAACATAATCCTTTTAAAGTATATAAGTTGAGCAGGGATCAGTCCTTTCCAGCATACAGTCGCTGGTACTCAATTATCCATACAAATAAATAATCCCAGATTCTCCCCCTCTTCAATCGACAAGAGTCACAAATACAATATATCCAAACCAATACCAGGTAGGAGTTACTGCATCATGCTGCTAAAGAACTGCAAAAAATAACTATCAATTACTCTTCATCACTATCGTTGCTAAATATAGAGGCTACCGGAACATTTTGCTTCTTTGCAACATTTTGCTTCTTGGCGCCCACCGTGATCTGTAGGAAATTTAGGAAACGGAAAACTGATGTTAGGCTGTTAGCATATCAATTTTGGGCACAAAGCTGGGATTGTAAGAATCCAAAAGCATGGTTAAAACTGATAAGAGATGGACTTGAACAAAACATCATGTACTAAAGTCTATACAAGTTGCAAGTTGTATGCATTTTAAACTCCATATACTACTGCAAGGACATATAAGACTTCTTTTAAAAAACCTTGATACCAGATGGACATACCTTGGAAGCACCACCTTTAGAAGAAAACCCAAACTTCAAAGTATTTCGCTGCTCTTGATCTGTAAGTGCAGTAGCAGTTTTAGATTCAGAGGAAACTGATGCTGATCCAGACTCTTGCTGCAGTTGAAGCCGTTGCTGCTTTTGAGCATCAGCACTGATTCACATTAAGGAAACCAAAAACCAAGATATCATGGGCAGAAGAAAGTCAGAACTCAGACTTAGAACATTCATTCCCTGGCCAAGATATCAATGGGTAACAAAGTAATAAAAAGTTAATATCTACACAGGTAAAAGGATACATTTGAGCGAACTTAGCTAGTTCTCTCTCTTGACGCTGCTGCTCTCGCTTTTGCCTATCGTCTCGACTACTATTGCCATGCATTTCCTTCATTTGCTTGAAACGCTGTATTTAACATTGAGGATTTTGCATCAGATAGGAGAAGAAGAAAATTGAGCCAATTTGGAATCCCGTCAACAAAAGCAGTACCAAGTTAGTTTTATTTAAATTGTCTACCTTTCTGTGATTGTGATCGTAAGAGCTCAAGTGTGCTTCAAATTCCATTGCCAATTTGTATTGCTTGTTGCAGAGATCACAATAAAACACCTTTCGGATTTCTTTGACTTCAGTTTGAATTTTTTGCTCACGTTCAGCTAACACCTGAATTTTCATAATGGGCACGAAGCAGGCAGAAGAAGCCACCAGGTAATAAAAACTGCAGGAAATTCTCAAGACCTTCCAAAGTTGATGGTTCCTTAAGACATACCAATCCAGTCAAAAGACATGCATATATGTTATATGCTGCCTTCTGCTACTAGGTGCAGGTTTGACAAAATGTAAACATCAACCTCAATACTACTACATGATTTGTGCACTATGAACAATTAGTAAAGAGTTATAAATAATACCTCCCGCTTCCTTGTATGCTCCTCAGTCTCCTCCAACTCAACCTCAAGCTTTTTCCGCTGAATATTTTCTTCTGCAGTGAAAAAATCGTCTTCTTCTTGTTTGCCAACACCCAATCTTGGATCTCTAATCCCAGATTTTATTGGCTCAACGATTCCTGCACACAAGCCCAGAAGACCAATTTGAAAAACCAAAAATAAAAAATTGAAGACTTGAAAAACAACAAAACCAAATTAATTTCAGCAAATGCATCCAATGCGTAGCCGTATATAAAATTACTAATAAAAGAAAGAAAGAAGAAAACAGGCTAATTGGCAAAATGCCACGTTGTCACAGGGTAACTGCAAAAACACAGGCTATTCAATAAATGTCATAATCAATCAGTCAATTAGAGAGGAATAAAAAAGCTTGTGTACTTTACAGAGCATTGCCATTAGCTTAGGTACTAAAGGTCAAATTTGAACTATCTCTATTTTGAACTATCGATGTTGCATACAAATAAAAAGCAATATAAATACAAATACTAGAACAAAATAACAAAAACTAAAACAATCTTTGCCACTACTAATGACAAGCTATTTGGTATTGATCTATGAAAGGAAGCAGCTTTAAAGACCCTAGCAAGCTTTGGAGTGAAGATTTAAAATGTTTATAAGGAACTGGATGTCATAGGAAAATTTTGACTAGGAAAATAAACCTGTCAGATATTAGTATCACAACTAGATTCAAGCCATGTTAGATAGCTGCTCTTTCACTCTACCCATTCCAAAGGAAAAAAGATAGGGGAAGTATTATCAATTGCGGATGGAGAACCATGGCGGAAGGGCAAAATTCTACTACGTTAAGCCACTATTTCTGCCATAAAATGCCACGGGGATGCCATCCTCCACAATTTTTTGCCATAGCTGTTAGCAGAAAATCCGCCATGGCAATCCACCTTGGGCACCATTTGATAACACTGGATATTGGAGGGAAAAAGTAAAATAAAAGCAGGATGCAGCAGCACTAAGGAGGTAAGAAAGAGGGGTGCACAGATCAGGAAGGGGATTCTAAACAGGATGTCAAGGATAATCGTGCAGCACAAAGCATAAACTAAAACAATGGCTAATAAATCATGTAGAACTTCATTGAAAAGAGAAACAACACAAAACATTGAAGAAAGTCATAATACAGAACAAACCTTGTTCATTCTTCCCAAGACCCTTTCCTTTCCATCCCATCTTTTGGAGAAGCTTAAAGCCAATATTCGACGATGATAAATGTGTGTCAAGAGATGCTTGCTCTACATGGTCCAGATCAACATTTTCAGTCGGCCTTTGGTTGATCGGCATACGAAAATCCTCGGACAAATCCTCAATAAGGGATTCCTCATATGCCTGCAAAAGCAATTCATCTCAATACATTGGGGACAGTATAATAGTTGCAATCCCACAATATCTTAAAGAGACACTTCATCATATTAAGTTATTAACACTATAAAAAATGCTAAACTTTTAAAGCCTTCATCTAGTAAAAAGATAGATACAACTCTAAAGCCCTATTACCTGTTCCTTTTTAGATTGTCGCCTGTCTCGGCCACCAGAGTCTTGCTTACTACTTGTCCTTCGATGATAGTCCATTTTGCCTCTACCTAAGGAACAGGAAGCATACTAACTCGATTCAGGTGCCAAAAGAAGTGCATAAACATTACATAAAGGATTAATTTACACTAAATAACGTCGTAATTCTAAAATAGTTTGATGAACAGAGCACCTGGAAACTAAATTTATGCACAATACTAATTTACTCATACAAGACGATCTGAAAACACAAATTACGGGAAAGCTAATCAAATTTGCTCAATGCTTTAGGTCCGAGTCACGTAGAATTCAATTAACTAGCCGACATGCTTTGAAAAGAGTGGAAAATTTTCTAAGCCTTTTGAAAAATTTAACCAAAACCCGACAACAAAAAATCGATTAAGAAAAGAAAACCCTAACTAAAACAGTCTACGGTTAAAACAAAGATTTGGGAAAAATTATACGTATAGTTTTTTGAGAGTGAAGAACCTTGATGGTTGTTGCAAGAGCTCAATTTCTGGAAGACAAATGCGTTTTTGTTAGATTTCAACGCGCGGTCTTTAGCATGAGATATTCCGATGAGGGAATCGTGACACGGGGTCACGAACGCGAATTTTTTTTTTAACTGAAAATAAAAAGGTAGGAAAAGAAAAATATATTTGACAAATGTGTATGTTTATCGGGTAGAATTGTTTCAACGTGGTTCTTGATCTGTTTATTTTTTGTTTACTAGTATCAAAATTGCTTTTAGGTATGAAATTACAAAATGGGTTCAACTTAAAATTAGATTAGTAACCTGTTTTTGACAAAATTATACTAGTAACATACTATTTGATAGAATAGACAAAAAAATACTAAGCAAATGTTTTGTTTACATTATTTATTTATTTATTTATTTTGAAATCTTAAATTATAGGTATAAAGTTACAGTAAAAAAATAAGTATGTGCTAATAGTATAATTTGTGGAAAACAATTTAACGGTTAAAACAAATAAAAAAAGGTAGTAACATTTCCAAAAAGCCCAATCCACAAAATTGAAGCCCAATCCTTTTGTCATCCCTAACCTAGAGAAATTTTAGAACTCAACCACCGCTTCCTCTGTGAGACTGTAAAAGTGAAATAGATCAAATTATTGAAGGGCAAAACTGAGAATAGATTGAAATACAACACTGCTCCTCTGTAAAATCGATTTCAGCAACCGTAGAAGCAACAAAGAGTAGCTTCAAGTAAAATCGATTTCCAGCAAGAAGAATCGATTTTCCAATCATGAGCCAAACATGTTTTTTCTTGCTAAAATCACGAAAGGCAACGCTAAAATCGATTCCAAGCCATCTCACCGCCAATCCAAACAAGTACTTTATTTTGGGTTTTATTTTTCGCACCCCCCTCAACATCAATCTCACCCCCATAAATCCATTTCTTTCGTTTTATTTGATTTTTTAAAAATTAAAAATTTGGAATTACCTTTTTAAAGGTAATTCGGTTCAAAAATTAAAATTTTCGAATTACCTCTAAAAAGGTAATTTGAAAAGATTTTGAATTACCAGAAATGAGGTAATTCCGGTTCACATTTGTGAACCGGAATTACCTATTTACTCGAGTATTTAAAATTACAATTTTTTTATTTCGAACGAATAATTTAGGCTAAAAAATCGGTTTTTGGACAACATACTCGATCGTAATGAAACCACATCCATTAGAAGCGAAAAAATCAAGAATCAAGACTCCCAGAAGGACTTCTTACGAGACTACCTCAAAATCCCAAATTCCATCGTTTACTATTTTTTACGATTTTTTTAATTTTTCATAGTCTCCAAAAATCTAAAAAAATTGTATAGCCTTATTTTGGTTTTGTTAGATTTTTAGTGGTGTTTTTATATTTTTTAGAGTAGTTTTGACTATTTTTAGTAGCCTTTTAGTAATAAAAATTAAAACAAATCGTATATATACGCATCAAAGTCCCCGGATTGGCCCGGATGCTTCTAGATGTCGCCTGCTCACCTACTTCACGTGCTTTATTTTCATCATTTTTAGACATTTTGGACCTATAGTTGTATTTGTACTCTATTTTATGTTGGTCATTTTATATATTTTTTGACATATTGTTATTAAATCAGAAATCGTTAAATATCATATTTCCAATAAAACGCGCTGAAATCTTAGGACCAAAATATAAACTTTAAAAAAAAAAAAATTTCGGAATTACCTTTTTAGAGGTAATTCAAAATTTTAATTTTTGAACCTAATTACCTTATTTTGATTCAAAAATTTAATTTTTTTAAAAGCGGGGGTAGTATTGAGTTTTTTGGAAATATGGAGGTGAGATTGATGTTGAGGGGGGTGAGAAAAATAACACCCCTTTATTTTTTGTTTACTAGTACTGGTTTTGTAGGGAGTATGTGCTAGGGTTATTGATCTGTTTATGCATCGTGTTTTTATCTGATATAAGGAGAGGGTAAGAGGAATTGAAACGGTTGAAAACTTTTTTGTCAAGAGCGAGTGGTTCTTTAAGGGAAAAAAGGCTCAAAAGACAAGATAGTTGTAGTAGCGATGAGTCGTCAAGTTTATAGGAAAATTTTGAAAACTTTCACTAATTCAACCGCTTCAAAGTTAAATCTTGTCATTCTCTTTTTTGAAGTATATTTTCGCATTAGAGTTGAATTATATCTATTCAAAAGTTAACTTGCAAAACCGACATTTTTTTTTGAAGGAGAATTGCTATTTCTTTCGAGAGACTTTGTAAAAAATAAAAAAGAAAAAAGAATGCATAAAAATAAAAGTTTGTCATTGTGCAACATAGTGTCATTATTGAGTCCCCATAGATAAGTCTGATGGCATAATCGAACAAATTTACATGGAACCTAGTGGTGAGGGTGAGTAGTGGACTTTGTCATTGATGATCTACTCGATGAAGTTGATGTTCTTTATATTTATTTGTGCACTCAATTATCCCATTTAACTTGGATTATTGGATATCAAGAGCCTGCTTGAATTCCCTTTTTAAAAACAATTTTTAGTTTTGGCAAAATATCTCTCGGTCCCATAATGTTGCTTGGCTGTTTATTTTCCTCATGGGATTGGCCTTTAATTTCCTTGTCGGCAGTACTATGTTGGTCATATAGTCGTAATTACATTAATTGTAGTGATATGGTTTTTTATTTTATCTCATATCCTGAAATACTCTTTTGTTTCTACATATCTTTTTCTCTCAATAAATTTTGGCTCGAGGAGGTTTTAACCAGCCCCTTATAATTGTGTGGTTAGAGTACTCTTGTACTTCCATCAATAAATTTTTTTGCTTATAAGAAAGAAGAGCATAAAGAAATCGTCGTGATTTTCAAATAAGCTTAATTGTGATTACAGCTGGGAAACTTTGTCACAATCACAAGCATCCAAGTCCAAAGGAAAAAAGCATCAACACAAGCAGTTCTACTAACACAAAGAAATGCTAATTTAGATATTTTCAGAATATTCCAAAAACTTGACAACTTGCACGTCATAATAATTTTACTTAATGATAGTTGTTAATTCATATTTGTCTGATGAACGAAGTTATTTTTATTAAATATTTTGATAGTTTATTTTGTTTTGTTAAATTGTTATTTTGATAGTTTAATATTATATTAATCACCTTTTTTTTGACAAATTATAAAAATCCAAAATGGATACTTTCTTTATTTATAGTAAAACAACTTTAAACAATGTTTAAAAAGAAAAACGATAATATAATACATATATTAGGGTCGTCCCAAACAATTTGAAAACCCTGTTCAAATTTTAAAAATTGAGTCCCTAATTATATTTTTATCGAATGAATCACTAAAAACTCAAACAACTTTATTTAAATTTTAAATAATATTTCAATACAACTTTAAACTTGGTATACTAATTTTGAAACGATGAACAGACAGTGACGGAGTTTGGAATGGTTCTTCGAGGGCCCAAATTAACATTTATATATACTTTCTGTGTGGAGTAACAAGGTTTCATTCCTTGGTTCGGCGGTAAATAGTTTGTCAAGTAGTCTGCCTCATGTTCGACACATATTACGCTGCTTTTTATGCTTTTGAGCAAATTTTTAATGTTTTGAGAACGGGACCGATGACCGACTCGGTGAAGGATCGGACCGAGGGGTCTGTAGTTGAACCATATGATCATTGACTCGATCTCGATTAAAAAAATTCAAATAGTTAGAACCTATAAATTTCGTACATGTAAAACTTAATTTACTAAAATTAATAATAAAAACTAATGCATTGAGTTCTCTTTGTAATTAAAACAGTATATAATGACCATACCAAAAATGGTACTCTTCATGGTCATTATCTACCAAGAGCATAAATGGTATAGTGGTACTGAGCGCTGCATGGTGAGCACAATGTGATGGGTTTGAATTCGAATCCCAAATTTCGCCTTTTTTTTAGAAAATTCAATACAAATTTTTAGGATTGAACCTGCGTAAGGTGACTCATGAATCGCCGCGCTAGCTGAGTTGTTCGTTGTAGAAATGCCGAATATTATATATGTATAGATACACAACTAATTTCTTCGGGGACCTTTTAAAAATGACATTGGGCTGGGGCATGTGCGGTAAAACGCCCGCACAGGGCCATGGCCGACCTTGCATATATTAAATGATAAGGATTTAAGTTACTCTAGATCATAACTTATTTGGATCTAATTCAATGATTACAAATATCACGTATTGTAACTATTGGATTAGATTTTAAATCAAAGACTATGATGGAGAGCAACTTAATAAAATTTACTCTAATATAATTTGAACCCTAATTATTTTTTATATTAAATTGTAATTATAAAAGAGTAAAAACTGAACATAAGAAAGTTTTTCTAAATTATGTTTGAAGTTTATTTATTTAGTCCCATACAGTTACTGTGTGCAGAGTCAGTCTCAGATAACCAACGGGGTTGGCTCAATTGGTGGGTTTGTCCCCCATTGAGTCCATGAAGTCTTTGGTGGTATGCTCCCGATTCGATTCCCTGTTGGAGCAAATTTCCGTTGGCGGGGTTGTCGATGACGGCCGATCATGCATTACTCGTCGTTGTCGCGTTGGGATCTTTGAGGGTTAGAGCATGTCTGCCATGTCATTTCCGCCCAATCAAAAAAAAAAAAAAAAGAGTCAGTCTCAGATATTTTAGGATTTGTATTCTCAAGGTTAATAGTAGCTAGGGTTTTCTTGTAGGACATTGAGTGTGCTTCCTACGTACGGTTGAAGAGAGAAGTATAGCAGAATGAGAATCAACTTTGCATACTTTCCTTTTGTTTTAAAATATTCAGAAACACCTAAACCCTACTTTCTGTTGTGCATAAGCCAAATCAATAAAGCCAAATTTTGACTACCTTTTTCCTTCATTCGTAGTAGGCAACTACTATTAGGCATATTGATATTAATTAATATTAATGCAAGCAGATAACTTAATTAAATGCATTCCAATTCCACCGTTCATTTTAGCCTGTGTTTGGTTCCATAGTTTGGCGACGAATATGAAGCTAATAGAGGTAACTTACAGAACACAGAAAAGTAGAATTTTAACAGCTGAAAAGGGAAACCTTCCTAGATGAACACGTACAAGGTACAGTACACCAAGTCATGCAGCCCGAATAAAATGTTGCTTTCAAGATAGAAGTTAGTGAGGGGCCAAGGGAAACCCAATATTTACACACACACAAAACATACAAGTATACAACTACAACAGTACAAAAGGAAGAGGGATAGTTCTCAAGATGTAACCCACTTATGAATTGAACTCAAAATATATCCGAACTATCCTCGAAGTCGGTTTTGGTTGAGAGTGTTGGGCCAAGATGCTATCAAAGTGTGATGTTGGAATTGTTCCAAGAAATGCTCTGTCGCGTTGATCCGAATAGGGGTGGTACCCGCACACACTCCAACACTCAAGTTAGATTAATTAGAGAATAGGTGCCAAGAAATAATAAAATGCGTACATGATGCATTGATTGAAGACCGTATTTATAGGGAATGGTGTCAATGAAGTGGCTTAATCTTCTTATAGGCGCAAAGGCCGAGGTTGAAATTTGATTGTTCGATGAGATGCAATCCAAGAGTAGGCCCAATCCAGCCTTGGCTTCAGCCCACTTGGCAGTATCTAGTGTGAAGTTGATATCAATGGTCAATATCACCTCGGTTCCATCCAATGACTCTACCTCAACATCTGCGTCTATAAATAGGTGTTCACCCTCCTCAAATGGGCATGTTCTCATTCATTTTTCGCATCTCACTTCTGTTTGCTGACTTAAGCATCAGAGTGCTTACAGGTACCACCACCGCGACGACTCTAACCACGGAAAATTAATCCAAACTCGGATTGTCGTCGACCTAGACAAGCCACCACTCTCTTTACCCCGGATCAGACTCATCTGCCAACTCATGTAGGAACAGGTTGTTTTATAAGGTACCTTGAAATTTCTTATGGTCCAATAATATATTTTCTTGCGTAAAAAAAAAATATTTTCTTAATAATGAAGAATAGTAGTAGCATAGCATGTCACACTTCATAGATCTTGTAGGAAGTAGCATTGAAAACCTGAGGACCATAGAAATATGCCTTTACCAAAAGTTGTAACAGTACACAATGTTCCATCGTAAGCTTTATGGACAATGGATAGTGATCATGGAAGTGGTTTTAATTGAATCAGATTCTCTCTCTACCCTTTAATTACATAGAGCTTTGAGACATGAGACCCCCCACTATAAATTCACACAACTAACCTCAAACATATGTAACACAAGACAAACAACTACGTTAGTCACAAAAAAAGCTAGCCACATTGTTTTGTGTTGTGTTGTGTTGTGTCTTTGATCATAATGGGAGGCAAAAACAGGCAAAGGAAATCTTCTTCATTTCTATCTGTTTTCAACATTTTCAAAAGTAACAAGTATAGAGGAGGAGAAGGTAATAATTATTACTATAATGCTTATGAAGAAGGGGTAAAAGAAGGGACCAAAGTTTGGCGTAGTGATGAGGATAGAGGTCGTTGGGGTGTAGCTGATCCTGTCATTGATATGAGAGCTGCAGCTTACATTGCACAATACAAGAAGCGCGTTTCAGATTCTGAAATTCATCGTCATGCTCAACTTCAGCACTAGAAATTTTACGCAATATCAATTGTTTTTTTCTTTATTATTTAGTCCTTCCTTAATTTATATTGTCCTTATTATTACTTTAGGTATTGATTATAAGTAGTTGTCGACCACAATAAATTAAGAAGTAGTGCTGCCTATTTTGTAATATGAACCGTACAATTTGTACATTCAGTAACTTGTTCATTTGAGAAGATTATGATATATGCATGTTACTTTCATAAGCAATTATTATTATAACCTTGTATTGAGAAGTGAATGAATGATACACAGATTATCACTTGTATAGTTGTGGTTTTCTCTAAACTAACTTAACTGAATACACTGTAACCTAAGTAAAACTCAATCAATCTGATATTGCATTCTATTCTTATGTGTTTGAGGTTCTGTTTTCATGAATTTCATTTGATACACTGATGCTATTAGGTGATGGAAAGTGGTTCAGTTGTTGCATTGTAATTGTGGTGCTTTTTTGTTGCTAAACCCTGTTTTGGTTATGTTGTAGTTTGCTTAGTTCTTGGCAGCTCTTATGGACTCTGTTTTTATGGCACTATCCAATTACAAACACTAATAACATTTCCTTGAGAAATTACCATCTAAAAATTCCATGTTTTTTAACATAGTATTTTTTAGGATTATTTTTTTGGTACTTTAATACAAATGATGGAGAGATGGGGAGAGGAAAGTGGAGTGTTATAAGTTTGAATTTGACTTTCATCATTTACACAACACTTGTGTTTTACCACCAAATCTTAAAAAGAAAAACCTAGTAGTACTCTAATAGTTACACACATGACATGATTATTTCCAACAACTTTGTCAAAAAAAAAACACAGTTATCTCTTACCCTAATTTTATTGTCATTTCATTATTCTCTAAGTGAAAGCAATTATCTGAACCAAACATACTACTCCTAATTAGATAGTTTAAATTTGTTCGAACCACTAAACACCTTATCGAATACCCCTTCTTCCATCCAAAATTCTAGGAAGTGGCAGAAATGCTAAACTTTGCCAAGAAAATTGCACAAAACAGAGCTCTGAGTTAAAAAATTGAATCATCATTCCATTTGTGTCTATTTCGTGTGAAATATTGTGCGGCACTCATCATTTGTTTTTTTGTTGATAAAAGGCATTCATCATTTTTTTATGGAAACTAAATTACTTCATTTCATTAAAAAAGAGTATCACGAAAATGGGTAGGATGTAATCAAAAAAATTGGAACAAGCAAAAAGTATTAATACTTTAGCAAAAGTACGAATAACAATATTATTTGTTTCGTAACAAAATTAAACCTATAGTTTTGATAGATGAATAACATGGACTTGCAACTATGAATAATAGAACATACTTTCGTAGTCATGAGATGGTTTCTGTTGATTCCATGAACAACCAGAAAGCAATCCAAGTTCAATTGTCACTAGCTGGATTCCTAACTCATTGAGCCACTTAATAGCCGGCCGCAAATGCTCGTGTTGCTTCCGCTTCTTGGGGGGTTTGGAGAAAGAGGCATTCATCATTTTGTTAATTTAAACATGTGTTGTAATTTATCCATCGATTATATGATACAGTGTTAGAGAAGACTGAAGAAACTAGTGAATGCCAGCTCTTGGAATCTTGTAGATTGCACACTTCCATGAAGTGATCAACTTGCTCATGGTTTCTTTATGGAGCAAAAATACCGTATACCGTATACCGTACGTTGTACATTTTCCTTACCAACCTTTTTTTTGTGCCTTTGTTTCCAAAAAGTCATTAATTTGTTTTCCCTTCTTTTTGGCCGTCCCTTTATTCCCTCCTTAATATAGTTACCACTTGCCATCATCTCTTTTTTGCCCATTTATTTAATTTGCAAAGAAGGAATTTGGAAAATTGCATGGAAAAAACTCAGTTATGGAGCCAATGACCTTCCACGAAATTAAATATGATCGTGCAGAATTTTCTTGAAGAGAGGTAAAGTAGAAAATGTGATTCATTGTGCCCAAAACAAAAATGGAAAACATCATTCATGTTAACCATATTTATTCCCTTAGCTAGTGCGCTTTTGATTTACACTTGTGTGAAAAAATTAGCAATGATATTGATGTCCAGCCGTTTCTTATTATCATTGGGTGAAAAATGTTAAAAAAAGAAACAAGAAAATCCTAAAAAAAAAAAAAAAAAAAAAAACTCCATTTATAGGTTTTACATTTTGGCTATCAAAATACTAGTATTTAGAATTTTAACAAAAAGTGAGACATATTTTATTTTAAATAGGGGATTTCCCTAGTTTTTATTAAAAAAACAAAAATGGAGAACAGAAAAAACTCAATGGGCGACTAGGCCAAAACCCCTGACAAGAAACAAGCTAAAACAAAAACAATTTTAAAGGTCGCCAAGCATGAAGAACCCTTAAAACAAATCAGAGACAAATTAAAGTCCAACTAAGGAACTAAAATGTCCTATTGAGAAACGAACATTCCAACTAAGGAACTAGCAATAACAACAAAAAACAGCCAGATCAAAAAGAAGCAGAGACTGAATTTGTGCTGGAGCGAGTGTTATAACAAACACTACTCTGAACCAGATTCCTTTTTTGCCGATATTTATTCTTTTGGGACTTGGACACAACCGACACAAAATTATTGGACTGAACAACCGTTCATTGGCTAACAGGAGTCACGGGAACAACGTTTTCATCCGACTAATTCCCCCAAAGATTACCTAAAATTTTCATTTAAAATGCTTCCACTAGATTAGAAGTTGCATCCAGCCTGGTAGAAGGATGTTGAGTGAATGATGAGTCAAAAGAATTGCTCATTTCCGGAAAACGCTCTGAGTCAATATTCATATCATTGAATATGATGGCGTTAACGTGAGAAGGAGGAGTTTCATAAACAATATCCAACTACTGATTGGAATTCATACCCTCATCTGTGGCAAAAGAGTCCCTGACAGTCGTCTCTGATTCTTCATTAGGACGCATAACCTCATCAATATCATTGCCCGAAGATTCCCCTCGCTAAAGCTGCTACTTCATAGATAAAACTTGATGGAAACTAGACAGGTCATTGATACCAACACTTGTAGCTTGAGCTTTATGCTTAGGGACATACTTGAAAACTTGTTTTGGCTTTGCGATCTTCCGCCCCTTATTGTATTCCGCACTAGTGTTTTATAATTATTTAATTATAATACTCTCTCTCCAATTCCAAACCCACCAAAAACCACATTCGTCTGATATTGTTTTTCTACTTTTTCCAAAACTAATTTGCCTTGATTTGAAATCTCATTTTAATCTGTAAGACTTAGCTTAACTGGCAAATGTTGAAATTGTTAGGCCGAATATCATGTCCTGGGTTTGAATTCGGGACCTCACAATTGTGTGTGAGTTTCTAATGGTAGTGACTACTTTGTATATGTACCCAAAGAAATATCGTTTTACATTTTTAATGAAGTATTAATACTCTTTCAACTTACCCTATTAATTATCTTTCTTAAGGGGCGTGTCAAAATCTTAAACAAGTATCTTAACTGCAGTTTTAGTCCTTACATTTTGCTTCATATGTAATTTGGTGGCCCATTTTCTAATTTTGCAATAGTAGTCCCCTAATTTTTCAAAACTATGAAACATTGACAATTTTGAAAGTTGGGCTAGTGATTTGGTAATGTGGCTAGTGAATGAATGAAAATCTCCATTTTGCCTCAAGCCCAACGTATTATTGAAAAATTAATTAGAAAAAAGTGATTACTACCATTGGTGACAATGAATTATGTGCATAGAGTGAAAATCTATGTGCTACCGAAATATTCAAACAATTCCCCATGACACCTCACTTAGAAAATCTTACTGACACACAACTAATCTCAACCAATCATTCGTCTAAAGGTATGTTAGAACTTAGAATCCTCTTTTGCACCACTTAATTTATATAGTACTTCCTTCTAACTCGTATATAAGTAACAAAACATTTTTTATGTTCATCTGTATCTGATTTATTTTATAAACTAAATACATCAATAATTCAATAAATCTAAAAAATGTTTTATTGTTTATATACGAGTCTGAAGTAGTATATATTTGAGCTCTCTAGTCTGCATCCTTTGTGTTACCTTCTCAATAATATTCATAGAGCACGACATGTCCTACTTCCATCCATCCCCAAAAAGTAAGCAAACATTGAGTGAGAGAACATCAATAATTTTATTTCATTTCAATAAAAAAGACAACTTATTAACCAGCAGTTTTCTTTTATTTTTGGAGATTCTTCGATTGTCTTGTCTACTTTTTCTTTTATTTCTTTCTTTAATCGGCAACTAACTAATGTCTTCTTTACTTCTCTCACCAATGGTTTCATTCATTCCATTTGGATTCTGAACTAAAAAGACAAAATACAGTGAGTTAGTGGTGCCAAGCTAGTACACCTATTATACTACATCATGTAATAGCGACCATCTATGAGTGAAGGTTATTCACTTCTTTTTAATATTGTTACTAGCGCGCAGTATTTAACGGCTTTGTTGGTGATTAAATTGCGTTAGAGAACTTGATCAGCCATGTGTATAACTAACTTTTTTGGTCTGTGTGGTTTTTCCCTCTCAATGGGCCAAACTTTTTTGGTGAAGTGAAGGTTATACACCAATTAGCTTTCTAAGATACCCACGAGTTTAATTTTTAATGCTTCCCATCTCATGTGCTGTCAGGTGATTGTTTTTAGACCCTTGAATCATCACAGTGCATTTTTCTACTGTTGCTATTTGTCCTATTTTTGTGTTTAATGCTTGGAGTGGAAGGGCTAACAAATTCTTTATCTTACTACACACTTCATT
This sequence comes from Oxytropis ochrocephala, assembly GCA_020916435.1. Classification (NCBI taxonomy): domain Eukaryota; kingdom Viridiplantae; phylum Streptophyta; class Magnoliopsida; order Fabales; family Fabaceae; genus Oxytropis; species Oxytropis ochrocephala. The sequence continues at coordinate 115,084,698 of CM037091.1, read as the reverse complement.
AATTGTGTAACTTAAAAAAAAAAATTTAGCTGATGGAGTTTTTGTCTAAGATCCTTAGAGCTTCATTACCTTGCCGACTCTGCACATAGCAAGAGTTACAAAGGTCAATGAATAAGTGCGTCTAAATAAGAGCACTTAGAACCTAGTGGACAAGCATTCAGCTCGCATCAGGCACGTACATCGCATGAGGCACATGAATGCATAGATAGAGAAATATAATGACAAAATTGATTCATGTCAAAGCATGATGTAGTAGCTACCAATAACCTGAATTGCTATTATGCAAGTATCACTATAGCTTTTCTTATGCTGAATCAAGCACATGTTACGTGCCTCTGTTCTCTGATCATTTTTTTTAGGAATATATTTGTATGTAGTGAGAATTGAGAATTAATAACATTTTGATGAGTGTCAAACAAATTCTAGTGATCGGTCAAATGAAGAAGACAACCGGCCGAACAAAAATGAAGAAGTCGACCATCAGGCCGAGCAAAAATGAAGCTGCCAATTGGCTGAACAAAAACATAGAAGTTAATCGGTCGAACAAAATAGTGGTCGCCAATCAGCCAATAAAACAAAGAAGACCGACCAAGAGAACAAAGAGGACCAAATCGAAGTAAAAGATGGGTGCAAGGGGTAAAAGTATTAGATAACTTTTGAATGGAGTTCAAAGATGTCTCCTGCGTTGGCACAACCGCAGTGACACTTGCTAATTACCGTCATTTGAAGTAAAAGAGTTCTGGACATCTAATTCTTCATTAGATTGTATATAATTGTTTCTCTAATCTCATTAAGTGAAGATTCCCCCAACAAAAGATTAGGAACCAAACCATCTCTAGAATAATTGTTGACACTTTTATGAAATTCCTTATTCATGTAGATTTTAGTACGTATAGCCCAAGCTTTCTGCTTGTAATGTTTAGATTGGTTAGCACTTTTAAAACACACAAACATAAAGTTTAGTTTGGTGACTACATTTGCTGAATCACGTTGATTTATATTCTGGACTAGCTACAAGGTCCACTAAGCAAATTGGACCCGGATCAACCCAATAGTTAGGATCCATATCCAGACCTTGTATCTTGGGTTGGGCCACGAGGTCCACTCAGTCAATTGGACGTGTATCAGCCCAATCGCTAGTGACTCATCTTTTACTTCGGATTAGAGCTATGTGAGTCACTATTAATGAGACGAATCCCTATAAATAGTGGCGCACATAGCCAAAAAAAAGTACACATTACTCATTTCCCGCACACTCTTAAATTCTTAATACTGACTTGAGCGTCAAAGTGACTTTGCAGGTACCCCCACCACTCGACTTCAACACATTGAGATCTAACTCAACAAGAATACTACCAACTGCAGTCTTGGATTTTCCGAACAACAGCACGGTACAAAAAATTTACCACAGTGGAAGAGAATGTGTATTTGGCATAAAAAAAAAAGACTACCGTACATTATACAAAGATAATCAGTTGGTAAGGGTAACTTAACTTGCTGCCACCTACTATTATTGCATTTCGTACTAAATCCATCTCGTAATAGTAAGCATTACTTCTTTTTCTTTTTTTTTTTTGCAACAAAAAGTTGTTTACTTGATTCCATCATTTTTATAGAATATTTTTATTTATTTATGGAAATAGAAGAAATTACCTTTGCTCCCACTCTGTTTTTCTTCTTCTTTTGCTTTAAGCATGTCGAAGTATTTTATGTTTATTGATCTAGTTGTGAACCTATTGTTAATGTAAAGTTTCAAATATTTTTTTCAAACTCAATTTCTTTTTTTTTTGTTCAAATGGATTATGATTTCATTACTAGAGAAATAATGGGTCAGGCCCAAACCATACATCCAGAACTTACAACACCAACCAAAATACAATCAGCTACATAAACTAATTGGGTCGGTTACCCAAGTCTCGATCCGAACCGCCCAATCAACAGAAAAGGAAAATAGACATAACCCAAGTTTTTGACAAAAGGGGAAAAAACACAATCATTTGTAAAAACACACGATCCCTAATTTGGTAAAGAAACCTAGACGGTCGCCTACACCGATTCACCAGCTCCAAACCTTCAAATCCTTCAAACAGCATACCTCAAGCATCAGGTTGCAATTGATCAAAGAAATGGTCAATTGAGAGACGATGCAGGAGCGGTGCATAGCAAGATGAGAAAGAGAAATGATACAATTGAAGAAACCATGACGGTAGCGCTCAAGATCCACGGAGCTAGGAGAAGAGATCACAATCGATGAAGCTGAAAGTAGAGATGATGGAGGCACAGTTGAAGAATTACTTCCACAAAGCTTGTGCATCCTTGACCAGTGCACGACGAAGAAGAGAAGGAGGCCGAATTGTCCACGATCCTTGAAGAGCATCTTCCTTCGCTAGCAACGCAACTGTGTGAGCACAGTTATTTCCTTCCCTTTTGATCCAGGTTAGATCTGAGTTCACAAAATTTCTTATAAACTCAATTTCAATTTGTGGCAAGCCATTTTGCATTTTTGCACGGCCCAACGTAACCCCGTTTTCTTACAACTATGTGCGGTATTATGGGTATTACTTTTCCCACACCCCCTCCTACTCAAAACACACCCCATAAGAGTGTGAAATGACCAAAAGACCAGTTAAATCGTTTTTTTCAAAAAAATTCACGTGTTCGAACACAGGGCTTCGAACTCATTCGAACAACATCGTCCACGTGAGTTAAATATTAACTTCACACCCTCTTGTGTGTTATTTCACCTGGTCGAATGGGATCACTCGAACTTGTTCGCGTAACCTTGTTCGAACACCCCATTTTATTTCGTTCGTATGCTGTTAACCGAGACAACATATAATGGACCCTCACACCACATTCACCATTTTTGTTAAATTCGCATGTTGTTGTTCGAATTCGAACCGTCATTAAACACGTCCTCTCAGTGTTTCACGCGAGATTATTTTTAGAATAAAATTTGTTAAAGAATGTGAAAAAATAGGAGAGGGAGTGGAAAAAGCAAAACCCGCGTTATTAGGCAGAAAATATAAGAAACATAAAACAAAACGTTTAATTATAGGAAAGGGGTATCCTAACCCATAGGAAAGTAATCGATATTTTAATGATTAATAAGCAGTAAATGAAGGAACATAGTAGTGTGGTCCAGAAGACATGAACAAGACGATGGACACCACCGATGAAGTAGTAGTACTATATTTAAATTTCGATTATCATTTATAGAGTCCAGAAGAAGCTTGACAATTTAATACAAAGGACAAAAACAGAAGTTAAAGACATCACAGAAAAAGAAAAGTGGATATTGACACCGAAAGAGATAATAATGAATCATCAACATTTGTCCATCAGAGAGATCGAACAATTATATATACTACACGAAACCAAAATATCTTGAATCCAAAGACATGAACACCCCTCGCAACTATTCACGATCCACACCTGTCAACAAAACCATTAATCTTCACTAGTTAGAATAAAGTCCATTCGGTTCCTTGTAATTGAAGGAAATTTATTTAATTATTATTAATTAACAAAACAATAAAGCAAGGCAAAGCATAAGAATTATTTAACAACAAGGAGACAGCATCTAATACTTTGGTTTTTTCCTTTCGTTGTCCAAATTATGTAACTTTAGAGAAAATATATTCCCTCTCCATCAGATTATTATGCTTTAATTTTCTTCCGTTCTTATATTTACATAACTATTAGTCTAGTAACTGTTCTACTGATGTATGAATTTCTTAATTTAGCAACGATTGAGCAGGCGAAGAACACTCAAGCATAAAATCAATCTCCTATACTCCCAATTAATTTAATATCTTATTTTTTTAGACAAAATCAATTAATTTAAAATCTGTATTACAGACAGCGAGCGGTTGAAACCCCTTTCAAAATCCCAAATCAAAATCTGTCTAAATTATTTATTTATATACAAGCAAAACCAACTCCTGCGTAAAATTAAATTGGTGTATGCAATGATCACTCACTAACAGATAAAACCCGAGCACCTGGATCTTGAAATTTTCAAATAACAATTATAGTAGTGTAGACAGTTAGGGTTTAGTGCATATATATATATACACACATAAACGAAATGAGCACTAATAATTTAGTTTAATAAATCCAGGAAGTAGAGCGAAAAATATATAAAACGCGAGAGGAAAATTTTGGCACTTACTAAGGATTACATCACTTCTTCTTCACTGGGTAAGAACATAAAGAGCATATAAAATTCCAGGTATATACCCTAAAATGGTAAGCACCAAACAGATCCAGAACTCCACCTGCACAACGCAAATTAAAGAACCGCAAGAAATGAATTAGAGTCAAACAAAAAATGAAGGGTTTTGAAATAGAAATAGAAATAAAAATTAGCGTGTGTACATTGCAGCCAAACTTGAGGAAGACACCAAGAGGAGGGAGTATGATGGCGAGGATGATATCGATACAGGTAGCAGTACCCATTTTTCCTTCCTTCCTTCAAATTTGAAACTGTTCTATTTAGTTTGCCAAAAGCAACTTTACTTCTTTGTGAGAGTTCTGTATGAATGACAACGTGATGCGATAAATGCGAATGTAAGAGCGGTTTTATTTATAGACCATGATGGACCATGGAATAATAATAATAATAGATTGGAACGATCGTATCCACTCGGTTAACCACGTGGCATCAATAGAATGGAAACGTTACAAATGCGTGTATCCATATTTCAACCTTAACCTTTCGGACGTGTCCAAAATAAATTCGCTAACTTATAAACTTGGCCGACATCAAATCAAATATTAATAATCTACAAAAATGTTATTTACACATAAGTTTTTAAACAAAAATCGACATAAACCAACTTATAACATCAATTAATCAAGTTTTTTGCACTATTAAAGAATCTGCTTTTTCACGCTTTTTTTGGCGTTGTTAAAAACTTGGTTAATTGATCACTTGGCTAATAGTCTAAAAAACTTGGTTAATTAGTATTGTAAGTTGGTTTTTGTCGATTTTTGTCTAAAAAACAATGTCTATATAACATTGTTGATAATCTACGGAGTATGCTACTAATAAAGTCAAGTATACGAAAACCTAACATTACGATTTGTATTTTGTACTTGTTAATTCCAGAAACCAGAGAAAACGAGAGAAAGAAAGGAAATTGAATCATTGTGTATATTCATCTCAAGTTCTATTATGTTACATCAGCAGGAACTATATAATTGTAATCTATTCTAACTGAATAAGATTAACTAGAGTTGAAACAGAATTTGTTACATTAACTATGATTAAATAAATGAACTAGACTAAACTAACTCTAGTTAGTGGTATTTACACTAGGTAATAGCCCCCCACAAGCTGGACTATGGATGTTGAGTAGGCCAAGCTTGGAAACCAAAGTAGAAAAAGTAGGAAATGATAGAGATTTGGTCAGAACATCTGCTAGCTGAGAAGCAGAAGGTACCGGTAGCAGATGAATCAAACCACTTTGGATCCTTTCACGAACAACATGGCAGTCAATCTCGATGTGTTTTGTGCGTTCATGAAAAATTGGGTTATGGGCAAGGTGTATGGCGCTTTTGTTGTCACAATAGACTGAAGTAGGACCATCAAGATGGATCTGCAGGTCCTGGAAGAGATATTTGAGCCATTGTAACTCACAGGTGAGGCTTCATGAAAGCACGATATTACGCCTCGAGAACTTGACTCGACCGACACGATTGATCGCTTTCTTTGATTTCCGGACGAATGAGGATCCAAGGAAGACACAATAACCGAGAGAGATAGATCTGCGAGTGGTGGACAAGTAGCCCGGTCGAGAATCGCAAACCCGCATAGTTTCATGGAAGATGTTGCGAGTAAAATAATCCCATTCACGGAGCACTTTTGATATATTTGAGGACGCGTGTGGCAGCACATTGATGAACCTGCAGGGGTTTTGATATGAACTGACTAAGTTGTTGAACAATGAAGGCTAAATCTGGTCTAGTTGTGGTGAGGTAGAGCAATCTACCAACTAGTCTCCTGTATGCCGAGATGTCTTCAAGGGGAGGAGTGTAGAATCGTGTAGCTTCAAGGAGGAATCATATGGTGTCTTTGCAAGATTTTGCAAAAGAAGGAGACCACACTGTCTTCTAACAATTCCAATGCATATTTGCGTTGGTTGAGGAAAATACCTTGTTTGGAGCGTGCAACTTCCAAGCCAAGAAAAAAACGTAAATTGCCAAGATCCTTAATCTTAAACTTGACATCCGTAAACCTGCTTTACTGTTGAATTTCGTGGACAATTTCCGGCTAACACTATGTCATCAACATAAACCAAGAGGCGATGAATTGAGTGTTATGAAGTTTGGTGAATAAGGAGTGATCACCGTAGATCGAGAGTAACCTGAGAGATATTAAGCGCAAAGGAGAGAGTTTAGAGTACCACCGCACGCTTGCTTGCTTGAGGACCGTAGAGGATTTATTTAGTTTACAAACTTTGATGGTAGAGGAAGATGTAGTGGAGGGTTGAAGGCCAGGGGGAAGATCCATATAAACCTCCTCATGGAGATCTCCATGAAGGAAGGCATTATTTACATCAAGCTATTCTAAATGCCAACCTTTAATGGCAAAGCGTGAGAGAGAAGTGCGTATAGTAGTCGGTTTGCAAGCGTGAAAATGTATCAAAATAGTCAACCCTTCTGCCGAAGTGTACCCTTTTTGCAACTAAGCGGGCCTTATACCTTTCAATGGACCCATCTGCATGGTGTTTGATCTTGTAAACCCATTTGCAACCAATGGGATGTTTACCTTTTGGTAAATCTACAATTGTCCAGTATTAGTGGATGCAAGAGCATCCAATTCAGACTTCATAGCTACTTTCCAACGATCAAGTTTACTTGCTTGGGTGTAGGTTTTGGGTTCGGTGACAGAGCTTATGGTTAGACAAAAGTGTTTGTAGGTGGAATTACAATTATCATAAGACAACACAGAAGAGAAAGGATAAGGAGAGTTACCTGAGGAAGTCACTGGCAGTTGAGAAGATAGCAAATTGCAGTGGTAATCTAAAAGGTAGGCAGGGGTAGTTTTAACTCTTGTAGATGTACGAGGATCTGCTGGTGAGAGGTCAGGGTTCTTTGTGTGCGATGAGTAAAGTGTTATTAGGAGCAGGTTGAATAGGTTCTGGTGAGGGAGAATGAGGTGCAGGGGAATGTGGTTGGAGTGATTGAGGAGAAGTGGGAAGAGTAGTAGTGGATACAGGGACAGTGGATTGATTTGTTTGTTGAAGGTTTATGCTTTCTGGTGGAGGTAATAATGGATGGTCACAGGGGAGGTCAGAGATGTTATGTGCAGGTGTGATAGGAGAAATAGGTTGGTGATTGTCATGTGAGATAGTAGAGAATGGAAAAACAGATTCATGAAAAACAACATTTCTTGAAACATAAAATTCATGTGTATGAATGTCATGAGAAGGTATCCTCTTGGTTCCATCTCTATAGCCTAGGAAGATAGATTTTCTAGCACGAGGTTCAAATTTTGTTCTATGATTGTGGAGGGTGGAGGAGAATGCAAGGCATCCAAAGACTCTAAGGTGAGTGAGGGTAGGAGGTGTGGGGTGAAGTAGTTCATATGGAGATTTATTTTTGAGGAGGGGAGTGGGCGATCTATTGATGATGTGAATGGCTTGTTGGATGGAGAGGTGCCATAGATTTGGTGGTAAGTGAGATTGGAAGGATAGGGCGCGGGCAACATTAAGTATATGTTGATGTTTTCGTTCAACAATGCCGTTTTGTTGAGGTGTTTCTACACAAAGATCTTTGGTGTATGATGCCCTTGGATAGAAAGTAAGTAGTCATGAGGAATTCGGGGCCATTATCACTACTGAGACACTTTGGGGTTTTGTTGAATTGAGTTTCAATGAAGGCAATAAAATTTGTAAGGTGTGTACGGGTTTCACTCTTATTTTTCATAAAGATAGTCCAAGTAAACCGGCTATAGTCATCTACCAATGTTAGGAAATATTTATGGCCAGAGATGGAAGGGGTAGCAAATGGTCCCCAAATATCAGCATGAATCAAATCAAAAATAGCAACAGAATGTGTAGTGCTATGTGAAAAAGGTAAGTTTCTTTGTTTTGCATAATGACATGTATCACATGGTTTTGTACAAGCATCAAATGAAATAAAAGGAAACTGATTTGCAATACATTTGTGTATAGGTGCAGATAAGTGTCCTAGTCTATAATGCCAAACAGTGGCAGGGTTATTTGTGCTAGCATCTAGTAGTGTAGAGACAAAGGTATTACAGGTACCAGGGGTGGATTGTGAAGCCAATGATGAGGTATCTAACACGTACAATTTGCCAATCCTCTTAGCTGTAAATCCAGTCTTCCTCGGATGGAGTAACTGCACAATGTTGCAACAGTCAGGGTGCAATTGCACATCATATAACAGAGTTGAAACAGATATGATATTAACATGAAAAGAAGGAAAGTAATAGACATTGTGTAAAACTAGTGAGCAAAAAAGAAGAACAGTGCCAGCAGTAGTGGTGGTGACAGTGTCACCATTAGGCATAGTCATGGACTTAGGAGCAATGTTATAGGTTGAAATGAAGTTGGAAAAGGTGTGTGTAATGTGGTCAGTAGCACCTGTGTCTACGATCCAAAAGTGATTCAACTTACCAGATTCATCTACATAGTAAAAGTGTTTATACTTACCAGATTTGGATGGGGAAACAGAGTTTTGTGAGGATGATGTGGTAGCAAATATGGAATTGACAGAGGATGGTTGAGTAGCAGGTGTGCTTGACCGTTGAAGTAGCTGTAAAATCTGTTGGAATTGTTCTTGAATTGCACTGATAGAGGATCGCGTATGCGGTCTGCAGTGCATATGTAGTGATCGATGTAGAAGAATCTGCATGCATATTAGTTGTAGAACTGGTGGTTGAAGTAGAAGCACTTCCAGATCCTGGTTTGCGATGTGGATAGCCCGGAGGATAGCCATGTTTAATAAAACATGTGTCAATTGTGTGATTAGTGCGGCCACAATGTGTGCACAATCGATTTCCACGGCCACCGTGAGAGGAATACCGGCCACAGCCTCTACCACCACCATTGAAAGCACGAGATGGAGCCTGAGAAATATGGTTCACAGAGGATTGGTTCTCAATTGTAGAATCAATAGTAGTGTTCTGAGTGAATTGTCGTTCTTGTTGAAGAACCATTGAGAAAGCGTTATCAAGGATCAGAAGGGGTGAAATCAGCATGATTTGAGATCGAACTTGAGCAAATTGCTCGTTTAATCCCTTGAGAAACTTAATAACGCGATCTTGTTCCTTGAATTTACGAAGATCGAAAGCGAAGACAGCAGTGCACGGAATTGCACATGTGCAATCGCGTATAGGGCGGAAATTCTCGATTTCTTCCCAAAGAGTGGTTAATTTGGTAAAGTAAGAGGAGATATCGAGATTACCTTGCTGGAATCGAGCCAATTCATCTTGGAGATCAGCAATTCGGAAGATATCCCTCGAGAAAACCGTTTTTCAAGCTTTTCCATACGACCGACGCGCGATCACACCAGAGTAACGATTTGGCGATGTTCTCAGAAATTGATCGTTGGAGCTAGGACAAAACAAGACTATTGCAACGATTCCACGGTTCATAGAGTGGATCGGCTCAAGCGAGGTGCAAGACTACCGTCAACAAACTTGATTTTGTTCTTCGATATCAAGGCGACCTTCATAGAAATGAGACCAGGTTTGATAATTCTGGTTATCAAGGGAAGGTTGAACCAAGATCAGCGAAGGATTTTCATTGGGATGCATATAATAGGGATTCGATGGATTGGAAGCGAAATCGGAATACAATGTCGCCATTGAAGAGTGAAAGAAACACGAAGCAAAGGATCAGGAAGGAGAAACGGAAGCAATGAAGGAGATGAAGTTTCAATCTGATACCATGTTAATTCCAGAAACCAGAGAAAACGAGAGAAAGAAAGGAAATTGAATCATTGTGTATATTCATCTCAAGTTCTATTCTGTTACATCAGCAGGAACTATATAATTGTAATCTATTCTAACTGAATAAGATTAACTAGAGTTGAAACAGAATTTGTTACATTAACTATGATTAAATAAATGAACTAGACTAAACTAACTCTAGTTAGTGGTATTTACACTAGGTAATAGTACTAAAAAAACAATTTGTATCTAATGTATCTATCTAATCTAATATCTATTGTCAAACGATTTTCCTATAAAATTACCACTTTAGATCTCTTATTAACAAAACACATATTCACTTTAGGGGTAAATATGTCATTACCCTCTTACACTCTCTTTCTTCCTTTTTTATCTTTTTTCTTACACTCTATTTCCTCCTTTTTACTTTTCTCTTACACTCTCTTCCTTCTTATACTCTCTTTCCTCCTTTTCACTTTTCACCTACATTCTCTTTCTTCATTTTTTTTCTTTTCACTTCACTTTTATTTTTCCACAAACACTACTCTACTTAAATTACTATACTAAAATTATCTTCTCTTTTCTTTATAAAATTTGTTTACACTCTTATTGATAATCTACTATCACCTCTTTTTGATAATCTACTATCTATATTTTACTATCTACAATAATCTACTAATCAACTAAAAACACGGGATAACTGCACTGATATCTATTTATACAAACAAACTTCTTACAAAATTACCACTTTGGATCTCTTATTAACAAGACACATAGGCTCTGTTTGGCAAAAAAGAGCGGATATCGGATAAGCTAGCGGATATCGGATAAACTAGCTTATAGCGGATGAGCTTATAGCGGATAGCTGATAGCGGATAAGCTAGCAGATTGAATATAAAGTGTTTGGTAAAATTAGCGGTTGAACTAACTTATAAATATAAAATGACTTAAATGGACATTTGTAATTAATGCTAAAAGATGAGAGAGAATACTTATTTAATGTAAGATAAATGAGGGATTTAATTAAAACAGTGAGGGTAAAAGTGGAAGAAAAAATGAAACACTATAAACTATAAGCTCAAACGCTAATTCAAGTAGAGTTTCAAAAAAACGTTATAAGCTAGTGATGCCAAACACGTAAAATTAGCTTATCCGTTATAAGCTAGCGGATTGTGCTTGCCAAACAGAGTCATATTCACTTTAGGGGTAAAAATGTCATTACCCTCTTTTTTTCCCTTCTTACACTCTCTTTCTTCATTTTTTCTCTTTTTTCTTACACTCTCTTTCCTACTTTTTACTTTTCTCTTACACTCTCTTTCTTCTTACACTCTCTTTCCTCATTTTCACTTTTCACCTACACTCTCTTTCTTCATTTTTTTTCTTTTCATTTCACTTTTATTTTTCCACAAACACTACTCTACTAAAATTATATTGTCTTTTCTTTATAAAATTTGTTTACACTCTTATTGATAATCTACTATCACCTTTTATTGATAATCTACTATCTATATTTTACTATCTACAATAATCTACTAATCAACTAAAAACACGAATAATTGCACTAATATATAACAAAAAACGCATGATTAATATTTGTTATTAATAATTAAAAAATTTGAAGACTATTATAAACCTACTATGTAATATTTAAAATAAATATTTCTAATTGATAATCTACTATTTACTATAATATACTACTCAACTAAAATAATTGATTGAAACTACGGGATAACTACACTGATATATAAAAAAACACTGGATAACTGCAGTGATATATAAAAGAGAGATTCATATTTACCATTGATAATTATAATTTTTGAGGACTATTATAAACCTACTATCTAAAAACACAAAAAAGCTTAATGACTATTTAAATTACTGATTAATATTAAACAAATATTTCTTATTGATAATTTATTATCTAACTTTACATCTACTATAATATACTAATCAACTAAAATAATCAATTGAAATTATGAGAATTAACACCAATAAAGTAGTAGTACTATATAAATTAAATTAAATTAAATTAAATTTAAATTCGATTACAATTTCAGAAGCTTCTGAACATAAAAAATAAAAATAAAAAGAATCAACTTTTGTCCATCGGAGATGAAACAATTATACATGAAATGAAATCAAAATATCTGAATCGAAAGACATGAACGCCGGTGGCAAACTATTCACGATCCACCTGTAAACAAAACCATTGAAGTATAAGTTCCAGCTCCCTACGGTTAGAGGGAGGAAAGTTAACAAAACAAACAGTAAGTTTCGTCCAATATATTCCTTGTAATTGAAGGCAAAATTGATACAGTACTTACTAAATTAATGGGTAGATCACTTAATTCACTTGGTGATAGCATAGATGGCATAGATAATTCCAGGAATATAGGCAAAAAGGGTGAGCACCAAACAGAGCCAGAACTCAACCTAAATAAACCAACAAATAAGCATGAATTAGTAACAAAGAGAGAGAGAGAGAAAGAAAAAGGTGAAAAAGGAAGGGAAGAGGTTGAAATTACCTTGCAGCCAAACTTGAGGAAGACGCCAAGGGGAGGGAGGATAATTGCGAGGATGATGTCGATGCAGTTGAGTGTGCCTTCGCTGGCCATTTTTGATCAAATTTGAATTGAAACGTAACTAGACAAAGTTTACTCTTAGGTAGGTTAGGTTAGGTGAGGTGGTAGATAATGTGATGCGATCAAAGTGGTGGAGTGGAGGTGTCTTTATTTATAAAGTAGGTCATATGTCTGCATATCATATCATATCATATGCAAACAGTGTAACGGTTACATCCACTGACCGACCACGTGGTTTTGGTCATCAATGTGTGACACGCTATACTTACATTTCATGGATATAATATCAAAATTATCAAGTTAGTTTTCAAACAAATATGTCTTTTGTTAGTTACTTTACTTCTCTAATCTGTTTTTCGTTAATCGATTTAATTCCTAAAATTACTAACAAAAGAAATACGTAAAGACGTGTTTTCAACTTGAATACATTCAGGACCTATAATCATAGTGTTTCTTATATTTAAAGAACAAAAAACTATTTACCCTTTTATATATTGAAAACAAATTCAATTATAAAATTACAAATATAAATAAAATGTATACTTGTTTAAATTTTATGTCTTAAAAATATAGTCCGTGATAAAGCTTCACCACTTGAGCAATGATTGATTTATCACTTACTACATTTTTAAGTGGTCAAGTTTAAACTCCGCTCCCTTTCTAACAACTAACACACTAATTATTAATCACTGGGCCTATAAAATAAAAACTAAATTCATGGTAGAAATCTCCTAATCCATTCATTATCGATTAGCTTATTTTCGCAATTAAATGTAGGGTATGGCTCTGCGGTGAGAGGAAGCAACGGCGGAGATGAAGGCAGGCTTTATGGTAAGGCCATGTTTCGTAGAGTATCTCTAAACTTTGATTAACAAAATCTCTAATAACTTTGATTAATAAGCTAACCGTCCAATCCACGTTAGAAACGGTTCCATCACGTGTGCCAGCTTCTCTACATTCTTTTCTCATTTTCCAGCGCTGCATATGCATGGACTATGCAGTGAATGGGCCTCGCAGCATGTGGGTGTGGATGTGGACAGTGGCTTCTTTATTTTTGGAGTTTGCAAATACCCCTTGCTTTTTACTTTTTCAAACATGTTTAGTTGTAGAATCCGAGTAAAAGACCCTTTGTTTAAATGCGAGATTCGGAGAAAATAGAAAAGAAAAGGAGATTTTGCCAACCGTCATTCCAAGGTTGGGTATTGCCTCACTTATCCCCGCCCCAAATGAGCTCACGTTTCCAGCAAGTCATTATTTCACAATTTTTTATGAAAAACTATATTTATAATTGTTCCGGACTGGGCCTAGCCCAATCCTACGTGAAGTTGGCCTAATCCACCGCAGGCTTCGGCCCAAGCAATAGCCTCAGAGGCGAGATTAGCACCAACGGTCAAGATCGATGCAGCCTCATCCAATGGCTCCGCACCAGACTCCACATCTATAAATAAACCTTCACCCGCTTTCATTCATTTGTATATTTCCCCCACTTTTGTTTGCTGACTTACGCATTAGAGTGTTTGCAGATACACCACGTCTGCGACCCTAACCTCGAGAATAATCTCAAGCCCTGATCATCCAGACCTCAGATGACCCTACTCACTCCTATCTCGGATCCAGATCCAGCTACCGACCCCAGATAGGAACATTGGCGAGTACATCATTTACTCTCATCAGACTCTTATCTATTGAATTTTCTCTATTTTTGTTGCTTTTCTTTATTTTTCACTGACAGGGGTGTACTTTATTAATTTGCAGGGTGCAAATAACACACAGTCCAAAGATCATACTAACAGCGAGCCCTACCAAGAACGCGAAGGACAGCTATTACCACGAAGGAAAACACAACGTGAGACTTCACTCCCACTCTCTCTGAAGCTCAGACTTCGTCTTCCTCTCCACTTCTCCTTCCTCGCTCTGCTAGGGTTTGATACCCAACCTAGCAGAGCAACTCCAAACACTGAACCAACACCACCACTGCAACGAGCTCACCTTCCTCTACAAAATCCCTCAAGAAAACCCTTGATTTGATCAATCTGATCAAACCCTAGATCTTCCCTTTGCTGATTCTGAAGCCCAGATGATGGATCGAAGCTTAAAAGGTAAAGATCTCTTCTTTCTTGCACCTTTTCTTTTTGATTCTGAACTACAACAACAAACCCTAATTTGTTGTTGAATTTTGTTCTTGCATGGACACTTGCAAGCACTGGAATGTCTCTGAACCTTCACCTCTTGAAGATTCTGCACACAGCTGAAGATACACAAGGTAACCTCTTCACCTCTCTTTAATCTCTCTTTTCTTACCCTTTTCCTTTACTGTGTTTTGAGCAATCCCTAACTGGTTTGTTCCCTTTTGCGAGGTCTCTCTCTCTCACAAACAACACAAGGAAGACTTGAAGAACCTTAGAGAAAACTTAGAAGATGAAGAACAGAAAACTCAGAATATTAAACTGTAAAATGTAACTTTCTTTATTTCTGTATATTGTATCTCAATATTTACAATGTATGAACTGAATATATATACACAATGGATAGGCACTTAGAGAACGGACATGTTGGTTAGGAGGTGGTTAGTTAGTTAATAACTACCTCTTAACCAAATAAACCGTTAGGTTTTAGGTCACAACACTATTTAAATTCTGTTTTGAATGTGATGTGGTTGAAATTGATTAGAATTCGGCTATAATTTAAGCCTAATTTAGATTTAAGGGTAATTTAGACTTAGGGTTTGAAAGATTAGGAATTTCAACACCCCCCCCCCTTAATCTAGAAAGCCCTAAGTTAGTTTAGTGAAACCACTTAGAGCTAGCTTAGGTTAGAGAGAACTAAAACATCCAGAACAAGCCTGCAGGATAGCCACTAGTAATAGACACCTTAGAACAAGTCTCTCAAGGAATAGCTTTTAGTTCTTTGCCTTCATAGTTTAGAAGGCAACAAGTCCTATCTCTCTTCTAAGCTTTACAAAGGTTTCTCCTTTGAGGACCTTTGTAAAAATATCAGCCAATTGATTCTGTGTTGAACAGTATTCAACATTTAGCCTACCATTGTTAACTTGCTCCCTTAGATAGTGGTATCTAGCTTCAATATGCTTGGTCCTTCCATGAGCACCAAGATTCTTTGCTAGGTTTAATGCTGATTGGTTGTCTATCATTAGAGTAGGAGGTTGAGTTAGGTCCACTTTAAGCTCCTTGAGTAGTGACTCGACCATGCTTTGCTTGAGTTCTTTGCTCCACAACTCACACACTACTCGCCTCACGGGAGGACAGAGCCACAATACTTTGTTTCTTGGAGCTCCATGAAATAGGGGCTCCTTGAAACTTAAACAAAAAACCAGAAGTACTTCTCCTATCCAATTGGTCACCACACCAATCAGAATCAGAGAAACCAAGGAGAATATTTTTCCCTAAGTTAGAACCTTTAGGAAAAAATATTCCATAGTTAGTAGTACCGAAATATAACGTAGGATTCTCTTAGTGGCATTTAAGTGTACTGTCTAGGGTCATTCATAAACTCGCTAGTCATACCAGGTTGCAAATCCGAATATCTCGGCGGCTATGGCATAGGTATCTCAAAGAGCCTATTAATTTGCAGTATAGTAGTGTAGCATCTACCTTAGCATCACCTTCACTGCTCTCTTTGCTAAGGTTACTTTCTGCAGGATTTGTTGCGAATGCAACCTAACAAATCAAACTTAGTTAGTACCTCGAGAGCATACTTAGCTTGATGTAGAATTATACCTCAAAAACCCTAGGAACTCAAGTCCCAAAAATATGACACGAATTTGCCTAAGTCGGTCATCTCAAACTCACTGTGCATAGCCACTTTTTGAAATTTTCCACTTCACTAGGACTACTCCCAAAGACCAACATATCATCCACATATAAACACACAATTAGTAAATAGGTATCAATACTACCTTTAGTATAGACTCCAAACTCACTAGTGCATTTAGAGAACCCAATTTCCTTTAAAAAGAGTCAATTCTCTTATTCCAAGCTCTGTGGGCTTGCTTTAGCCCATAGAGAGCTTTATGTAATAGGTAACCATACTTCTCTTTACCTTTTTCTCAAACCTGTGGTTGAGCAATATAGACAGCTTCTCTAATGAACCATTAAGAAATGCCGACTTAACATCCATATGGAACAACTCCCACCTCTATTCACGGCCCAAGGCAATCACTAAACGTATAGTCTCATGCACGCCACAGTGAAAACACTTCTGTGTAATCCACCCCCTCTTTCTGTTGGAAGCCTCTTGCAACCAACCTAGCCTTGTATTTCACAATCTTGCCTTTAGGATCAAGTTTGAGCTTGAACACCCACTTGACACTAATAGGTTTCTTACCTTTAGGTATCTGAACTAGAGACCAGGTCTTATTCTTTTCAATAGACTTGAGTTCTTCCTGCATAGCTTTCTTCCAATGAACATCCTTGAGTGCCTCTAAGTAGTCCATAGGTTCAGCATCTGCTAACATTGCATAGTGAACCAGATCACCATCATTAGTGACCTGATTATCCATGTGTACCTCAAAATCCAACATCCTCCTAGGTAATCTCATGTCTCTTTGAGGCCTAGGAGGAGCCTGCACATTTTGTGCAAGTTCCTGCTCACCCTCCTCATTTACCCTTTCAGGTGGATTTTGATCCACATTGGGTAACATAGGGTCATCATTAGGTAGAAACAAAGATCCTCTTCATCAGAATTAGTGTCACCAGAATTAGGTTCAGTGTTAAAGACCTCTTCAATGGTTGTAGAGTCCACTGAACCTACCTGTTCAGCTTTCTCCCAATCCCACTGCTTGTCTTCAAGCACAACCACATCCCTAGACACCTCAGTTTTACTTGTATTAGGTCTAGTAGCTCAGTAACCCCTCAGAGGATGATATCCCACTAGGATTAGAGGTCTACTCTTGTCCTCAAGTTTAGATCTCTTACTATCGTATATATGGTCATCGTAAGCAATCGAGCCAAATACCTTCAAGTGAGATACGCAGGTATTTCACCATTCCACATAGTTTCGTGCACCTTAGCCTCCAAACCTCTTGTAGGACACCTATTCGAATATAGACAAGCAGTCACCACTGCTTACGCATATAGTCTTTTAGGTAGTCCCTTGGTTTTTACCATACTCCTAGCCATTTCTAGGATAGTTCTGCTTCTCTCCTTTCACCACTCCATTGTCTTTGTGGAGTATATGGTGGAGTTACCTCATGAACAACACCACTGGTGGTGCAGTATTCTTCAAACTCCTTTGAAGTATACTCACCACCACCATCTGTCCTTAACACCTTTAGTTTCTTACCACTTTGAGTCTCAACCATAGCCTTAAACTTTTAAACACATTGAAAGTATCACTTTTGGACTTGAGTAGATATACCCAAATCTTCCTTGAGTATTCATCCACAAAAGTTACAAAGTACTTGTTCCCCTATAGATGGAGTATCCATAGGTCCACACAAATCAGAATATACCACTTCCAATAGGTCTTTAGATCTGTGTCCAATTTGTTTCTTAAAGTTCTTCCTAGGTTGTTTACTCATTAAGCATGTAGTACACTTTTCCTTTATATTAGCTATCTTAGGTAACCCCTTTACTAGTTTATTAGTACTTAGGTTATCTAGAGCCTTATAGTGAAGATGTCCAAACCTATTATGCCATAAACTAGTATCATCATCGGTGGTGGCACTTAAACACAAAGTGCCTCAGTCTTGCTTATACTAGCTTTAAATGTCCTGCTTTTTAGCTAGTTGAGTAGTTAGAATTAGCTTATCCTCTTTATCAAACAATTTCAACTTAGCATTTTTCATTAGGCAAGAAAACCCTTTTTCAATTAATCATCCCTAAGTCGATTAGATTGCAACTTATCTCAGAACATATAACACATCATAGATAATTACCTTTTCCCCATCAACTCTAGTTAGTTCTATATTCCTCTACCCTTAGAGACTATAGTCTTACCATTAGCACACCTAATAGCAATTCTAACAAGGGATCAAAGTTATTTAGCCATTTCTTATTACTTGTCATATGATTAGAACATCTTTGAGTCTAAGTACCGATTTACTATATAGTTTTCCCATCCCATGCATTTACTATTAAAACAACATATTCCTTTCCTTTCTTAGTTTTAATCTTATCCTTTTTAGGCTTAGTTATATTGGGTTCACAAAGCATACTGAAAGCAACAGTATCAGATTCATCAGAATCTGAGTCAGAGTCTTCCTTAGCCACATTGGCTTCAGAAACTGACTCTTTAGGTTTAGAGCCCTTTTTGGTGGGACATTCTGTGGCATAGTGCCCCATCTTGTCACACCTATAACATTGGACTTTAGACTTGTCCTTTTTCTTAGTGTTATTACTACTATTAGAGGAATGAATTAGACTTAGGTTTAGAATTACCTGCCTTACCCTTAGAGCCTGCTGTCTTCTTCCCTTTGTTGCCCTTTTTTGACTTACCCTTAGCCAACATAGCAGTGTCTTCATCATCTGAATCTTCCTCCAGGATTTCCATACGGATTTCCTTAGCCTCTAGCTTACCCCAGAAGCTCCTCCACTTCAGCCCACATTCTTGGTGGTTTCTCTATAGTGTTTGTCACTTGTACCACTTCTTTTTGGCATTGACCTCGATGATCTTCCTACACAGAGAATTTTCCTCAAGCTTCTCTCCTTGTAGAGCCATACCATTTTTGATTTTCTTCACTCTGTTGAAGAAATCAGTTACCTTTTCATCTTTTTTCATTTTAAGACTTTCATACTGTGCTCTTAGAGCTTGCAGCTTCTCTTCCTTTATTGAGCCGCACTACGCAGTAATAATGTTCTAGAGCATCCCATGCTGCCTTAGAGGTTTCACAGTCCCTTACCCTTTCAAAGTCTTCCTCTCCACACGCCCTGTGGATGAGAGACAGGCCCTTGAAATCCTTCATTTCTGCTTCAAGGAATTCTTTCTTTTCAGCAGGGGGCAGATAGCTCCAAGTCTTTGTGAGTCCCTCTTTCACCAAGTATAGGCATCCATGTGACCCTAGTATAGGCTTCATTTGAATAGCCCAAGTATCATAGTTGTTCCCATTGAGCTTAGGAACATAACTGTCTTCTTTACCCATTTCTGCAAATTTACACTTTTAAACACACAGAAAATTAGAACACAGTAACCTGCACAATTTCACACTGTGCAGGGTTTAAAGAAACTTTAAAGAACTTAAAAGAAACAGAGAATAGAGTTAGAAAGTTGCCCTGGATCGTTTTTATCAAGCTCTGATTATACCATATTGAATTTTCTCTATTTTTTTGCTTTTCTTTATTTTTCACTGACAGGGGTGTACTTTATTAATTTGCAGGGTGCAAATAACACAGTCCAAAGATCATACCAACAGTGCCCGCCCAAGAACGCTGGGGACGGCTATTACCACGAAGGAAAACACAACGTGAGACTTCACTCTCACTCTCTCTGAAGCTCAGACTTCGTCTTCCTCTCCACTTCTCCTTCCTCGCTCTGCTAGGGTTTGATACCCAACCTAGCAGAGCAACTCCAAACACTGAACCAACACCACCACTGCAACGAGCTCACCTTCCTCTACAAAATCCCTCAAGAAAACCCTTGATTTGATCAATCTGATCAAACCCTAGATCTTCCCTTTGCTGATTCTGAAGCCCAGATGATGGATCGAAGCTTAAAAGGTAAAGATCTCTTCTTTCTTGCACCTTTTCTTTTTGATTCTGAACTACAACAACAAACCCTAATTTGTTGTTGAATTTTGTTCTTGCATGGACACTTGCAAGCACTGGAATGTCTCTGAACCTTCACCTCTTGAAGATTCTGCACACAGCTGAAGATACACAAGGTAACCTCTTCACCTCTCTTTAATCTCTCTTTTCTTACCCTTTTCCTTTACTGTGTTTTGAGCAATCCCTAACTGGTTTGTTCCCTTTTGCGAGGTCTCTCTCTCTCACAAACAACACAAGGAAGACTTGAAGAACCTTAGAGAAAACTTAGAAGATGAAGAAATGTAAAACTCGTAATATTAAAAAGCGTAAAATGTAACTTTCTTTATTTCTGTATATTGTATCTCAATATTTACAATGTATGAACTGAATATATATACACAATGGATAGGCACTTAGAGAATGGACATGTTGGTTAGGAGGTGGTTAGTTAGTTAATAACTACCTCTTAACCAAATAAACCGTTAGGTTTTAGGTCACAACACTATTTAAATTCTGTTTTGAATGTGATGTGGCTGAGCTGATTGTAACGGCTATAATTTAAGCCTAATTTAGATTTAAGGGTAATTTAGACTTAGGGTTTGAAAGATTAGGAATTTCAACATTATCCTCCATGGCTCCTAGAGGACACCCTCCTTTCCGAGGCCAAACTCAGCCCCGTAATGTTGTAGAAGCTCCACTCCAAACTTGACCACTGGCGATGGTTGTCACCAGCGGTTACTCCGTCGATGCAGGGGAAACCCACCGGTCTATGAAGAGGAAATGATAGGAGATATTAATTCTCGCCTGTGCTCCAGCCTCAACATCAGCTATAACCAGGCCACTGTTGGTAGTTCTGATCAAGACCTCCTGGACTAAATTGTTTTTTTTTTTTGTAAAATTTGAGGGGCAATTTACTAATAAATTTGGGTGCTTCTAGGGTGATGGGTCAACTAATTCCCTCACCGGCGAACAATTAAAATTGACCGTCGTATATAGTGTAGAACTTCATTAGTGGTTGAGATAATAATACTGGTTGATTAATTCTTAACAACTCATAAAATTTTACAAAATATTATACGGTCAATTTTAGTGGTACAGTAGTGAGCGAGTTAATTGATTCCTAACCAAAGAAACCACCAATAAATTTACCTGTGATAATCAAATTCCCAACATATACTACCGCTTCCCGCAAGCAATTCCCCCATGTAATGTAATCCCTTATTACCACAACCAAAAAACAACAGTCAACAATCTTCAAATTGCCACTTTATGGGAGGACCTGAGTTGCAGATTTGCGGCATCAGCATTCGGCTGACAGAAGCAAACAAAGGTAGGAACATTTTCAAAACAGAGAATAAGCATGGTGATTTATCATAGTACTTCATGCTCACCTACTTTCTTGTGTCTGCAACGGGATTATTATGAAACTTCTATTCAACCTTGGAAGAAGCTACTGATACCATCAATTCTCCTCATCCCCTCACCCCAACAACGTTGTTACTTGGACCACCCTCATCACCCTACTCTCCCATCTCAACAAACCCTCCAAAGCTTTCACACATTTTAACCGCATGAGAAACACAGGCATATACCCAAACCAATTCACCTTCTCAGCTATACTACCCGTATGTGCCCATTCAAATCTCCTTTCCCATGGTCAACAATTGCACGCTTTGATTTATAAACATGGCTTTCAAACCGAAACGTTTATAGCTACTGCGTTACTTGACATGCACGCTAAGTGTTCGCACATGTTTTTGGCAGAGAAGGTGTTCGATGAAATGTCCCAAGGAAACCTTGTTTCTTGGAATGCTATGATTGTTGGGTTTGTGAAAAATGAGTTGTACAGCAGTGCTATTGGAATTTTCAGGGAGGTTCTCCGCTATGGTTCCCTTGGTCCCGATGAAGTGACTTTTTCAAGTGTGTTGGGTGCTTGTGCTGGTGTTGTTGATTTAAATTTTGGGAAGCAGGTGCATGGGAATGTCGTTAAGATTGGTTTGATATCTTTGGTTTATGTGAATAACTCTCTGGTGGACATGTACTGTAAGTGTGGGTTGTTTGATTATGCAACCAAGTTGTTCTATGCTGCTGGAGATAGGGATGTTGTCACGTGGAATGTGATGATCATGGGATGTATCTATAACAAAAACTTTGAACAAGCTTGCAGCTTTTTCCATGCCATGAAAAGGGAAGGCATATTACCTGATGCAGCTTCATACTCTTCGCTTCTGCAAGTATTGCAGCTTTGACACAGGGCACCTTGATCCATACCCACGTCTTAAAAACCGGGCATATGAAAAATGCTTGTGTTTCGAGTTCATTGGTGACAATGTATGGTAAATGTGGGAACTTGTTTGATGTTTATAGGGTCTTCCAAGAAACTAAAGATCGTCATTGTAATGTGGTTTGTTGGACGGCCATGATTGCGGTTTGCCACCAACATGGTTGTGCCGATGAAGCAATTGAGTTATTTGAGGAGATGCTCAATGAGGGTGTTGTGCGAGAAGACATAACTTTTGTTTCTGTGTTGTCCGCATGCAGCCATACGGGAAAGGTTGATGATGGTTTTAAGTACTTCAATTCCATGGCAAACGTCCATAACATTAAACCCGGACCTGAACATTATGCTTGCATGGTTGACTTGCTTGGTCGTGTTGGTAGATTGCAGGAAGCATGGAAGTTTATTGAATCGATGCCAATGAGCCCGACTCATTAGTTTGGGGGGCTTTGCTTGGGGCTTGTGGAAATATGGCCATGTTGAAATGGGTAGAAATGTTGCAGAGAGGCTTTTCAAGTTGGAACCAGATAATCCAGGGAGCTATATACTGCCTTCTAATATATATACAAGACACGGGATGTTGAATAAGCTGATGAAATCAGGCGATTGATGGGGATTAATAGGGTAAGGAAAGAGATTGGATGTAGTTGGATTGATGTTAAGAAGAGGACCTTTGTATTCACTGTGAATGATAGGTCAAATTCAAGGACACATGAGATTTATGAAATGTTGGAAAAGTTGAAGGATTTGATAAAGAAGAGAGGATATGTTGCTGAGACACAATTTGTAACTAACATTGTAGAAGGGTCTGAAGAGCAGAGTTTGTGGTATCACAGTGAGAAACTAGCTCTTGCATTTGGTCTTCTGGTCCTCCCAGCTGGATCCCCGATAAGGATAAAGAAAAATTTGAGGACTTGTGGTGATTGTCATACTGTTATGAAGTTTGCTTCAGATATTTTTCAGAGAGAGATTATTGTGAGAGATATCAACAGGTTTCACCGATTCACAAATGGCTTGTGCTCTTGTAGAGATTATTGGTGATTGAAACACATGTAACAAAATGAACACAAACAACTGTTCATAACTTATTTGTTTGGCATCAAACACATTTAAACACAAGTTGAAGATAGACGTGAGATTACACCTTTTTCACAGTGAATCTGAAAACCCTGTAACTGATGTGTTTTGCTATATGTGTGTGCACTCTTCCCCTCAGTTACTTGATTAACCACGGTTGAAATCAAGCCTTGAGTCTATTCTCTTTCTTTATCTTCTGCGGCGACATCTAATGCTGTTCTGTTCTGTTTACTTTCTTCTGCAACAATTTCACTGCCTTCTGCGTCCATTCTGATTTCTGAAAATTTGAGGTTTCTATGTGTTCAGACAGAGCCAACACACACAGGCTCGGAAGGTTACTTTTATTAACTCCGACCCTGGAACATCGAATACATGATCACTTTAAAACTATTACTATAATATAAATTATTTTACTATTACACAAGCAACTTAGATTAGGAATTTTTTTAGTTCTTTTTAATTTTGGGTGCCCGCCCTGTTGATTGTTTTATGCCTTATGGCTACTCTACTGATATCAAGAAGCTCCAACTGTAATTGGAGTTAGAGAATCAGTGTTCTTTTTTTTGTTGGCAGAGAGAATCAGTGTTGTTGTTAACTTAATATTACTACTAATTTTTTATTGAAGTACTAGTACTTTCCTAATAAGGAGGATTAAGGCTTTTGTTTTATTACTAAAAAGAGAGAGATTTATGTTGTCGGAAATTATTAGTTATGACTGTTCTTTTGTTTCTTCTCCTTTTATTATTCATTTCAAATAGGGATTGGTTTGTCTCGTAGTGTATTAGTGGGCCTTGCGTCAGATAGGCTACAGTGTTCGCTGTCATCAATAGTATTTACGTCGGAAGCAACAACAGTAGCTTAAGTTTCTGTGCTCATTCATTTCATACTAGTGCTTCTTCCTTTCCTTATTACAGCCTTCGATTCAATCCCATAATGTCTCTGCATGAGTTACACCGCATGTCTAAAGGGAAAGTTGATCACAGAGAGATGATGAACAACACTTATGCAGCTACTGATCAATCTTCCGCGTAAGTTCAATAACACTCACTATATGTTTGAATATGCACTCTTTTGTTTGTGTATATATCCAATTTGATTTGGTTCCTTGACCGTTACCCTTTTTAGTTCTAACACCCTACCCCTTGTGCGATTAAATGCAGACCAAAGGATGATTTGTTTGAGCTGGTTTGGAAAAATGACCAGATTTCAATGCAGGCTCAGTCCAGTTCTAATAGAGCTAAAAACACCACAAATATTAAGAGTTTTCCATCTTACAATCTCACTCCGATGGGTCAAGAAATTTTTTCAGGATATGGTAAAGAAACCAATACCAAAATGGGAAAGCTTGAGGGTTTAGATGCTGGGCTGAATGAAATTACAAGACCAGTACCTTCTGGTGAAGTGGGTTTAACTCAAAAGGAAGACTTGATGATGATGCCTTGGTTGAATTGTATTTATGGAATGGATGACTCATTGCAACATCAATATAGTCCTGCTTTGTTACATGAACTCTCTGGGTCTGGGCTCACAAGGAATGTAATTTCTCTGCTGGATAGAAGAAGTTCAAATAATTGTAATCAGGTATTTAGGGATTCTCATAAACATTATTCACGTCATGTTTTTAGTTCAGAACAAGGGATCCTTTCCAATGGTTCTTCAGCAACAGCTCAACAAGTTGACACTTCTGGCCCTGGACTTAAAGCTAACAAAAGTCAGTTATATATTCCGTCATTGTTGCCTCAATTTGAATGTGAACCCTCATCTGCATCTATTAGATCTAGAGAATCAAATATAGCTGAAAATAATACAAGTAATGCAACCCAACTTGCACCTTGTGGGGTAATCTCTCAGATTCCTCCTGAATCCACTGACTTTCCTATGGAGGGGAAAGATCTAGATATGTCTAGCAACAGTTTGACCAAAATGAATTTAACCCACTTTGCAAAACCTGTTTCTATTGTGAAAGCTAATCTTCAGAACATCGGTTTGTCTTCTTTGAGATCAGAAAGTGAGGGAATAAAGAATAAAGGTGCAGCTCCTGCAAGTGGAAGCAATCCTCCGGAATCAACACAAGTTGATTTAAGTGGAGAATGTCCAAAAAAATTAGCCATGCATAGTCAGAATCAGAAGGCTATGGAGCCATGCAAGGTTGATTGGAAATCTTTGGAGCCTAAATTTATTGATTTGGATGCCGCTGTTGCTATACCTGCTTGCAAAGATGTGACTAAGGTTAATCAAATTTCCGATCAAGTTCTTGGTGGAAGTGGCATAAAAGGTCAAGAAGCGGTTGAAAAGTGTATGGAACAAGTAGTAGTCTCTTCCTCTGTTTGCTCTGGCAACGGCGCGGAAAGAGTTTCAGATTACCTAAATAATAATTTGAAGCGCAAAAGTCGAGACACTGAGAATTCTGAATGCAACAGTGAAGTAAATATCTTATAATTAAGCCATCCTATTATATGTTAAAATCTTTTATGACTAGATTTGTTGTGTTCCACTATGAACCATTTTTTTGTTAACTTGAAGGATATTGAGGATGATATCGTTGGTGTTAAAAGGGCAGCCTATGCACGAGGTGGTATGGGCTCCAAAAGACACCGTTCCGCTGAAGTGCACAATCTATCTGAAAGGGTGAGTAATAAGACTATCTAGTATTTCTGCTTTTCAAAATAAAAAAATACTAATTTTCCCTCCAAAATGTTTGATTGTTAACTATATTGTTTGCAAGTTATGTGATTATAAACTTTTGACATTCACTCATGCAGAGACGAAGAGACAGGATCAATGAGAAGATGCGCACATTACAAGAACTCATACCGAATTGCAATAAGGTCAGCTCTGTTTCTTTTTCACTTTTGCCAACCACAAAACATATTGGAACTTACCCCAATAGATGTCAATCCTTTCGTTTGGAGGGCTTCAATTCTAAACTTGAACATGAATCATTAACTCTCATTAAAAAGTTCTTGATAAAAATAGCAGAAGTTAAATTTCAATTCGTTCAACATAAACCATTAAAATACTCCATGTGTGTGTATATTTGTAGTTTCAGTACAAACAAGAAAGTGCAACATCATCTAAGTAAATGACTTTTGACTTGCAATAAAGGCTTTAAATTATTATTCTTTATATAGGCAGCACCACATGGTTAACTGATATAATCTAAAACTCTTGACACAATTAGTGGATTGAAGTCAAGTTCTATTTCTATACTTGATTTCTCATACATTATTATGGTTTTTATGACTTGATATGTATGTATGCATTAGGCAAATAAAGCATCAATGCTAGATGCCGCGATTGAGTATCTTAAAACACTTCAACTCCATCTGCAAGTAATATTATTTCTCTTCATTCTCATTCCTTTGATGCTTTATATTTCGATATTCTTTATTATAAGGCGATATCGATTCATATCTTTTTACACAGATTATGTCAATGGGAGGTGGTTTATATATGCCTGGGATGATGTTACCAGCTGGAATGCATGCAGCACTGTACATGTCTCCACTTTCACATATTGGCATTGGCATGCAAATGGGGTTGGGTTATGGTAGTATAGGCATGCCTGACGTTAATTATGGATCTTCTAGATTTCCAATGGTTCAGATGCCCCAATTGCAAGGAACTCATGTTCTTGTTGCACTTGGACACGCATCTGGACCTGCTTCTTTACATGGGATGGCAAGACCGAATCCTCAAATGTTTGGGCTCTCCATGCCAATGCCATGTGCTCCAATGTCAATGTTTTCT
This sequence comes from Oxytropis ochrocephala, assembly GCA_020916435.1. NCBI lineage: Eukaryota > Viridiplantae > Streptophyta > Magnoliopsida > Fabales > Fabaceae > Oxytropis > Oxytropis ochrocephala. Next base: position 115,057,389 of record CM037091.1, on the reverse strand, counting down.
TTTCCTGGAGACTCTCTTATGAATCCAACAGCTGCAGGACTTACGGAAAACGTGGAATCGGCGTCAGCCCCTAAGTTAAAGGATCCAATTCCAAATGTTGGATTTGAACAATCAACTTTGGTACCCGGTAAAAAAGAACTCGTACGTGATTGATAAATCTCATGAGTTCTTTTTTGTTTGTATAAACTTAGTATCCTATGTGTGCAACTGCACAGACTAATCTGTCGAGTTAGGTAGGACCTCAAAAGACGGCAAAAACTTCTCTCAAGAGTTTTAACGTTGCTACATTCTCAAGGTCGGATTTGAACCCATGAAACTCATGAGTTTGTATGTAAGTGGAATTAATATTTGAAGTTACTGAGTGTCATATGGGAACAACAACAATTGAATGTTCAGTTGTTCTTGCAGGTCATGATTGATGTTCCCAGTTGACTGTGTCTAATTAAAAAAATCTAGGCAATCATAAATGAGTCCGAATATGAAATGAAATATCCCTCACAGTATAACCATTGAGATTCCAATTTTGGACTTGCCAAATTGCACAAATTTTGGCATCTTTGTAGACGGCGACAAGTATTCGTACATTCACTTATTGACTTATTTAATCAATACCATTAAAAATATCAAATATTCTAGTTTTCTTCCCAAAAAGTAGTTTAGTTGGCGAAATAAGAGACATGAAAAAGTTTAAATGTTGGAAACTAACATTTCTGCCACCCCTAACTAATTACAAGCCACTAACATTTGCTTATAAAAAAACCATACTTTCCTACCAACGTACAATTTAATGTTTGTTTTAGATCTTTCAAAGCAATTCTTTGAATTATAAAATAAATTTTGATAGTTTGTAAGAGTCATTATTAGAATTGTTATAGTCATGATATGTTATTTTATAACCCCCAATTTACAAAATGGTTTGATCCCCCAACAATCAAGAGCACATGTTCATTTTCGAACGGTTCATTTCGTACTGAGAAGCATTTTTCTTTTCACACACTCATTATAAGAATATCAACGTTGATATGGGAATCCTTAGGGTGACGGAAGTGAAGGAAGTTGGGAGGGGAGGTGCGAAAAGAAAAGCCCTCCTTATTTTGATTAAAGCCATATTTTCTTTTTCTATTGGGTTGGCCTTTTTTGTAAAAGTAACAACTCTTGAAACGAGTGTTGCTTTTCGGACCCCCTAGTTTTTCTTATACTACTTGCCTTTATTTTGTATTTATTTCTTCAAAAATGTTGAATCTTGTGGGGGAGAACGCTGCAAATACTTGAATAAGAAAAATTATGGGTTTGGATTCTCACCCTCCCTAAATCTCCCTCCCAAGTGTGTGTGTGAACACTAAGAATATGTTTGAGCGCTTGGGTTGCCTAGCTTTGACACGTGCGATCGCGATTCGAATCCTGCATAAGAGGCATAGGCAAGATTTGAACCTGTGGCATGAAGCAATGTAATGCAAGCCTAACCACTAAGCCAACCATCACGTTGTGTCGTTGACTGAACGAGAATCATATTTAATGGTTCCGGTTGAACATTGTAGAAACTCTTTAATGAGTTGCTTCCCTTCACCAAGTGACATAAGTTTCTCAATAAATAGAGACACTTTTGAGCAGAAAACAGAATATGAAGTTCATGCTTGCATTATTTAAAACTCTGCCAACATTATTTCTACATAATTTCTTCTTTTCTCTAGTGCATGAGAGTAATTGACAAAATCTTATTCCGTAAACTACTATTGATCGATAAGTTTGGTGTAATTATGCAAAACACATTAAGGATTTCAAAGTATTCTGAACGAGATTCGCCAATTTACCCATTTACATTCGATTTACATAAACTGGTGGGGCAAATCAAACCTAAAACTTAATATTTACACATACACTTTGAAATTTATTTGTGCAACCATCTTCATGTTCTTCTGCATCTTCTTCTTGTTCAAGTATTTGCAACGCCCTGCACTACCTTGATATGTGGTCTACAACAAAATTTTCCTATAAGAATACTAAAAAGACATATGTATATAATAAGTATATAACCACAAATCTCTAACAATAGGTCAATCTGAAAGTTTGCAAAATGAATAAGAAGATGATGACATTATGCGTAGAATGGTATACAGACATATAGAGGACACATATATTATGAATGACTTAGATGTAATATGCTGTATTGTAAAGTAACCACCTACCAGGTCCAAGACCTCTGTAATCACAATCTGTTTAGTATTTCCCAAGCTGATCAAATTTATTGAGAAGACTCAAAGTCCTAATGCTAATGCCCAATAGAATCTCAAATAATTCATGTAGAGGTACAAGCTTACTCCCAAAACCAAAAAGTAATGATTTAAATGTAGCAATAAAGTTGACTATTATTTCCCATCACAAAGCAAAAGTGAAAAATGTAATTATTCAAAGATGAGGTACAAAGAAACATTTCAACCAGACAATGCTTTTGATATAATTGATGATGGTTAGGTCTTTTCTTAAGGACTTATATGACATTAAAAATAGTTATAACTTCTTAATTATTATTAAAGTTAATTGGTTCTCCCTCGATGCTGACATGTAATACACTTGGTAAAATAACTAATCCCTGTGATTAATAGGGAATGAAATCCAGAGTTTAGCATAAGTTAATCTTGCACATATAGAAAGCAATGTAATGAAAGAGGCACTCATATGTTTCTTTCATCATCATCACTTATTGTTTTGACAAGACAAAAGATAAACCATGTTGCTCTTAACTAAAACACAAGAAATTTGCATGTGATTGTGTTTCCAACTGTCCTTAATTAATTGGCCAATTTAGCAAAGATAACTTATGGTTTTCTTAGATTGAAACTTTAGTAAACATTAGTACATTACTAGCTTCAGTTTTCCAACAAATCAAGGTGGGAAATGGCTGGCCATGAATACTATTCCATCATAGTTGTACTGTACTATCTCTCACTCATAGGAATTTCCTAATTACTCAACTAAGGAAGATATTTTGCTCTGAATCTTAAGTAACAACCACATAATCTTATTTTGGCCTAGCCCATCGGACTAATCCGATGACCCAGTGTTTAGGGCTAGACTAGGCTCAAAAGACAAAGACCCAGAAAGAACCGGAACATTTTGGCCCAGTCAAATTGGCCAATGGGCATGATTGGGCCTATTTTTTGTTTTTTAACGTTTTATGTGTTTTCCTTTGTTAAAAATTTGAGTGGGCTTGATCAGTCTGTTAGCCCTGTGTTTTAGGCTGGACTTAATAGATAATTAGACTGATCCAGCCCAATCCACTTTTACATTTTGGCCGATTGGGCCGGGCAGCCTAATTTGACAACTCTAACAGAAACTAATAAGCAAATTCTAAATTTATTCATAAAAAATTTTAAGAAATTGTGTGCTAGTTAATTTGCATCGGTAAGATTACATGTCTACCTTCTGGAATAACCTCTTGGTTTACTGGGGCCTCTCTCTCTATAGAAAAGTCACTTTTACTTTAGGACTTTGCAAAATTATATAGTTTTGGTGTGAACTTTCACATAGACTAAATTTTGCAAAGTGAATTTAATTTAGGCTTAAAGGTATGTTTGGTCCCTGCAAATATCCAAAAAATCCAGTTTCGTCCTTGCAATTTAATTTTTTTTTAAAAAAATCCTTGCAAATACCAAACACTTCTAATTTGGTCCCTGCCGTTAATTTTTAGCTAACAGTGTTAATGGTTGGGTCACATGGATGCCAACTCATCATCATCATCATCATTATCATCATCTTCTCCTCCTCCTCCTCCTCCTCTCTTATTGTATTATCATCCCATTCATTCCTCACCATGTTCTCTTTCCTTCGTTTATTAAGTTCATCATCAAAAAAACTGCATTTATTCAGTTCATCGTTATTAGGGAAAATCCCAAGTCCCACATTGACTAGTGATAAGGTCTCTAGATGGTTTATAATGAAGAGACAACCCTCACCTTACAAGCTGGTTTTGTGGGGTTGAGTTAGGCCTTAAAACCACATTCTAAGATGGTATCAGAGCCTATCCTAGATCTATTGGGCCACCTACCATTAAATAAACACGCAACAAGCCCAAAAAATAAAAAAGGTGTCGCGCGTGAGGGGGTGTATTAGGGAAAATCCCAAGTCCCACATTGACTAGTGATAAGGTCTCTAGAGGGTTTATAATGAAGAGGCAACCCTCACCTTACAAGCCGGTTTTGTGGGGTTGAGTTAGGCCCAAAACCACATTCTAAGAATCGTCATCATCAAACGTAAAAAGTAATTCAGAAATCAAAATTGATTAGTGAACATGAAGATTCGTTCTTGAAACAAAACCCAGAAATCGCAAAACGCAAACACGCTTCCTTTCATATTCTTCCTCCCTTTCAATCTGTCTTCAACATCAAATTTGAGGGCTTAATGTTCTGGGTAAACGAACATACCTTTAAAACTAAAATGAAATTAACATGAATTAGTTCCTGTTGTTACGAATTTGATGATGATGATTTAAATTTCCAGATCTGGAAATTGAAATTGACGTTGATGCAATTAATGTTGGAGATTCCAGATCTGGAAATTGACGTTGATGAATTTACTGTTGGAGATCAGAAGAAGATGAGAAGAAGAAGAAGAAGAAGAAGAAGAAGAAGAAGAAGAAGAAGAAGAAGAAGAAGAAGAGAGTTTCAGAGAAAAAGGAATGAAAGAGATGATAAGTTGGCATCCACGTCACCCATATTAACACTGTTAGTCAATAATTAATGGCGGGGACCAAACTAGAAGCGTTTGGTATTTGCAAGGGTTGTTTTAAAAAAAATTAAATTGCAGGGACGAAACTAGATTTTTTAGATATTTGTAGGGACCAAACATACCTTTAAGCCTTTAATTTAACTTGAAAGTGGTTAGTGGTTACAACTATTTCAGCAGAATCAAGTAATTCCCAATAGACAATTATTGTAATTACACTGAGCATAGATAGATGATAACTATATAGTATGATGAAATTATGAATTACATCCATGGATCTTTCTTGTCAATTAGTTGTTGTAGGATTAGATTTGGAAAAGATGGTATTAAGGATAATGCAAAGGGCATCTTCATTTTTCAAGGGCAATTAGATTATGTCTCCCTCTATTTCAAATGACCATTATGATCTTCCAAACATTTGTGGTCATGAATTTTACTTCACAAATATCCCATCATCATAGTTGTAAGTGTTTAAGCTTTTCAAATCACACCTTTTGCTTTACTTGGATGCCATTGTTTACAATTGTTAAAATGATTAAATTAAAATCGTTTCTAGTACCTCACACATGATAACTTTAAGCTTGAGTGTGAATGGTTAACACACTTCATTTAAGGATGGACTCAACTAATACCTGATTTTGATCTCGGTGATGGAATAAATTGGAGTCAGATTTTACTTACCTCTCAGTTGAACTCCAGATTAGTTAAGTCCCTTTCCTCTAGACCCCGAAGTGGGGTCAAAGACCTGTAGTCGAAAAAAGTCTCACACATGATTAGATAGGCTTTTCAAATTTTTTTATAAAAACTTATAATTTGTATAAAGCAAATTATACTAAAGCATTATATATATAATCGATTAAAAATAAGATCAAAGAGAAATTTTTATCACCGAACCTATTAGGACTTAAGCTCTTGAAGAGAGTCCAACCAAAAAAATTAGTCGATTAGTTGGAAGAGCCTCATGGCTTAAGTACTAACCACACATTGAGTCTTCTTAATTACTTAATGTGAGATTTCTAACAGAGAACACATTACAGTCTGATCAAATTTATTTAGGGTCTTACAAAAAAAATTATTGAGTGGCAAAATTCCACATTAACAAAAAATAGAAGGCTCAATTATAAATCAAACCTTTGTTAACTTCAACATTTGTAATCCACACATTTGAAAATAAGTAAATACAATTTTCTTTTTAAAAAGGTGGTAAGTCTTTCTTTAATCTCTTATCTATGGCACTATGCATTGGACCAAAATAATAAGCTTAATTTTAGATATGGCCTACCAAAATTAGTACTATCACATATTCCTATTGACAATAATGCCACACATTTATTTTCTTATAAACTCCTCTTGGCTGCAGAATATAATTTGTAGGGGACCAAGGGTTTCCAATTACTAAAATTTCCATACACATTCAACTTTAATTTCTGAAAGCAATTCCAATTCCCAGCTCAGCAACTTATGAGACAAAGTGTACAATTGATTTTGGATTAGATTTGTCTCAACTATTGTCTGCCCAATTAAATTAAATTAAAATTAAGAACAAAAATAGATTCCATGAACTAGTCCTTCTATAATTATCTATATACATACGTGTTTCAGCTAGAAACAGTTTTATCATAATATTAGAATTAATTAAGGTGCCATGCCACCCTTACCTTATACCCTGGCAACGAATATTTGCCTCTATACAACTAAACGTTTATCATAAGAAACCAAGTTTGTTTATTTATTCTTAAAACAATGTTGATTGATTTGTCCTAGAAACATAGACATCAATTTTGATTTTGAGAGAAGAAAACTAAAAAACATTGGTTCAATTATGTAGCTGACCAAATTCATTCATTTTTTTTTTGGGACCAAATTCATTCATTTTTGTCATCATAAATTTAAATAGCCAAATTAAGATTAATTTGCGGTGAATATCCAAAAGACAACGAAGCCGACAAATATTATAGGCGTATATAGACAGCAAGAGTAATGGGGGCGTATAATCATTTTTCAATATTTAGGGTTTGACTTAGCTGAACAGCTCATATGGGAAATACTATATGATAAGCTTTCATGCGCATGATGAGGTATGGATTATGTTATGGAGATATACAATTTACAAACTATACACAAGAATCTTTATATTGAGCATTTTTTTTTTTTGACTATTTATGCAGTGTTCCAACACTTTCAACAAAAGACTAATCTCCACTTATGTGTAGGACTAAATTTCATACGGATCAACATCGAGTTTGTCTACTGTGATAATCGAACTCGGAAACACCGAATCGACCCACTGTGTCCCAAGATAGATTAAGTCACTGGACTTAAATATAATTGAAATGGCCAATTGGATGGCTGAATTAGGACATGGCTTAGGCCACGGAAGTTCACAATAATAGATAGGCTATCAAAGAAAAGATATCAATATTAATATCATTAATTAATTAATTAATTAATTAATTAATGTACAAATTTTATATTATTATTGAGGGGTGAAGATACTTTTTGATCAGTTCAGAACATGTTTATGAAAAAACAAAGCACTTGAAGACAAATTGTTATTTTGGAGGCTTTTGTTCTTTGTCATGAATAACAACACGCAGAGAAGAATATTGTGCCAGCCATCTCAGAAAGACAAAGGAAAAGTTTCATTTTTTATTCGTGTGCAATGTCTTATATAATTACTTCTATTCCAAGATATGTAATTAATGTTATAATTTTTTCTCATATTTAAAGTATATAGCTTGATTCCCAAAAGAAAAAGTTTTTTAATCTTATTTCAATTTGCGTTACATTATAGAAATGTTCACACTTATTGTTTTTTTGAAGAACAGATGTTGAAACTTGAAGCCTTTATTGTTGTTGTTTCAAATAATTGAAGCCAATGCCTAGAAAGAGACCAATCCTGCATATCTAGTTGATTAATTCTAATTGAAGTCTTCCTTAATTACAAGGGATAAGATTATGGGGAGTACTTTCAGTTTCCGGCACCGCTCCCCATCCTCACCCTCAAATTATCTTATGTCCTTGTTTTCGATTCCCATTATGGTGAGTTTTTCTCCCTCGTCCGCATCACCGCATCTCCATAGAAATTTTGAAAATTTATTAAAATTTAACAGAAATATAAACTAAAATTTAATAAAATTGAAAAAATATAAAATAAGACTAAAATATATATATTTTAATATTAAAAAAAATAGTGTTTAATATGTTTGTTGTCCCCATAAAATTTCAAAATTAATTTTTAGTCCTTTTAAAAAATTTCATCAACTTTTAGTCCTTACCATATTTTCTTTGTCAACAATTTTAGTCCCTAACTCATGTATATCCTTCGAATTATTGAGTGAAGCTTTGCAGATACATTTTATGTGTTACGATAGAAGTCTATAAAAAAAAGCTCAATTTCGATTTCTAAGTCCATATTTCCTTTTTTTTTAGTCTCTTGTGCTTAAAAAACCATATTTAATTCATCCAATGTTAAAAAATTCCAAATTTTTGTGCGGGAGATGTTTATAATGTTCTTAGCATATATGCTAAACATCATTAAAAAATTAGTAGGGTATACATAAGTTGACATTTTATAGGGATTAAAACTACTCACGAAAAATATCGCAGGGACTAAAAGTCTTCGAAAATTTTTATAGAAATTAAAAACAAAATTGTGAAATTTTATAAGAACTAAAAACATACTTAACCCTAAAAAATATTAAAGTCAGTCTTACTTTTATATTTACCATTTAAAAAAGTATAAATGGTAAACGCTATGCCGAAAAGTGAGGAGGAGATTTAGATTTTTACTTAGTTAATTATACATATGTGGCTTTAGCCAACTAATGTAAAAGCGTGAATCCAATACCTATTCGGTAAATGCTATGCCGAAAATGCTAAATACTAATACTTGTCAAAAATATCTAAATATTTTAATCTATTATATACTAGTCAAAACTATTAGTCAAATATATACGCTATCTGTTAGCAGATAAGACTTGCCAAACAGAGCGTTTAAGTATTTTTCTCAAATGCGGGCTTTAATAAGCATATGTATAGTTAATAATAATTCTGGTTGTCGCGTTCGCATAGTGTTTTTTTTTTCTTTCTATTATTAATTAACTAGGGTTTTAGTACTCTACCTAAAAAGAACGACGGTTTTAATATCTTTCCACACAAACGTAGAGTTCTTATGAAGTCAAAAATATTGAAATTGAAGAAATCCACATTTAATAAAAAAGAAACGCAATTTTCAAATTGCAAATAAGGTGAATCATTTGTGTAGTTGGTTGAATTCCCAGCTATTTCCATGTAAAGAAATAAGACCTTAACCCGCTGAGATGTCAAAAGTTAATTAATTTGTATTTGTACCCAAATGATGGAACTTTTCTAAAGGATAATGATATTTCATAATCATCCCAAAAAGACAAAAAGAAGAGAAGGCCAGTAAGAGTATCTGGCAGAAAAGTTAGAGAAGAAAAGGAAACGCGCTCATAGAGTTTTAGAAACTTCAAAATGAAAATAAAAGACCTATAGAAAGGTCATGTTATCGTCAATTTAATGCACTATACTTTGTTTGATTACTTTTGCCCCTCTTAGCCTTTACCTCACCACATTAAATTCTCAAAGCTTATGATCACTTATTTGTAATTAAAAGATTACTAATAAGTCATAAGGGAATGGAGACATATATTGTCACACTAACAAAGTCACGAGATAACATATGCTATATGGTCTAAGCAGCATGGTAGTACATAAAAGGTCGGTGAAAAGTGAAAACTTTTCTAGCTAGCTTTCAAAGCAATTGTTTAGCGAAAATTAGCATATGCTATCAATAATTAAGATTAATCTTGAGAGAACAAAACTTGGTTCCTATACTAATTTGAAAATTGTTCTGTTTCTTTTGAATGCGGTGGAGCCTAACGATGAGGTATACCTAAAACACTCTAATATCAAAGTCAGCAAGAGAGAGAATGAGGGGTAACTAACAAACATGTACCTATTATTATAAGGAAGTCACTCATTGATCGGTAATTTGTGGTGAGTGACATGTGGGGCCGGTGGGCGTGTAAAAGGGCATATGTGGTGTTGATGTGGTAGGGCTGTTAGACCATTATACAGTCAAGCCGAGGTGGAATCTCGACTGTTTAATCTATTGGTGTCGATCTTGACCATTGTATCTGATGATGCACATGAGACTTGTTGTAGATTGCTAATTAATTAGCGCGAATCCCACTTTGAATTGAGCTTGACCTAATTCGAAACAAAAACTATTTAAGAAAATAGTTGTTATGTCATTTTTAATAATAAATAAATTGAAAACAAAGAAATATAAATATTTATAGGGTATATACCGTTATACTTTGAGAAATTGTAAAAATAATATTGATGGAGAATTATTAAATAAGAAAATGGGAGTGCTTATCAAAAAAAATGGGAGTGGGAGATTGACGTAGAAGTCAAAGCATGTGGTGTTGTTGATCCTATCTTATCCATTGGATAGATTAGAAGAAATGCATCATAGCCGTCGAAAGATGAGTAGGACCCAAACAATTATGTGGAATGTCCCGTGAAGAAAGTCAGATATATAAATTCATTCAAAAATGACCCCTCTTTCACTATCACATCACTTTTTCTCCCTCCCCATCCAAGCCTAGGCTCTCTCTCTCTCTCTAACTTCTAATTAGGCTTCGATCCCTCCCTACAATACATACATACAGTTGATAATATATATCAAAGAAAAGAGCATTTGAAGGGATCGAGTTGTTGAGATGGGAAGACACTCATGCTGCTACAAACAGAAGCTTCGTAAAGGCCTGTGGTCTCCTGAGGAAGATGAGAAGCTCTTGAATTACATCACTAAGCATGGCCATGGATGTTGGAGCTCCGTTCCAAAACTAGCTGGTATGTATATAGTATAGTAGTAGTAGTAGTACCAATTATTATATCATGCATATTATATATGTTGTTAATTTCATCACTTTTATGTATGTACATATAAATGCACCTGATCGATAATCAATATAGGACAAGAATAGAGTCTTCTTCTAAGTTATCCAATGTGTGTGTGTGTCTTAATTAATTATAATATATATATCTCAGGCTTGCAGAGGTGTGGGAAGAGCTGCAGATTGAGATGGATAAATTACCTCAGGCCCGATTTGAAGAGAGGAGCATTCTCACAGCAGGAAGAAAATTCAATAATTGAACTTCATGCAGCCCTTGGCAACAGGTAATTAATTAGTAATATAATTGGCAGAATTATATATTTTGTTTCATATTCTAATTAATGTGGAATTTTTATGGTTAATTAATTTATCAGGTGGTCACAGATTGCAGCTCAGTTACCAGGAAGAACTGACAATGAGATAAAGAATCTATGGAATTCATGTCTAAAGAAGAAGCTGAGACAAAGAGGTATTGACCCAAATACTCACCAACCACTTTCCGAGGTTGAGAACATGGACAAAGACAGGCCACCTGCTGCGACTACTACTCATCATGACAACACACCAAAGCCAAGTTCTTCTAATATAGGAGTTCGAGTACCTATGGATCACTGTTATCCCCTTCAAATAACTTCCTCCAAGATCAACAATAATAATACCACACAAGAATTATTCTTAGACACCAGGTTTGGTCTTCATGACAGACCTTCTTCTGATCATGATCATGATCATATGCTGCAGGGATTAGGATATTTCTCTTTCCAACAACTCAACAACATGGAACTCACTGCAAATCACAACAACAGTTCACTTTGTTTCATACCAGGTTCAACTTGCTCTCAAATGATGTCAGAATCAGACATCAATTCTAGTATAACTAATAATAATAATTCAACCATGCTCCACTCTATGTCAACCTCAAATTTCCCAAGTAGCAGCAGTACTAATAATTTCCTTGAGAGTAACAGCAATACACAGGGTCATGTAGAAGATATTAAATGGTCTGAATATCTCAATGCTCCATTTTTACTTGGAAACACAGTGTTACAGCAACATCATCATCAGAATACACCACAATCTATTATTTACAGTCATGTTGATGAGATTAAACTTAAACAAGAAACTGGAGGATTCATTACAGATGATCAATCAAGTAATACAATATGGCATCATAATAATAATAATAATAATAATAATAGTCAACAGCAGCAGCAGCAGCAGCAGCATTTTCAAGCTTCTGATATATATAGCAAAGATCTTCAGAGATTTTCACTGGCTTTTGGACAAACTCTTTAAACTTCTAGTGGTGAGTGAAACTATGAAACTTCAATTACCAAAAAAGAAAGATCGATGCCGACATTTTCAACGTGAACTAGGTCAGAAGAAATTTGTCCTCACTTCTGACCACAGGTCTGTGCTGTAAATTGTTTTTTTTATTAATTATTAAAGTGTTTTCTTTTCATATTGTTTGTAAATGTGTCTGATACAGAAAAAAAAAGTTATAATATCAACAATTGATCATCAGCATTATGTTAATTAATTGCAGTATAATATTTATGATTGGAGCTTCTTTAGTTTTCATCATTTTAGATGTTCATCAAACACATAACGTTCCTGCAGATTTAAAGCACTTATAAATTAAACTATAAGATTTACCTGTTCATTTTCAAAATCAAGTTTTACCTTATCCATGTTATTAACTGTCACCATCATTATTAATTTTATCGTTTTTTTTTTAAAATCCTCCTCACATATAATTTCCTTTTTTTAGTTCGAACCATTGTTGATTACCTACAAATTAGGATGATGTTTGGATTCGCAGTGGATAAGTCCAAAACACGCGTCCAATTATTGTTTTGACGCAGAAGCTACATACTGTAGCATTCAAATTGCTGTCTTTTTTTTTTTAAAGGAAAACCAAATATTATATATAATAAGACATTGAGCACTCGAATCGCCGGGTGTCTACGAGCTCACGTCGCGGTTCGAAACACTCTAGAGGTGTCCCAAAAAGCTATAAAATGAAAGACTAGTCTCCGCTCGTGCTTAAGAGCAAATTTTGCAATGACCAACAACGAGTTTTTCCACCACGATAATCGAATCAGTGAGTACCAATCGACCCCCTTACATGTAATATATTAACAAGTGTTGTATGTATCGATTTAATTTATATAAATAGTCATTGTAAAAGATTTTTTACAACACTAATCAATCACGAAACGACATATCTTAAACATGGTTTAGCTTTCTCTTACCTACCTTAAAAGTCACTCATACGATGTACTTTTATTGGTTGATGGTGTAATAAAATTTACAACATATGTGTACACACTCTTAGAATGTGGTTTTAGGCCTAACTCAACCCCACAAAACCGGCTTGTAAGGTGAGGGTTGCCACTTCATTATAAACCCTCTAGAGACCTTATCACTAGTAAATGTGGGACTTGGGATTTTCCTTAATACACCCCCTAACGCGCAGCACCTTTTTATTTTTATTTTTAGGCTTGTAGCGTGTTTTTTTTTAATGGTAGGTGGCCCGATAGATTTAGGATAGACTCTGATACCATCTTAGAATGTGGTTTTAGCTGCTCAACCCCACAAAAAACCGGAACAGAAGGTGAGGTTGCTGGAGTTCATTATAAACCCTCTAGAGACCTTATCACTAGTAAATGTGGGACTTGGGATTTTCCCTAATATACACCAATTTAAATAATGGAAATTTAAAACTAAATAATGAAAAATTGAAATATAAAACTGATATTAAAAATATTTAATACTTTAATGATTATTAACAAATATTATATTATATTTAATTTAAGGATATTGATTAAAAATAAAAAAGTAAAGTCAAGGTGAATAATGTATTTTTTTATTTAAAAACTAACTAAAGATATGTGAATATATAGTAATTTAGTTTACTTGAATTTAACAAAGAATTGTATTACGAGAAGGAGTGTGAAAGAGAATAAAAGGTTAAGGAAATGAAAAATCAACGTCTTGAATAGAAGCATTAGCTAGCAAAGGAGAATTGTAGTATTTTGAAGTTGTGAGGATAAGAATCTCTATGGAGGTCCTTATAGCTAGCGTGGGCCAAACCTCCTAATTTTCCTCCTAAGACCTCTACAGGTTTTGTGGCCCTCCCTCAAATAGTGAGTATTTTTTCATCTATTATCTATCTATCTACTGACGCTGAAATTGCATTGCATGATTGAATAAAAAGATTTGAGATGTTTTGCACGCTAGTTACATCGCAGAAGAAATGACCAGGAGAACAAACATTCTTTTCTATTGGGGATTGAGGGAAAGTCTTATTAGGGTTGAAGGTGTTTGTATTTTCTGGTGAACTTGAGTTCATTCACTTCTTTTCCTAGGGATTATTGTGAAAGGCATTTGGATAGGAAAAGATAAAAACACGTCAAATAAAATAATAATATTTTATTGAATGAATCTTTTTCCTTTTATTAGAATTTTCATTAATTGGAATGATGATCATTATCGGATTGAGAGGGGATGGAAGGAAGACGATCGACACACATAATTTGAACTATTTTATTAGGTTTTGTTCAATAACAAAAAGATAGTGGATATATAGTGAATGGTGTCACCGTAGATAAATAATTAGTGAAAATTTTGATAAAATTAGCAATTTAAAGATCGTTGTCTAATTGCAACAAAAAAAGAACGCAATGACGCCTAGACCTTCACTAGCACCGGCACCAACACCTGGACCAGGAGGACCACACCACCACTTCAATGACGAGGCTCAGGTGAAGTACATCCAAACACTAATAAACTATGGTGGTTACAACGACGTCATGGCTGCCATTCTCGTTAACCTAACCTCATTAGCCACCTAAATGGGTAGGTTAGTTTCCGAAGGTTTACTGTTGGAAGGAAGAAGTTGAAGGATTGTTGAGGGAGAAGAGGAAGAAGTTTTGGTCAAGATTGTTGTTGTTGGAAATGCATTTCATTCGAAGAAGAACAAAAGTTTTTTTTTTACTTTTTTGCTATAATTTTAAATATTTTAATCTTAATTTGTATTAAATAAATAATGACAAGAAGTCGCATGTGGAGCCTATGTCAGCTGCCACATAAGTTTTATTTGGACAAACTTTCAATCAGTGTACGCCTATGTGAATCCACTTTTTTCAATCAGTGTACGCAAATCACAAAGTCGGTGACTAATTGACTACACCATATCTATATTTTTGGTTTAGTCATCACAAACATTTTTCTTAATAAAGTTTAAATCTAAAATATCAGTAATGATTGTGTCAGATGCACTTTTGGTTTAGACACTACGCAAACTCAAAAAATAACAATAAATCACGACTTAAAAAAAATACTAAGAAACAAACATTTTCACTACAAGAAATTTGGTTATTACTGGCGGACACAATCCCCCAGTAATGCTAGAAATCTGCCAGAAAAAGAACATTACTGGCGGATTCATCCGCGTAAATGCGCCAAGAAACGCTCATGACTAACCATTCTTGGCGGATTTTCCGTCGATAATTCTTGGCGAGAAATTCCGCGCCGATGAGCAACCAAAATCCGCCAGTAATGTATTTATTTTTTAAAAAAAAAAATATATATTTAATGCGTTTTTAAAAAAAATGATTTTAAATTGTTGACACACAGTAATGGGGGGAGGATTCTGAAAACGAAACAACAATAAAAATCAAAAGAGAGGGTGAGAACCAAGCTTCTGAAACAAACACACCCAATCCAAATTTCCAAGATGCCTTCATTTCTTCTCACGCCACTCTTGTTGTTGTTCTCCATATTACCCAACACATCAACTACCAAAACCTCCACAACAACAACAACAACAACAGAGCCACCACCTTCGCACAACCCCCCTTCTCTCTCATCACCGCTAGCCACAGGTCCTCTCTCTCTCACCACCGTTAAACCACCACGTCACCACCATACAACCACCGTTAAAGGGCCACATCACAACCACCATCAGGCTTGCACCGTCGTTTTACCTCACTCTCTTCCATCTCCCAATTCAGTTTACCCTTCGCCCTGTCTCTCTTCGGTTTGCCCTCCGAAACGCCGGCGGCTCGCCGGCGAACACCATTCTCCCACCGTCGTTTCCTCCCCGCCGTCCTTCTCCCTCTTTCCCTCTCACGCAACTCCCTCTCGCAGGTCTTCTTTCTTCTCTCTCTGTTTTTTCAAAACCTCATTCTCTCTCTTTCCAGGGATTATGTGGCAACGAGAAAAGGAGATGAAGAGAGAAGAGATGAAAGAATATGGGGAAAAGAAATTTGAGGAAGAGAGAAGTTATAGTCAACAACGCAGGTTAATTCGGCCAGTAATTACTGGCGGATTTTCCGCCAAGAACGCAGACATCGCGCGAAATTTCTGCCGATAATTCGGGCGGAAAATCCGCCATAGAACGCAGTTCTTGGCGGAAATTTCCGCCAGTATCTACTTGTAGAAAATCCGCCAGTAATTCCGCCAGTAAACATACTGGCTGATTGGATCCGCCAGAAATGTTATAGGATCCGCCAGAAACGTACTGGCAGACTAAATCCGCCAGAAAACGCCAAAATCCACCAGAAAACCTACTGGCGGACTGAATCCGCCAGAAATGTTCCGCCAGTAATTCACGTAATTCTTGTAGTGTTTCTACTCAAAAATTACATAGCCTTTATTGTCAAAAAAAACCACATAACCTTTGAAATTCTTCATCTCATATTATTGAAGTACTCTTACGTAACCCTACTCAGCTGTTATCCTATTATTCAAGTGCTCTTACGTAACCCTATCATATTATTCAAGTGCTTTTACTTAACCCTACTCAGCTGTTACCCTTCATTCGTTTTCATTAATCAATATATGCTCGTATTCACACCATCGTTATATTTTCGATGTGCACACACAAATTCAATAGCAGCTCTTCTTTTCCATATAAATAAGAGTTAAATATACTTTTAGTCCCTATAAAATTTCACTATTTTGTTTTTGGTCCCTATAAAAAATTTCGTCAACTTGTAGTCCCTACAAAATTTCATAATTTTGATTTTAGTCCCTTATACAATGTAAAATCATGAATACTCATGTATACCTTTAGAATTTTTGAATGGTATTTTGCATACACGTTAAAGATATTAATAGCATCTCCCTCACAAAGAACAAACTCAAAATTAGATTTCTAGGTTAGTATTTCCTTTAATTTGTTTCTTGAATTTTTTGCACTTAAAAAATTAATATTTAATTCATCCATTGTTAGAAAATTCGAAGTGTTTGTGGGAGAGATGTTTATAATGTCCTTAACATGTATGCATAAGTTGGCATTTTATAGGGACTAAAAACAAAATTGTAAAATTTTATAGGAACTAAAAGTTGATGAAAAATTTTATAGGGACTAAAAACAAAATAGTGAAATTTTATAGGGACTAAAAATTTATTTATCCCTATAAATAAATATCTGAGAGCCTATTAATTTTTTATTTGCAGGCATTTTTCATTGCAAGTTCAGAATCTGCAAGCATGTGAAACAAATTATTGGCTCTATAATATTTGCTGGGGCCCTACATTAATCATCAGTTTGCAGGAACAGAACGTAATTCCCGGGTAGGATTAACTATCAAGGGGTGGTGGCCAAGCAGTCCCTAATAATGCGATTAAACAAACCTCAGAAAATTAATTGCTTGTTTTGAATAACAATTATATGTTGATGATAAAGGTAAATAAAATGATTTCAATTATGATTAAACAGACAATGCTAGTGACTATATATGTTGAGGAATAAAATAACTGTGTTTGTTGCCGTTGATGAATAATTAATTTATGCATGGTTTTCAGAAAGTGATGGCAAATAATAATCGCAGCTAGCACACCAGGAATATGAAGGCATAGTCTATTAAGACACAATAGGCGGCAGAGAGAGTAAACCATTTTTTTATTAATAGAAATAGAACTCGATACTTCCAGGTTTACAACACTCACACACCCTCGAATGACAATGAATCAAAGGATTTTCCTCAGCACTCCCAAAATTAATTTATACATTTAAAGCACTTTCACCAACGACTTAAATCACAACAAGGTTGATTGAATAAATTGGAAATTTTTCAGTAACCATTTATCTCTTCTTCTTTTGTATATATATAGCTTGATTGAACAGCATATATTTATAATATTCTTCCACAAATGAAGATTGATGATGAATGAACTTTAGCTCATCTGAAAACCAGATGGTGACACGTGTTATCACAAGGGTAAGGACAATCAATGACCTTAACACCTGCTCTGTCGAAATACCAATCTCCAACAGCTAATGCAATTACCTACATATTGTCAATGTGTATAGTGTATAAATATTAGTATTAGATACATAAAAAAAATATATAAGTGAAACATCTACAAACTTAATTCATTGAATTTTCTAAAGTTGAATCAATATTCTAGATCTAGAGTATACTATATTTGGTCTTATTTATAAGTGAAAGATGTAGTTTTAGGTTCGTTGAATAACTGATCTAATGAACTTAAAACTGCATTTTTCCATTGTTAACAAAAACAACATCAAGTGAAGTGGCTGGCATGCTCACCTTGTTTCCAACAACAGGGGAATTGTCAGAAAACCATGTATCCTGCCTTTCGGTTTGGCAATGAGCAAAACACGAATTAATAAACAAACCATTCTGCTTTGATCTTGAGAACTCTTTAACTGAATTCAGCATCCGATTCCTGAATACTGTATTACATACACAGTGAAATGAAATCACTTAATTCATTGAAGATTTCTCTACACTTGCACTAAATGATAGTATTTCTCATATATCATATCAGTTATATCACCTTGTAGAAATTCAATTTGTGGCCTAGTACATTTAGCATGGTTTAATCTGCATTCATGCCAATAGCCATGTGGATCAGCAGAAGGAGGAGCTAAACTTGATTGAATCTGACAAAAATTATGAACATCTGGTTGCTTAGTATAATTAATTTAATGATCATATAATATGATTTATTGCCAGTTAAGACTTTGGTTTATAAAGTTAAGCAATTTACCTGCCATGAATCATAAGCAGCATTGAGAATAAAAAGTGGGGTTCTAACACTGGAAATCACATTCTGAGG
This sequence comes from Oxytropis ochrocephala, assembly GCA_020916435.1. Classification (NCBI taxonomy): domain Eukaryota; kingdom Viridiplantae; phylum Streptophyta; class Magnoliopsida; order Fabales; family Fabaceae; genus Oxytropis; species Oxytropis ochrocephala. The sequence continues at coordinate 115,038,640 of CM037091.1, read as the reverse complement.
GAAGAAGCACTGAAAAGGGGTATATAAAAACCAGTCAATGAAAATTAAATTTCGAGTTAGTAGATCTGTTTTCTGCATATTTTTTCAAATGAAACTGATATTATCAATGATTACCGAGGTAGGGTCAAGGTGATTAGTACAAATTTGTGGTAGATTCTTCTGTGCTTCCTGCAACCCAACGACACCGCTGTATAAATTTCTGAGAGTATGTCCACCAGATACATCAATCCTATAATTTCAAAGGGAACAACAAATTAACAACTAAAGGAAGAATGAAAAAATCTATGATGATGGAAATGGCATTGAAAGCGCGAAATAATGTAGTAAGTTACTTACGCGTCAAGAAACAACCCAGCATCACTTAGACACTTTACTTTAGTAGTCCTTGGAAAGAAACCTCGAAATTCATCACAGTGTAAAATAGTAGCTAGGCCACCCGCTGAACATCCCGAAAGAAGAGCCTGAAGAAAATTTAGTTGTAGGTAATCAACATGAGAAGAAAGATTACTGATGTACCAGTATTCATTTGTGTATATACATGTGTGTCTATAAACCTGGTTAGCAAAACGCATTCCCTTTGACATCAAATCTTCCATTGCAGCGGCCCAAATACGCTGTCCTCTGAATTGCAGTTGTTCAGTCTATCTCAACAGAAAACAAATGTAAGTAAATCCTCACATTTCATCATGAGTGTTAAGCGAATTCAAGTCATCTATGTAAATAGTGTTATTTTTTCCACAACATTAGTTTCACACTATGATGTATTATATGATGTTGTTACACTTCAAACGAAACAATTTGTCAACGAATTTCTCAATACTAGTTATACCAAATTTGTAAGGCAAAAACCTATAACCTATGTTATCTCATCTTGTTTCAACCATAGAAGAATCAAATATCATTTCAAGAACACTAAGATATCAAACTCTACCTGATGTTGACCATCCCCAGCAAATGAGGCACCATCACAATAACGAAGCTTTACTCGGTTCCAGTTGAAAAAATCTGCAAAGGCGAGGAACACAATAACATAAGTAGAGCGACTAACACGTAAAATTAAAGTGAGCGAAAAAAAGAAGCAGAATATGAGCATTTCTGATAAATAGATGAATTGAATGAAAACCTGGATTTTCTTCAGGTTTATTACTCAGTATTCCTGTGAATGGTATCTCTTTTTCCATGAATGATGATGATCCATGCCTTGTTTTCTTGCGATAAACACATGTCCTAATGTTGTTACACCACCCACCTCCCTAACAAGGAAAGTAGCTTGATCAACACATGACATTTGAAGATCCTCAATCATAAGAAATGCTTTTGAAATGCCAAAACCTACTTTAAAGTATGATTTTATATACCTCTAAATTAACAAGCCAGCTATGTGCTCCTGATCCATATCCCCTATGCAAATGGTAACCAGGTAGTGTTCCATCTAAGCAGACTATACCAGAGCGAATAAATAAATACTTTAGCCAAATTAAAATCAAAGAATTTTAATTATTTTAATAATTAATTAATTGACAATCACGCAAGGCTAATTAATGTAACGGAGAGAGATGAACAAAGATTCAGTGATATTAGGAAGAAAAAATAGGGTCAAAGTAACCAAATAAAACAACTAAATTAGTCTATATATGTAACATGCAGAACTTTTACAAATGCAAAAAATTCAGAAATTAAATTAAAAAGAATATGAAAAAACAAATTGAATTAGATAAAGTGGGTTCTAAGTAACAAGTAAATATTAAAATGAGAAGAAGGAGATTGCAAAGAGATGAATGTACCTGCTCCTTTAGCAGCTGCATTTTGAATAAGGGTGAGTCCAACAAGCAGAGGATTGTCCCCGACCAAGGATAAGGATGCTTCATGAGCCTCTAACAAAGACAGTTCTGTTTCGTTGAAATGAAGATGTTCATATTCTTCTACAAAACTATCAACCTTGTTATTGAAAACAACAAGTAGTATGACAATGCCAACCCAGAAAAGACTTGCCATGGCTATGTTATTGTCTCTTCTCCCTTAAGCTGTTTGGGAATGGAAAACAAGACTAGTAATAGTAATGAAACTTGTCACTTGGGTTGGGTGGCATAAGGAGAAAGAAAGGGACAAGGTTCTAAAGTGTACTTTGCCTATTAAGCAAACAATGCACCAGAAACCTGTCGTCAAGGAAACCAATTTTACTCATTAATTTCGGAGCTAATTAAGGATGATGAGTTACGAGGTACTAGTAATTAATTACTCCCTTCGGTCTTCTATTTATTACAAGAAGAAGAAAATACAAAAATTATCAATACCAATGAGTTCATTTAGTTATTTAGTTATTGTCTTTTTTAAGTAAAGTCTCCAAAATACCTTCCACTCAACTCTACACGTGAAATAACTCTTTTAAAGTCGAATTTATGTGCACACCTTGAAACTGAAAAGATAAAGCATTCAATGAGGGTAAAATTAGTATTTAAGCAATAAATATGCACTAAAAGCTGAAAAGTTTTCTAATATTTGCGACAAAAATTTACTACAAAAATCTTCTTATAATAGGGATCGAAGGGAGTAATAAAGGAAGATGTAGTAGGAAATGTATACTGTTATACTCCCTCCGTCCCAAAATATAAGGCTCATTTTTCACTTTTGCTTGTCCCAAAATATAAGGTCCTTTACAATTTTCTAGATACTTTTTTTACTCTTTTTCCAAATAGGGTTTACGGTTTATATATCTTTATTAATAGTACTAAATTGTGTTGGTATATGAAAAGTTAACATTAAATATTTAGGGTAATTTAGTAATAGTCATATCAATTTTTTTTTGAAAGGCAAACATATATATAAAGCAGAGCACAATGGGTACTGAACCATATATATACAAACAAGAGATATCGGCTAACAATAGGGCGAACGATACGGCTACTACCTGAAGATACAATCAATAGGATATAGGATCAACAAATCATTCATAAAATAAACAAGCGGACGAATTGCCCCTAGCTAGGAACCAACGCCAAGACAAATATAAAACTCTGTGAAAAAATCTCTGAAAATCAACTACTCCTCTAGAGAAAATACAGGAATTCCTCAAATCCCAGATAACCCAGAGCACTGTGTGTCAAACAAGCATCAAACCACACCTGTATCTGGCTGAACCACCAACATGAATAAACTGAACGAACAAAGATGGGATGTCCTGCGCGTCACAAAATCAAAACCCAACCAATTGACAATCGCGTACCAAATTAATCAGGGAAGCAAATCTACAGGTACAGAAAAGATGGAGAGATGACTCTTGCGCATTCCCACACAAAATACAAATAGTAGCAGCAACATCTGTAATGACCCATCTTCTAAACAAGTTTGTACGAGTGGGTACTCTATCCAAGGTAAGTTGCCAAGAAAAAGCCACTACCCCTCTTTTAACATATAATTACACAACTAAATTTTCTTAATAACTGTGAAAAGTACTGCAATGAGACTTTGGCTCTGTTTGGCAAAGCTGATCCGCTAGCTTAAAGCGAATCCACTACTTATAAGTGTTTGACACAACTAGTTTTTACTTTTTAGTGTTTTTCCACTAGCTTATAGTGTTTTTTGAAACGCTACTTGAAGTAACATTTGAGGTTACAGCTTATAGCGTTACATTTTTTCTCTCAATTTTACTCTCATTAATTAAATTAAATTCCTCATTTATCCTCCATTAAATGATTTTTTTCTCTCACTTTTAAGCATTAATACAAATGTCTATTTACGTAATTTTATTATTATAAACTACTTCAACCGATAATTTTACAAAACACTTTAAATTCAATTCACTAGCTTATCCGTTATCTGCTATCCCATCCGCTATAAAGCTAGCTTATTCGTTAGCCACTAATTTTTACTAAACAGAGTCTTTGGCTCGTATTAAGTTTTTGTCATATATTTTTCTTTTTTCAATTTTCTTTTGGGCAAAGATACCAAACTTTAGCTTACGGGATCAAATATTCTTTTCTTTTTCAATGCCAATTGCCGTCATTAAGGTAATACAGTAGGAGTAATGTTTAGTGTTATATAAATATATAATAATACTACTACTCCCTATTGAAGCTCTTTGTTGAGGTTTGGCAATGGCTTCCAGCTGCCCAAGCTATAGCTAGTATGAGTCACCGTTACGTGTACGCAACAGCATATCTCCGTATCTACGCTATCACTTTTCAATTCTCAACAGTTTCCAAATGTTCCTGTATATCAGTTTGTATTGTGCTCAATGCCTAAACTGAATTACACACTTCTCTAAGCTTTGTTTATATTTATGATGTATTTAAATTGTTTGGATATCGGGGATTTTCATTTGTCTGGTATATTTTCCTTCCAAGATTTTAAATTATTTGTTTTTAACATTTCACATTTTTATTTTTATCTTTTTTTTTCTCATTTTTGTTTTTTTGTTTCGTTTTTTTTGCTGTTTTTTTGTAATTTTTCATCCATCATTAACGACGACGCCACATGGCAGCTAATCGGCCGACGCGACGTCCATCATTAAATGGCATTCGCCGATGAAGACCAAATTGAAACAAAAAAGAAAGATAGGGGACCAAAACTAAACAAACACAAAACATCAATTACTCTTCATCTTCTTCCTCCTTCTTCATCTTCTTCTCTTCCGACAGCCACCATTACCTCCGGCGAGCCACCACCATCCACCGCCACCCTCCTCCACCACACACACCACCACACAATAAAGCAGAACCCCAAATCTAAATCCCTAAATCCCAAATCCCTAAATCCATTCCAAAATCCTAAATCCCCAACAGATTCTGAGTCCATACGCCATTCTGAGTCCACCCACCACCCCACGAAGATCACAGAGAGGGAAAACGAAAGCGTGGTGAGGGAAACGAGGAGAGGATTGGAAACGAAATTGAAATGCTATAAAATCAAGTTATTATCCTATTGTTTGTTTATTGTTTAAATATCTTTTAATATTTTAAATTGACCATAGATAGGAGAATGTAGCTAATTTCATTCCATATGGGATTGAGTCATCTTATTGTTGTTTCTGCTCACCGTAATTGATATACAATTAAATAACTGTAGCTGATGCATTTTTGTTGTGGACAGTGTTCATTCGTGGAGCATCGAAAACTTTCCATGACATCCAAATCTTAGGGTTGAATAATGATGTTCGATCAATTACTAACGAGATTCCTTCCAATCATAAAGTTTTAGATTGAAATGTGAAGTGAATGTGAAAACGAAAGCGTGGTGAGGGAAACGAAATCTGTTGGGGGATTTAGGATTTGGGATTGGAATTTGGGATTTAGGGATTTAGAATTTGGGATTGGGATTTGGGGTTCTGTTTTGCTGTTGTGGTGGTGGTGTGGTGGTGGAGGGAGGGTGGCGGTGGATGGTGGTGGCTCATGGGAGGTAATGGTGGGCTGCTTAGGAAGAGAAGAGATGAAAGAGGAGGAAGAAGATGGAGAGTAATTGATGTTTTGTGTTTGTTTAAATTTGGTCCCTATCTTTCTTTTTGTTTCAATTTGGTCCTTCATTGGCCATATGCCATTTAATGGTTACATGTCGGATGGGCGCCACGTCGTGATTAGCTAATCGCAAGTGTGGCGTCAGTTAAATGATGGATGAAAAATTACAAAAAAGGACCAAATTGACACAAAAATGAAACATGAAGGACCAAAATGAGAAAAAAAAAAGATAAAGAACCAAAATGAAATCAAGGCTAAAGATAAAGGACCAAAACAGTAATTTAGCCTTTATTCTTCCATCAATTTACGGAGGCCAGTAAACCACATGTTGATGTCAAGTAAATATCGACACAACACAAGTAGTCAAGTTGCTCTTCTTGATGTGTAGTGTATAATCTTAGTTATGGTAGTAATTTTAATGTTTTAAAAAGGAAAATGAACCCAAATACTATTTAAGTTTTATTTAATTTTCAATATTCTCATGATAATGTAACCAAATGGTCAAATAATAAATCATAATGTTTGTCTTTGATCACGTGCAATAGACACAAAGATTGATGATTCATGGTCCCAATCGAATCATGATATGCTCGAGAAAAGTAAGGCTAAATTACTCTTTTGGTATTTTATTTTCGCCTTGATTTCATTTTGGTCTTGATCTTTTTTTTTCTCGTTTTGGTCCTTCATCTTCCATTTCTGTGTCATTTTAGTCCTTTTTTAGTATTTTCTATCCATTAACTTAACGGACGCCACACTGGCAGTTAACTGCTGACGTGGCGTCTTAAGTGCTAGGGCTGACTTGTTATTCATTAAGTGATGTGACAAATGAGAGACCAAATTGAAACTAAAAAATAACAAAAAGGATCAAATTGACACAAACCCAATAACTCTGATCATCTTCATCATCTTCCTCCAAATACCATCTCCACCTTCATCTTCATCTTCTCCGGCGAGCCACCACCACCACCACAAATCAATCATTCTTCAACTCTTAATCCGTAACCTCTCTCTCAAATCCAAAACCCCCAATTTCTCAAACTTAATCCCTAATCTCTCATCAACAAATTAACAATAAAAACAAATAATTATTCGATGTTGCTAAAAAATCCCAACCCATAAGAACATACTGTGAAGTGAACTCAAATCTGCAGAATTTGGAGGAGGGAACTTGGTATTTGACTCAGTGAGCCACGGATCAGCGGTTAAAAGTAAAAGGGTATTGCCTCTTGCTTTCGATAATTGGTTCTTACTTTCTTTCTTGCTCTCTTTCTGCATGTCATAAGTTTCAGTGTCTCAGGTGAATTGAGCTTCCACTTTCCTATCTCTGGATCTACACTCTTTTCATGCCCATGGTTCTTTTTTCTTCCCAAAAGTTTCGTTCTTTTTTTAGCAAAATTTGAGAAAAAAAAAGATAAAGTACCAAAATAAAATCAATGTCAAAAATAAAGGACCAAAAGATTAATTTAGCCATATATAAAAGCAATAATGGGGTAGTAAAAAGGAAAGGAAGGCAAGATAACCGAAGTGCATGCATGTGAGCGCCTCCCTAATGGCCTAATCACATGCGTCATATTATCATATCATCCATTGCATAACCGCAATGTTTAGTGGAGCATGACAAAAATTGTATTCGAGAGATTTCAGGTTCAAATTTTTACTAGTTTTTTGTGGTAAAGTAGATGTAGTTATTTTCGTAAGTGCTCAAAAAGTCCAAATATCTTTTCTGCCTTAGATTGGGACACCATTCTCTCGACCTAAATTTCAATTTACCAAAAAAAAATATCATGCATTGTAGTGCAGATGGGAAAATGTTGGTCTTTCTGGTCTTCAATCAAACCTTGTTATCTCCGCAGTGCAGATGTACAATGCACGCACATAAAGTCATAAACTGTTATTTATTCTCAGTGCCCAACATTACAGTTACAGATCCATAGAGGCTAGAGCAAATAAAAAACAATATATATTTATAAAAAGGTTAAATATGTTTTTGCCTCCCTAAAAACATTGAAAGCATTGACGGAGGAAAATGTATATATATGAACTAAAAGTGAGTTAACTTTTGTATAGGGACTAAAAACAAAATTTGCAAATTGTGTAGGGAATAAAATATATTTAACTCTAAAAAAACTTAGTTTAGAAAAGGAAAATGAGCTAATTGAAACCGAAAGATATACATAAAAGACCTAATTAAAACTGAAACATTAATATTTATCATGCAATTAATTGTGTCACATAAATAGTTGACAACTACGCCATCTTTCGCAAAAAAGATCTAATCGAGCCTTTTGTGTAAAAAAAAATACCTAACCGAGGAAAAAAAACTTAAAGCACAAATGTGAACTTTTAGAATAATTTTAATGACCTCGGATATAATTTAGCCTTATAGTTTTTTTTTTTCTATTTGATGTGTTTTCTTTTAAATGAGCTGGAATTTATTTATGTTTTTATAGATGAGAAAATGAGACTGTGCTCTCGCCTTGTGTTGGGATTAGGGATGGCAAAATGGGTTTGGTCACGCGGCCGCCCATCGACGCGCCTTAAAAAGGGTCGGGATATTGGGACATTGACCGCCGTGGCCTCCCCGCCAAAAACAACGCGAGCTAAAGCGTTGATGGTAGGGTCGCCCATTAACCCGCTTTTTTTTAAAAATTCCTTCATTGATCATTCAGATCAATCATTTTTATTTAAAAAATTCAACAAAATTCATTCCATTTCCAGCGGCCCACTCCCGTGAGTCCACTAACTACTATCCATTCCACCCACTCCCAAAAAAGTTCATTTATTTGACCAAAAAACAAATTCCTTTAGGGTTTCACAGTTTCACTCTCATTTCTCACCACCAGTGACCAACACTAGCCTTCCCTCATCTCGATTCTCCCTCTCTTCTAGGTGACATTTCTTAATGGTTAATCCTAGTAATTCCAATGCTATTATTGTTTTATACTTTTAGTTGCTATATAGTTAATCCTAGTAATTCTAATGTTATTATTGTTTTATACTTTTATTTTGAATATATCAAGAGTTTTTAAAGTAAAAATTTGTTAAAAATGCTTTATAAAAAATCTATTTTAAAAAGCAAGTGAAAAATCTTATTGAAATTGAAATGTTAAAAATATATAAGTTTTTGTTCAAAAACTTTGAAAAAATATTCATTGAAGTGGTTTGACCGCCAACCCGCCACCATCATCACTTACGGGTCGCGCGATCTTTTGAACTCGCCGTTTTTGGCGGGCCAACTCGCCCCGCCCCATTTTTAGCAGAACGGGCCGGGTTGGGCCAGCCCGGCCCGTTTTTCCATCCCTAGTTGGGATCAACGATTTCGTTGAGTCAATTGTTGTTCAGATTCTTTGGAAGCCTTTCGTTTGATCAAAGAGGCAAAACACTTCCTATCACAAGTTTGGAAATGAGGCTGCTTTGGTGTGGGACTACTTGAGTGGGACGTGCAGATCCATCACTCATATAGAAAGTCAAATTTTTGTGCAGACTAGTTCGCTAAGTGGAGAGCTCAAAATACATCTACTTTCATGTTGTAGCACTCGGTCTCGGTGGAGTTGAGGCCTTTCTTGTTTGCCGATGCTATAGAAACTCATTTATTGAGGCTTTAGCTTTTTCTTTTCTTATCTTTTTAACCAAAAAAAAAAAATGACAGAAGGAGATGTATTAGGAAAAATGGGAGGTGCCAATAGCGACCTTCTTTCACTGTACTTTTGAGCTTAAATCGCGTATATTTATTGGCTCATATTACAAGATTTGCTTTCTGCACCCAGCGTTTTCCTAATACACCTACTTACACTCTGAAATTTTTTCACCCAAAAGATCACTATCCAATAGTTTAGTTCCAGAGTATTTTTTTTTTGGATCTTTTGCACATTTTTTTGATCTTCTCCAGAGTGTATGTTTTTGAAATTATATTACCTTTCAAAAATATTAACTTTAGAAGTGTTTGCACATCTATTTTATATGTAATATATCATCAGTTTCGAAAGTTAACATCTGAAGGCATGTGAATGTGTCAAACAGTCATATGACTTATGTAAATGGTGCGAAAGTTAAGTGTCAGATAGTAATAAGAAATAACTTTCAAAATCCAATTTTTTTGAAGGTTTTAGAATTTCGAACAATGAAGTTTGTGCAGTATATGCACATGCAAATAGCAAGGCTCTTGCTTTTCCCACATCCCCTCCTACTCTAAACACACCCAATAAGGGTGTGAAAAGACCAAAAGACCTATTTTTTTTCAGAAAATTTCACCTGTTCGAACACGGGGCTTCGAACAGGTTCGAACGAGGACGTTCGAGTGTGTTAAATATGGACAGACACCCCTTGGGCGTTTTTTCACCTATTCGAATAGGGTCATACGAACAGGTTCGATGGTGGTCATGCGAACATGGTCGAATTATGTTGTTCGAACAAGTCTTTGCTGCGCAATTCTTCGCGAGAATAGCGGTATTGGGCGCCTCAGATTCCACCGACAGTTTTAATCAACGGTTTACAATCAGTCAAATGTGTCAAATAAATGAGTGGATGTCAATCATTTTGGAAATTGTGCCTAAACGGATAGAATTTAAACGGCTCAGATTTGTGATCTAAAAATGAAATCAACGGCTGACATTTCACCACGCCTATTATAAAAGGGGGTTCACATCCTCAGACATTCTTCACCAAACCCTAATCTGCTTTCTTCACCAAAACCTTCTCTCCTTCTTCCCAACCCACCGCTTCTTCACCAAAACCTTCTCTCCTTCTTCCCAACCCAAATAAAAATGGAATGGCAATTGTGCTCAACCCAAGACTCAACGACAAATTCCTAACAACCGCTTCACCACAATGGGATCATTACCACCGAAGCGAACACGGTGTTGTGTTTCGTTGTCCTAACCATGTCTTCTGCAGGATGAGTAAGGACATCACCTTCGCCCAACTGAAGGAAAAGGCTGAGAGGAAGATTCGTCCAGAGGGAGCGTGGCGTAAAGACGTGGAGCGTATATGTTTCAAAAAGTTCAATTGTAGAGATGATGGGGTATCCGAAGATTCGATCATGGAGATCAAAAGCGACGACGACGTCCACAAGCAATGATGGAACATCTAGCTAACGCTTACGATGGGGCGACAAATCTTAGAGCTGTACGTGGACACACGACGCACTACAGAAGAAATCATGCATCTTCTTCGAAGACCACCCGCATAATCTTAGAAATTCCCTTTATGTTTTCCATGTCGTTTCGTAGTAAGTTGTTTGCTTATGTTGGTGTTATGTATTTCGTACTTGATGTATTTCGTATTTGGTTTTCATGTATTTCGTATTTTGTAATGACAATAAATTTGCGCAAACGTAAAGGGAATATCAAATTAAAAAACCAAATGAGACAAAGTAGTTAAATTATACAAAAAATGTAAACATATATCCCCCTATGACATCTCCTACTGGGTGTTGCGCCCCCTCCTCCTCTCATACACATTCCCAAACCTCCTCCTAAACCCACGGAAGGGGTTGAGCAGCCTCTTCATGCGCTGAAACATGCTCCTGACTGGCTCCGGGACATGATCATCGATGGCCCCATCAATGTCATCAACCAAATCAATCAGCTCTGGTAGCATCTGTCAACCAAATAACATAACATTATTATTTAAATAAATAGAAGATTAAGAAACATTATCAATGCAATTAACATAAAATACACGTACCACACTAACATCAGGCTCATCTGCAAGCTGTACATAATGCTCAGGGAAGAGAAAGGGAAGTGAGACCCTAGAGTACCATGGAAAGTAGCCCGGCACCGTGTTTGAGGAGTACGACACACAGGGAGGCCCCCGCGCCACCAAGTGGTCCTCGAACTGTGTCCACCTCTCATCACACTCGGTGAGGGTACAGACGGCCCTAGTAGCAGGTCTGGGATCCTCCGAATGTCTTTGGACACGCCAAACCGCTCGAGCACTCGATCGCAAGTGGCGCATCATGCGACCACCACTCCGAATGAACCCTCTGAACTCGGGCAGCTCCTCAAAGAAAGTCTCACCGCTTATGTGCGCTGTGTAGGGTCCTGTGTCACCTCCTCACGGTGTAGCCTGGTCTAGGCATAATCGATGGTATGTGACTTGATGCCCCGAGGGACATCATCGCACAACCATTTCTTCGCCCGTGGGCTACTCTCATCATACTCTGGGTGCTCCACCCAGGAGGAAAAGTTCGCACTCTGGAAGTGCTCAAAGATCCAAGCCTATAATTAACATATCATTGGTTGATTATTAATCTGAAAGTAACCCTAAAGCAAACTTAAAAGTAAAGAATATGTTTCATACCTGAAGTAAAGGAAGATGACCAGCAATCTTCTTGGTCTTCTTCCTTGTAGCATCCTTCAGCTGATCATAGAGATGGGCCAGGGCCATGGCCCCCCAGCAATAGTCTCCAACAGCCTCCAAATCAATCAGCATACCAAGGTAGCCAAGCTTAACCTTGTTGCCTGACTTGTCGGCAAACAAGGTGCAACCCAAAAGATACAGCATGTAGGCCCTAGCAGCATGGTCCCACCGCCCCTCAGCTATGGGTGGGTGGTACACCCTATCCCTCAGCCATACGAGCCCAACAGACAGGCCACGACCCGAAGTCTGGGCAGCTGCATCCTCCGGTGTGGCACCCAAAAAGTCAACCAAAGAAATTGCCCCCCCGCCATGAAGTCCATCGGCGTGTGTCATAGAACCGCCAAGAATGGGGATGTGCGCGGCGGTGGGGATACATCATCAAGGGTGATGCTCATCTCACCCACGGGAAGGTGGATGATGATGTATCCGGCCGCTAACGCCTATGAATGCGTTCGGCCCCCGCTCGTGGAGAATGGGGAAGCCAAGCCCAACCAAGGAACCCAACCACGGAAGGCGCCAGTGTCCTGTCGCACATGAAACACCGTCATAACAGTCCATGTGGGATTGGCTGTAAATCTGGCCGAACCTGCATTCAGAAATGACACAATAAGCCAAAACATTCAACAACTTAATAAACAAATTTACAACAATCAACTATAAAATAATAACTTACCTGGCAAGAATAAAAATCAGTGAGGATATGTGCCCCGTATGTGGGCAAGACAGAACCATCTTCTGGTCCACCAGGAAATGGGAATGTCGCCTAACAACAGCGACCTCCCGAGGCTCAAAGAACCTCCTCCTCACGAGGGTCAGCAGCCTCCTCCTCGTGATGCCTAGAAGATGAAGGCCTAGCAGCAGATGAAGGCCTAGCAGATGAAGGGCCGGCCAACTCATAGGCCGGAAATTGAGCATCACGCTCAATATCCTGCCCAATATCCTCTGGAAGTGGGGGAGGAGGAACATCAACCCTACCCCTACCCCCTAGCACGCCCCAAACTCGGGAGGGTTCACCGGCTTCTTCCTCCTTTTGCGGTTTGAAATCGTAGGGAGGTGGCCGACCGGCTCGCTCCGATGGTTCACCGCACGCACCACCTCTCGCTCCTCACCATATCTCAAACAACAATCAACGAAACAATTAAATCAAATTAACAAAACAAAAGCAGAATCAGTGAGAAAGTTCATCATCAAACGATCGCTCGAACGACGCTACATGCGAACTGTTCGCATAACCCCGCTCGAACAAGTCGATTCGATTGCCAAATTACAACGGTTCGAATGAGGTCGTTCAACGTGTTACGCACAACCTCATTCGAACACCTTCGTTTTCATGTGTTCGAGGTGCTCGTTCGAACAATTACAGCATGAAAAAAAAAAAAAAAACCAAATGAGCGAGAAGGGGAGAGGCATACCTTGAAGAAAATGGAACGATTAGAGAGTGTGAGGGGAGGAAAAAATAACCCAAAGAACTCTGAGAGTGTTGGTGGAGAAGATTGAGTGAGAGATTGGGTGAGATTGGTGAGTTGGGAGAAGGTGAGTGAGAGGAAAGAGAGGTTAGGGTTCGAAGGAGGAGGGAGAATGAGAGAACGAGGAGAGAGAGAAGGGGGAGGGGTGTGGGTTTTTTTGTTTTTTTGAATGGGGGTAATTTTGGAATTAAAAGTTTGATGGGGTGTGAATAAGTAGGGGGGGTGTGGGGAAAGCACTCACCAATAGCAATTGCACTTGGCCCAAACTCTTGAACCCACATGCGGAAACGGCCAACAAAACAAAAAGTAGTTTGGGTTTAGTACAAAAATTCATGAACATACTTCGTACAACCCCTCCTCCCTCCTACTCAGTGGACATCCCAACCCTTAAATATTCTAAAAATATTCTCACGTGAAATGCGCTCCAAAACTCCCCCACGCTGCATTTTATCTGGTATGGTACCAAAGTTCAAACTCTCTTTGAAACGCCTGAAGTGGCGCCCACTTCACTTTCATAGTCCCTTGATATTTTTTCTACATTGAGTTTCATATGTCCTTCACTGAAGCTTTAACAAGAATTGTTTCCAAGATTCCTCTGTGTATGGCTTGAAACAAATGATTCTTGGCCTTCAAGTCCTTTAGTTCAATTTCTTCCCCTTTCTTGATATGTTCTTGAGTTGCTTCCGATGGTGGAGTGTACACACCTTTCTTAATTAGCTGCCAATACTCCTTTGATCTAAGAATATTTTCCATCAACATGACCCAATGAATAATGATTATAATGACCATCAAACTGTGGAATTGATGGCTGAAGGAATTCTTTGAATCAGTTTTTGAATCCATTGCACAAGAACTTGCTCTCACAAATCGTATTTTCTCTCAAGAATATCCCTTTTGACAAAGGCCCAAATTTGCAATTTTGATACCAGATGTTAAGAATGAAAACGAATCAACAAAACTAACTTCATTCATTGATTCCAAGGTGCTTATCCAAGGGAGAGTTTCATACAAAGCACTTAGCATTTCAGTTAACCAGAAATTGTAAAAATAGAAAATACATTGGGCTTAACAAACCCAGAAGTGATACAAGAGTATGGAGCCAACTACTATGGGCTCCAAACTAAAATTTAACCAATACTAGTGCGGTGACCCGTCCGATGGACGGGGTCAATGCTTCAGGTTCTATGGAGAGAGGAGACAATAGTTTAGGTTATATTAAAGACAAAGCTTAAGTTATGTGACATGATTATTATGAAACTAAAATTAAGTTTTCAAATGGCATAATGTAAAAATAGTTATAGACTATAAAGATTGTAATAATTTTGTTATTTTATGGAAAATTTTAGAACGGGGATAGAAGTTATTGAGATGTTGTTTAAGTCAGTCTGTACAAAAAAATATGAGCATATATTTGAAAATATGAAAGTGTTCCGTAGTAGGACAATTGACAACAAATTGTAGAACAAAAAATAATTTGTGTTAAAGTTAAAGTAAATGGTTAGCCAATATTAAATAATCTTTCCGAACGCCAAAGTAACTTGAAGCACACTACCTAATGTCGTACTTTACGTTTTTTGACAGTAAATTATTTTTTGGTCTGACCAAACCAAGTACTTAGAAACAAACTCCGTATATTTGTACAATCTAAATTTATTTTTGTATCCTAAGTCAACCCAAAAAACACTACTTAGCGTCACACTTTACATGTTTTGGGACAAAATTATTTTTATTTTTTGTTACAAAATTAACTTTTTTAAAATAAAATTTGTTATTAAGGAATAAACTTCGCAAATTTAAACAATTAAATTTTTTCATACACTAAAGTACCCAAAAAGTATACTGCATAGTGTTACACTTTATATAATTTGTTACGAAATTAATGTTCGATTCCGTTACTAAGGAATAAACTTCACATATTTAAACAATTAAATTTATTCAGATATTAAAGTACCCAAAAGGTACACTGTATAGCGTTACACTTTATATAACTTGTTACGAAATTAATGTTCGATTCCAAAAATTTGATTATGGAGATGCAAATTTTGCCTATCTAAATAATTAAATTTTCTATTTAATCGTAAAGTACCACTAAAATATAAAACATGAAAAGAGAGAGAGAGAGAGAGAGGAAAAAGGGAATAAAAATATGAAGGAGAAAAAGGAAAAAAAAAAAAGAGGGGAGAGAGAGTAAAAGGGGGTGGGGGGTGTGCCAAAAGGGAGGGGAGGGGGAATTTTGGAGGGAAAGTGATGTAGGTCCCACAAAGGGAGACTACATCAAGATATATATTCTTAGATTTTGTGCATCAACAATGCAGATTAAGAGACATGGGTATTTCGGTCACTTTAATTTTATCATATTTGTAAGCATTTCGTCATTTTATATTATTAACCTATAGGTACTATGAGTTTGTTCAATTTTTTTTTGTTTTAGCGATATTGAATGTGAGAACAATTGTTGGTGGATAATGCTGCAACTAAGAAGAACAACCAAACATCAAAAACATTACATGTATAAATAGATATGAACAATATTTAATATAAAAGACAAAAGAGAAGATGAATTATCCTTGCGCAAGACTCCAAGTCGTGTGTAAACACTAGGCTTTAGGTTCGATTTGCCCCCACCAATCACTCTAGATTGGATGCAATAGGATGACCGGCGAATCCCGTTCAGGATACAATGGAGTTCCTTGACATGGTTTGCACACCCACACCAAGCGTATCGTCAATAGTATTTTACAGAACAATAGTTCCCTAACTTCAATTTGCGCATAAGAGAAGAAAGAGAAAGATTTGGAATATTGAATTTGGTAGAGTTTTGTCTTAGACATATGAACAATCTCTATGTATATATATACTTTCTACTTGTAAAATTGTTCTATATATATAGACCAACTCATACCATTTAGTGAAGATAAGTGTCTCTCCACTATAAATGCTAATGAAAGAACACAACCACTAGTGAAAGCCACCAAAGGACACACCTTTAGAATAAGAAACATTGTGTTTCTCTTTCACATTAGTGTTATTGAATTTCTATTATTTTGGAAATCCCCCACATTGAATATATATCATTCGAAGTATTCTCTAAATTTGAAACTAGTCACAAAAAAAATCTTGTCATTGAATATAACCATGAACTAATTGTCATGGCTAGAAAGCAATGACAATTAGTTCTAGGTACAAGAACTTTTTTTTTTCGACACAACTAGTTACAAGAAATATCAATAATAGAATTATTAATAATAGAAGTGCTAAAGTTGATAACAACGGGTGCACGTGTGTGAAGTGTTAAGTAGGAGCAATTTGTGGGGAAAGCGATTACCGATAAGAATGAGTGTTAAAAGAAAAATTGGAGGGACAAGAAGAAGCCCAGAAGATACTGATAGAACACAATCACTCAAGTACTTTGGAAAAGCATTCACAAATTTAATGGAAAAAGCGATAAGAACGGCTGTTATTGGAAAAGCATATGGCATGGAATGTGGGGTTAATTAGTTAAGCTTTATGCAAAAAGAAAGCATTTATAAATTAAGGACCATAACACTTTGTCTTTCAGATAGAGAAATATCTATATCCTCTATGAACGAGAATCTATTACTAAGTTCTTACTGCAGTACTGCTGATAATTCTCTTGCTGTGATGATAATTCTCTTTGCTGTGTGTTACTTAATATTTTTACCTTCCATAAAAAATGTACTATACTTGTAAAATCGGATGTGATATGGCCTAAAAAACGAATTTATAAATGTGAGACATTCTCACTTTTTACAAGTCGGTTTTGTGAGGTTGAGTTAGACTCGAACCAAATTCTAAGATTGTATCAAAGTCTATCCAAAATCTGTTGGGCCACCTGTTATCGGGCCACTCAGATCACGCTCCAATTCTAATCCTGAGCGTGAAGGGAGGGGTGATAAAAGTCTCAAACCTAAAAAAAGAGTTTATAAGTGGAAGACATCATTCGCATAATTCGCATCATTGTACACACAAATTCTAAGTCATAAAAAGTGTACTATACTTGTAACTGACCTCAAGGCATTTAATTTTTAGCTGAGGTAGTATTTAATAATATGCACATAATTTGGCTCTACCTATGATTGTACCTACCCTATGCTTTAGAGGAATGGGATGTTGTCAAATTAAAGTTTCACATTTCAACTCCATTCCCCATCTATACGTTTGTTATTTACTGCTATCAGAATTTTAGATTCAAATTTTTAATGCTTCTAGTTCTAGCTAGACCAAGAAAATTACTAGTGTGGTAACATTAATATGTGAAAATTTAAATGTGAGAGGTTAGTCTCATATCGATTAGAAATAAATAAATAAAAGATATTTAAGAGAGACGACTTGTTTACTTATTACCTTAAAATTTTGTGTGAAAATGTGGTATCCAAGTTTTTTTGTGATCTAGACATTAGCTTATTTTTGCTCCCGGTGCTCCTCCGGAGATACTTAAGTCTTAACACATGTTTGGAACTGCGGTACACCTTCATTGGACGTCTGACATACCTAAAGCAACTAAATTTAAAGTTTGTATCGATATGCGTTTATTTAACTCCTGTCGTGTTTCCAAACTCGTAAATATTGATACTTTTTAGGTTTTTTACTAACTATGTTCTTGTGCGATTTAGTTCGGTTTTAAAATAGAAGTCATCTGATAAGTAGAGGAAAATAATATGCAGATTGCTTTTAAGGCAATTTTTTATGATTTTTGGTTTTTTTTGAACAATTTGCAGTTCTTATTGAGATTAGTTTGAATTTGAATATCTCTTGTTTTAACCGGCCATGTCCTAATGCTTTCAAAGGGATTTACTCCAAAGGTGAAACTTATGTTACACACAGACATCATTTTTTAAAAGTTAAGATACAAATACAATTTTTTTGTTACTATTAGTTCAAAGATTTCAGGAGATTTGTCTAGGACTAATCTACACAGAGATTTGGTTGGCCTTGAGTACCCACCCGACTTTCTCGGTTTGTGTAGTTCTCTTCTTCTAATAGAAGTTTTTTTCACACCCATGATTGGAACTCAAGATATTGGGGTGGAATCCTAATCCAGTTACTATTCGGACCAACTCTTGTTGATATACAGATACAATAATATAATTTTAAAATTTTATAAAATTAAATAGTATATCTAATATCTAATCTAATCTAATATCTATTTATCTAATATCTAATATCTATCTATTTATAAAATAAACTTCCTACAAAATTACCATTTTAGATCTCTTATTAACAATACACATATTCAATTTAGGGGTAAAAATGTCATTACTCTCTCTTTCTTTTTCTTCTTACACTCTCTTTCTTTCTTTTTTTCTCTTTCTTTTTACACTCTCTTTCTTCCTTTTTACTTTTCTCTTACACTCTCTTTCTTCTTACACTCTCTTTCCTCCTTTTCACTTTTCTCCTACACTCTCTTTTTTCATTTTTTTATTTTTACTTTACTTTTATTTTTCCACAAACAATTATTCTTTTTCTTTTCACTTCACTTTAGTTTTTAAAACTAAATTTCTAAATTGATACAAACACCACTCTACTTAAATTACTATACTAAAATATATTCTTTTTTCTCTCTGAAATCTGTTTACACTCTTAATCTTCTACTATCTCCTCTTATTGATAATCTATTATCTATATTTTACTATCTACTATAATCTACTAATCAACTAAAATAATTAACTGAAACTACGAGATAACTGCAAGGATAAATAAAAAACACGAGATAATTGCACTGATATATAAAAAAACACAAATTTAATATTTCTCATTGATGATTTTATTTTTTGAAGACTACTATAAACCTACTATGTAAAAAACAAGAAGATTTAATGACTATTTAAATTACTGATTAATATTTAAAATAAATATTTCTTCTTGATAATCTACTATCTACTATAATATACTATTCAACTAAAATAATCACTTGAAACTACGAAATAACTGCACTTATATATAAAAAAACATGCATGGGATAATTGCAGTGATATATAAAAAAACACGAGATTAATATTTTTCATTAATAATTATAATTTTTGAACATTATTATAAACCTACTATCTAAAAATACAAGAAGGCTTAATGACTATTTGAACTACTAATTAATATTAAACAAATGTTTCTTATTGATAATTCACTATCTAACTTTTACCATCTACTATAATCTACTAATCAACTAAAATAATCAATTGAAATTATGAGATAACTACACTAAAATATTAAAAAATACAGGATAACTGCAGTGATATATAAAAAAACACGGGATTAATATTTGCCACTGATAATTATAATTTTTGAAGACTATAAATCTACTATGTAAAAAACAAGAAGATTTACTGACTATTTAAAATAAATATTTCTTATTGATAATCTACTATCTCTCTTTTACTATCTACTATAATATATTAATCACTAAAATAATCAATTGAAACTACGAGAAAATTGTACTGATATATAAAAAAATGGGATAACTGCAGTGATATATAAAAAAACACGAGATTAATATTTTCCATTGATAATTATAATTTTTGAAAACTATTATAAACCTACTATCTAAAAAAATAAGAAGGCTTAATCGCTATTTAAATTACTAATTAATATTAAAGAAATATTTTTATTGATAATTTACTATCTAACTTTTACCATCTACTATAATCTATAAATCAACTAAAATAACCAATTAAAACTACGAGATAACTGCACTGATATTAAAAAAACACGGGATAACTGTAGAGATATATAAAAAAACACGGGATTAATATTTTCCATTGATGATTATAATTTTTGAAAACTACTATAACCCTACTGCCTAAAAAAAAGAAGGCTTAATGACTATTTAAACTGATTAATACCTAAAAAAGACAAATAATTGTCACTAATATATAAAAAAATACGGGATAATTATTTCTTATTGATCTTCTACTATCTACTATAATTTACTAATCAACTCAAATAATCAATTTAAACTATGAGATAACTGCACTACACTCATACATAAAAACACGAGATAACTTCATTGATATATAAAAAATACGGGGATAACTGCAATGCTATATAAAAAACACGAGATAACAATACTGATATATAAAAAACACGGGATAACTTCACTGATATATAAAAAACACGGGATAACAATACTGATATATAAAAAATACTGCAATGTTGTATAAAAAAACACCGAATAACCGCACAATTGGTTTTAAATGATACTTTAACATTTGAAACTCTTTATCTATCTTCTATTTGAAACTCTTTTTCTATCTACATTAAATTTGTTTTATTTTATTTCACGGGGTAATGTATTGTTCAGACTATTTAAATACTGTCTAAGTTCATTTATAAAAACAACATGACGGCACCCGTGCGTATGCACGGGTATGCTACTAGTATTTATTTATCTATTTAATAAAATACACAACTTACAAAATGACAATTATAGGAATCTTCATTTTTGACACATCATCACTTATTTATCACTTAATGACATCTTTCAATCTCACATTTCCCAATATTTCTCACTCTTACTTTTTCTTCTTACACTCTCTTTCATCATTTTTTTCTTTTTACTTTACTTTTATTTTTCTCATAAACAATTATTCTCTTTCTCCTATCACTCTACTTTTATTTTTTAACCAAAAATCTAAAAAATAAGAAAATTTAATGACTATTTAAACTACTGATTAATATTTAAAACAAATATTTCTTATTGATAATCTAATATCTCTATTTTACCATCTACTATAATATACTAATCAACTAAAATAATCAATTGAAACTACGACATAATTGCACTGATATATAAAAACACGGGATAACTGTAGTGATATATAAAAATACATAGGATCAATATTTGTCATTGATAATTATAATTTTTGAAGACTACTACAAATAAATCTACTATGTAAATAATTAAGAAGGCTTAATGACTAATCTAAACTACTAATTAATATAAAACAAATGTTTCTTATTGGTAATTTACTATCTAACTTTTCTTATTTACTATAATCTATTAATCAACTAAAATAATCTATTGGAATTACAAGCTAACTGCACTGATATATAAAAAAACACGGGATAACTGCAGTGAAAGTTATAATTTTTGAAGACTACTATAAACCTACTATGTAAAAAAACAAGAAGGCTTAATGGCTATTTAAACTACTAATTAATATAAAACAAATATTTCTTATTGATAATTTACTATCTAATTTTTACTATCTACTAATCAACTAAAATAATCAATTGAAACTACGAGATAATTGCACTGAGATATAAGAAAACACGGGGTAACTGCAGTGATATATGAAAACACACGAGATTAATATTTGCCTTTGATAATCATAATTTTTTTTAAGGCTTAATGACTATTTAAACTGATTAATGTTTAAAGCACACGTCACAAAGTATTTGTCACTAATACCTTAAAAGGACAAATAATTGTCACTGATATATAATAAAACACGAAATAAATATTTCTTATGGATAATCTATTATCTATCTTTTACTATCTACTATAATCTACTAATCAACTCAAATAATCAATTGAAACAATGAGATGACTGCATTGATACATAAAAAACAAACACAGGATAACTGCATTCTTATAAAAAAATACACGAGATTAATATTTGTCATTGATAATTATAGTTTTTAAGGCTTAATCACTATTTAAACTGATTAATATTTAAAACACACGTGACAAATATTTATCACTAATAACTAAAAAGGACAAATATTTGTCACTGGTATATAAAAAAATGAAATAAATATTTCTTATTGATAATCTATTACTTGCCTTTTACTATCTAATATAATCTACTAATCAACTCAAATAATCAATTGAAACTATGAGATGACTGCATTGATACATAAAAAAATAGGATAAATGCACTGATACATAAGAAAACAAGGGATAACTGCATTAATATATAAAAATACACGGGATTAATATTTTGTCATTGATAATTATAATTATAATTTTTAAGGCCTAATGACTATTTAAACTGATTAATATTTAAAACACACGTGACAAATATTTGTCACTAATACCTAAAAAAGCACAAATAATTGTCACTGATATATAAAAAAACACAAAATAAATATTTATTATCGATAATCTACTATCTATCTTTTACTATCTACTTTTTTTTGATAAAATCTTTTACTATCTACTATAATCTACTAATCAACTCAAATAACCAATTGAAACTATGAGATAACTGCACTGATACATAAAAAACAAACACGGGATAACTGCACTGTTATATAAAAAATACGGGGATAACTGCAATGACATATATAAAAGATCAGATAGCTGCACTGATATATAAAAAAATACAAGATAACAACATTAATATATAAAAAACACTATACTAACATATTAAAAACACGGGATAAATGCAAAATTATTTTAAAATCATACTTTTACATTTCTAGATTTTAATACTTATCTATTTTTTATTTGAAACTCATTTTTATCTACTTTAAATTTGTCTTTATTTTTATAGGATAATATTTAGACTATTTAATATTCTCTAAGTTCCTTTATAGATTTTATTTCATCCACCAAATCACCAATCAAACAGGATAGATTTTATTTATTTTTAATTTTTTTAAAAAGGTGCTTTTCAGTTGATAGTGATTTTCAAACAAAAAAAGATTGAGCATGATTGAGATACTAGAAGTTAGACTGCAATTTTGAAAGAGACATTTCAAATGTAAAATGGATTTTATGAGTTGAATGAGATCATATATCACAGAGCAAAAGCAAAAGGCAAAAACTTGATAGAAGGTGAAAGGGAAAGTGACATTCATGGACTTTTATCAAACAACATGGAGGACACCATGTGAGCTGTAACCATGTGACCCATCATTCATTGTTTCATTTCAACTTCACTTAGAAATTAGAATCTCACTTTTCTATATAGTAGTACATTATTATTTATTTTACAATAAGGTCAGCTTTGGGTGGGTGAAAATTGGTAGCTTTATGTGTTACCTTCGTACGCATGAAAATTCTTGGGCTACAACTGGTTTATCTTCCTTAGCAAGAAAATATATACGATCTTTTTTTCCCTCTGACAATCTTGTCTAACCAAAACAACAAGTTTTTTAAGTTTCAAACTTAGTCATAATCATAATTAATAATAATAATTCTAAGTCCACACGATTTCTATAATTGATGAATTTAAAGTTGAAAGTTGATGAATAGTTGATGAAATTGATGGGTGATATGACAACTTAAATCAAATGAATGATGGTACATATGAAGGAAGGAAAAGTCCACACGATTTCTATAACCAGTCTTATCCTTATGACCTTCAATTAAAAGCTTCTGGTTTAGGAAAATTGATACAATGCCACTAATGGATTGTTCAGCAAAGACAAACAAGCATAGTACTATAAATCTATGTTAGGTTGATTAACATACTAATAATTGATTCATTAACCATTAACCTCATTCATAATGAGATTCTCTGCTAATAATTCAACCCAACGTGGAAGACAGAGGCCAAACAATTTGAAGCTGTAGAATTCATTTTATGCTCAAAGTTTCTCTCTTTACCATCCTTGTCTCAACTGTAGCCTTTCTCAAAAAGCTTCCTTTTTTAAGCTATATGTTCACAAACACCATTTCATTTGAACTCCCCATTCTTGTTCTTGTCTAAAACTTAACTCTCAATATCTTCAAAATGGTAATCCTCTCTCCTCTCTCTCTCTCTCTTCCTCTGTCTCTCTTAACATAACTACATATATAGTTGATAAGTTTCAAATCTTGTTCATACATTGCAGGCAGATCAAGAGGAATTAGAAGAACTCAAGCTTCTCACACAATGGAAGAGAAAGAAAGGTGGATTCAGAGCTTCTATGTTTATTTTTGGTAAGTCAAATGATTTTGGTTCTGTTTGCGAGTTAGTAACAACAACATTAAAGTTCTTTTGTTTTTGTTGATGTAGTGTTGTCAGCATTGGACAACATGGGATTTGTGGCTAACATGGTGAGCTTAGTTCTATACTTTTATATGGTGATGCATTTTGATCTCTCAAGTTCAGCCAATACTCTCACCAACTTTATGGGTTCAACTTTCTTGCTTTCCCTTGTTGGAGGTTTCATCTCAGATACTTACTTAAACAGATTCACCACTTGCTTAATTTTTGGATCTCTAGAGATTCTAGTAAGTCATACTCATACTACTAAATATTTTTTAAGTTCATTAAATAATTGATGTATCTAACCTCTCTGGTCGGTATTATATAGGGTTTGGCAATGTTGACAGTTCAAGGTGGTACAGATAAACTACACCCAGAAGCATGTGGGAAATCAAGTTGTGTGAAAGGTGGAACAGCAGTGATGTTTTACACATCATTATGTTTATTAGCATTGGGTATAGGAGGTGTGAGAGGTTCCATGACACCATTTGGTGCTGATCAATTTAATGAAAAGGATCCAAATGAAGTAAAGGCTCTTGCTAGTTTTTTCAATTGGTTATTGCTTAGTTCAACTATTGGAGCTATTACTGGTGTTACTGGTGTTGTTTGGGTTAGTACTCAAAAAGCTTGGCATTGGGGTTTTTTCATAATAACTATAGCTTCTTCTATTGGATTTGTTACCTTTGCTCTTGGTAAACCTTTCTACCGTATCAAAAATCCTGGAGATAGCCCCATTTTGAGAATAGCTCAGGTATATATCATTTTAGTCCCTAAAATTATTAATATTACAAAATACTCCTTGAAATTAAAAATTATTTTAATTTTTTTGTTAACAGGTTATTGTTGTGGCATTTAAAAACCGAATGCTGTCACTGCCAGAGTCAGATGAAGAACTCTATGAAATAAGTGATAAAGATGATTCAACTGTGGAGAAGATTTCCCACACGAACCAATTGAGGTGACTCTTCATTCATGTTTTTATCATCAGCTTGTTGCATATATTAGTATATACACAAATTGAGTGTAAATGATAAGACAATTGAACAAAAACAACATGGTCCAGCAAATTGGTATTTTAGGATTCTTTTTCAGTAGTAGTAAGTCCAAGGACTCTGGCCCCCACTATAGCAGCAGCAGCAGAGATATGGGGGAGGGAGAGTTATCATAGAAATAAATAAATAAATAAATAATATATATGCCGTGTGTAAACTGCTATACACAAAATAAAAGTAATAATAATAAAAGTTTTCTGACAAAACTAAGAAGTTAGTGAAACTGTGAGAGAGTAGTACTACTTAATAAAGAACAGTACTGGGCACAATGAATGTTGTGTTTCTATTTTTTTATGAAAAATCCTTAAACTCAGGGAATTGCAGTACCCTTTATTTTTTTCCTCAATAATTATTTTGTAATGTATATTTTAAATATATTATTTATCAGATACATGTTAAAGAGTAACATGGTTTGTTTTGAATATGCAGGTTTCTAGACAAAGCAGCGATTATGCAAGAAAATTTGAAAGGAGAGGCATGGAAGGTGTGCACAGTGACACAAGTTGAAGAAGTTAAGATATTAACAAGAATGTTACCAATAGTAGCGAGTACAATAATAATGAACACGTGTCTGGCACAGCTTCAGACATTCTCAGTTCAACAAGGGAATGTTATGAATCTAAAACTAGCTTCATTCACTGTTCCAGCACCATCAATTCCTGTTATACCCCTCATTTTCATAACCATCCTGGTTCCTATTTATGAACTATTATTTGTTCCATTTGCAAGAAAAATCACTAACCACCCTTCTGGTATCACACAGCTTCAAAGAGTAGGTGTAGGACTAGTACTCTCATCAATATCAATGGCAATAGCAGGGGTTGTAGAAGTAAAAAGAAGGAACCAAAGTAGAAAAGACCCATCTAACCCTATAAGTTTGTTTTGGCTTTCATTCCAATATGGCATATTTGGTATTGCAGATATGTTCACACTTGTTGGACTATTGGAGTTTTTTTACAGGGAATCACCTTCAAGCATGAAATCATTGTCAACTTCTTTGACATGGTTGTCAATGTCACTTGGTTATTTTTTAAGCAGTGTATTTGTGAATGTGATTAATGCTGTTACGAAAAGAATGAGTGCTAGTAAACAAGGTTGGTTACATGGTTCTGACTTGAATCAAAATAACCTCAACTTGTTTTATTGGTTTTTAGCTGCACTTAGCTGCATTAATTTTTTCAACTATCTTTATTGGGCCTCACGTTATAAGTACAAATCTGATGAAGATGTAAGTTCAAGCTCACCAGCAGGTTCTACTAAGGTTTTAGGTGAAATCAAAATGCCTCTGAAAATGAGTGGGATAAAACAAGATTGGGAAGGCAATAATAGCCAACACTGAAGAATGGAAGCATGAGATGAAGACAAGAACGTTCAGCGGCTGCTATATATATATAAAAGTACTAAGCTTTGGGATGTGGTTGAAATATGTGTTATGGTACATGTGTGCTTGCTTGCATGTATGATTGGTTGCTGCTATTGTTGGTTCTTGTGTCCAGAGTTTACAGGTTTTTTTGTTTTTGTTTTTGTTTTAACTTGTTACTTTATCATCAAGTAAGTTGAATCATCTCCTGGATTTTGTAATTGGCTGTTTAAGTAATGTTAATTAGTTAGTACTTTTTAGTTTGTCAAATAAAACTATAAAAGTGCATGAAAGGTAATTTGTAAATAAATCTTAGTAACTAGACACCGCTATATATGCAAATCTCGGAGGGTAAGATTTATATTAGACAAAATAAATACAACTCAAATGTAATAATGTAGGAACATTGAGTCTAAACTCTAATTTGTCTAGACTTTCTTGACAACGAAGTAGTAATTCTTAGTATACACACTAAATGCAAAAAATAAAATGGGTAACAGTCAATTTGGTTCCTGAAAGTGTAACTCGCTGTCAATTTGGTCTCTCAATCAAACAAAAATGCAAAAAGGTCTCTCAAGGTGTAATCACATGCATCACACGTTAGTCCTCTCCCAATGTGCGTTGTTAACTCGGTTAATCCGTCATATCTTCCGATTAGTCCTCGAAAACTTATCACGGTTTGGTCCTCAAAACATATACGTTAATTCATTTTAGTCCCTAGAATCTTAAGTTACATCGCACAATTTTAAACCAGAATTTACTAGCAGATGAAGTTGAAGCACCAACTGTTGAAGTTCAAGCATCAATCTGTTATGAGATTTAGGTTGACAAATACCATTGTCAATTTCGTGAATCATCTTCACATTAACAATACATCAAGTCATTCGAATTGTTTCAAGTTAAATTTCACCCAAATTCCCAATTATCATCAAACTAATCCACCGGGATCAAATTGATTTTAATCGAATCATTGGTCAAAGTCAATTTATAATATTTATTTTGGTATACAATTCAATTTATAATTTTAATTGAATATTCATTATTCACAGTAGTTTTATAACTAAGTCTTTTAATATTTAAAACTGTAAATATAGTATCAGATGATCACTCTTTTACGAGCTAAGATTACAATAAATTAATTTAAAATATTAGTATTACTTTTATCAATATTTAACTTTTATCTCACGATCTAATATACTGATTAATTATTACACCATTATCAATCTCCATGCTACTCAAAATATGGCTAAGAATGCTTAAGGGGATAGAAATCTAGGTACGAAGTAAGGGCTTCAGTCACCAACTGTTGAAGTTCAAGCATCAAATGCTACTACACCTGCTCTTGAAACTGTAAGTCAGTTTAATTTTTATATCATTAATCATTGTGTGAAATGATCCAAACCACCTAATAATTGCTCATGTTTTTTCAATACAGTTGCAACCAATTGGATTTGGCTAAGAGGAACGCTATGGACAAACGCTTGGGCACTCGCTAATAAACACTTGCTCATTTATTGGACCACGTCACTATTTTTAAAAAAGTAGCTACCTGTAAACCGGATCAACAGGTTTAGTAAAACTATTTTATTATTAAAATTTAATTGTTGACGAGAACAACCCACACCATGTTCGTTTTCTTCGATTTCATTCTACTACGATGATAACAGCAATTAGCGTTCCTCATGCTGCTAGCGTCCATGATCAACAAGCGGAGGTTCCAAAAAGCAGAATAGAAGGAGGTTTGCGAAGGTGTTTCCTTGCGGAGGTTATTGACTAGCTCGAGGAATAACTCAAACAAAGAAAAATAATAAAATAAATTTCAAAGAAAGAAAAAAATAAATAAAAGAACAGTGTCCATTTGAGATGATATTTGAGTATCACCAACAGGGACTTATGGCAGGCGTTGAAGGACTCAGACCATGTTTTGGGAACCTCAAAAATCCTGATGGAGAAGAAGGTATAGATTTGGAGAGTAAAAATCTAAGTAACAAATTCGCACAATGTTGTGAATTTTTTTCAAAGATTGAAGCTTTTTCTCTATTATGTGGGTAGATCTGTTTTCTTTATTCACGGAAGAAAATAGAAGAGATAACAATGAAGAATTGAAGAGAATGGAAGAGAGAGAGAGACCGCCTGGTTTGAGATGTTAAATGATAAAATAAAGTGTGTTTGAAAAGTCATAGTATTAGACTTGGAGAACCGGTAGCCCAGCAAGAGATTAATAAAACAGAGGGACGTGGACTAATCACAACGAGAGTGTCTGAAAGCGAGTGTCAAGGCAACTGACGCTAGCATTTCTCTTTGGCTAATGAACATTTGCTACTACACCATGCAATGCCAATTGGAGTTAGGCCACCACCTATTAGAAGAACAAGTCCAAAACCATTTATGGTTCCATATGCTATGCCAAGTAGTCAGCCTGTTATGATAGCATTAATGCCGATTTCCCAGAAGCGAACCTGATCAGAATCAAGGTTGTTGAATACTAGTTATAATGAAGTTGTAATAGAGTATTTAGGACATCTTTTGAACTAGTTATGTAACTATGCAATTATGCATGTGTTTTGGACAAATTATGAAGTTGTAATAGAGTATTTAGGGACTAAAATGAATTCAACTGATTGCACTGCTAGTAAATTCTGGTTTAAAATTCTGCAGAAGTAACTTAAGATTCGATGGACTAAAATTAACTCACGTATATGTTTTGGGGACCAAACTGATAGTAAGTGACATCTTTCAGGGACGAAACTGACAGTAACAGACAGATTAACGAAGTTAATGACGCACATTAACGGGAGGGACTACCGTGATAGACGGATTACACATTGAGGGACCTTTTTGCATTTTTGCTCGATTGAAGGACTAAATTGACAGCGAGTTACACTTCCAGAGACCAAATTGGCTATTACCCATAATAAAAATCAATCGGCTTAACATAATTATAAGATACACAAGGGTTAATAAAATTAAAAGAACATTTGATAGATTTTTATTGAATATGTTATTTTAATGATTAATAAAAATAAGTATTAAATATTTTAATGGTAATAGTTTTCGGGTGAATTTTCATAGTGACAGGGACCCAGTTTAAGTGATAGGGACCCAGTTGCACTAATTGTTTTAGTTAATCAGTGAAAGAGTCGAGCACCTCCTAAGGTTGTTGTTTTTGCATGGCGTGCCCTACTTAATAGGCTAACAACTCGGGCTAACCTATTCCTGGGCATGTTAATTATATCCAACCCGACTGTTATAGGTTGTGTTCTCTAGATCTGTGGAGAACCGTTGGAGTCGGAGACTCATCTGTTCTTGAGGTGTGATTTTGCATTGAGATTGTGGTCCTTAGTGTTCAGATGGTTGGGGTTGATAGTTGTGCTCTCGTCGGATCTCCTTATTCTGTTTTCAATCCTACATGCTGGATCATGGCAGAAGAAAGGGATACACCCTAACTCCCACTCTATCTTCCCCGTGCATCCCTTTCTTCTGCCATGAAATGGACGGTGAAAGTTTTAATGTAAGGTAGATAAATTACCATGCTACCTAGGTCCACACCTCTAAAAGTTAACTTGCAAATTGTGAGAAAAAAAAAGTTGAAAAAGACTCTATAGACGGTGTATTAATTAACAATAAAAGGAGTGTCAATAACAACTTTTTTTTGGACAAGCAATAACAAATGGGTTTTGCTTTTCTCACTCTCCCTCCTACTCTTTCACACCCCTTAACAAATTTTATTCCAAAAATAACCTCGCGTGAAACGTTGTGAGGACGTGTTTAACGACGGTTCGAACGATCTTGTTTGAACACGTTCAAATGACCTCGTTCGAACAGGTGAAATTACACACAAGAGGGTGTGAAGTCAATATTTAACTCTCGTGAATGATTTCGTTCGAACAAGGTTATGCGAACACGTTCGAATGACCTCGTTCGAACAGGTGAAATTACGCACAAGAGGGTGTGAAGTCAATATTTAACTCACGCGAACGATGTCGTTCGAACGAGTTCGAAGACCCGTGTTCGAACACGTGAAATTTCTTGAAAAAAATACGCTTTGGCTGGTCTTTTGATCATTTCACACCCTTATGAGGTGTGTTTTGAGTAGGAGGGGGCGTGGGAAAAGCAACACCCTAACAAATTCCTTACATTTTGTGTGTGTGTGTGTGTGTTTTGGACAGCTCGCAATGGGTCATGCCGAAATTAACTTGGGCCAATCATGTGTGGCTTTTACTTTTCCCACTCCCCCTCCTACTCTTTCACACCCCTTAACAAATTTTATTTCAAAATTAACCTCGCGTGAAACTCTGTGAGGACTTGTTTAACGACGGTTCGAACGATCTTGTTCGAACACGTTCGAATGACCGCCGTCGACACGTTCGAATGACTCCGTTGAACACGTTCGAATGACGCCGTTGAGCGAAATTACGTACGCGAAGATGATGTGAAGTCAATATTTAACTCACAAGAGGGTGTGAAATCAATATTTAACTCACAAGAGGCTAGCTTTTCTTTTTAAAAATAAGTAGATCGGCTACTTTTCATGATTAAAATAAAAGTACAATTATTCATTTACTAAAAAATCTCTAAAAGCTTACAGTATTTAACGAAACAAATTAATAAAAAAAGGTATAAAAATATGGAACAAAAATGCCAACACAAGATTATTTTGATTTTGATTTTGAAAAATATTATAGCATAAAAATAAGAAAATTATGAATAAAATCATTGATGCCGGATCATTAACAGCACAGCATTGCAGAAAAGGTTAAGGAAACCAACGATGGAAAAACCAAGAAATAAAAAGAGCAATGTAAAGAAATTAAGAAAGGAAAAAGACAAAGTATTAGTAGAGGAGTAGGTTTGAATTTGGAGGATGGCTGGCTTGTGTCTCTTTCTTCCTAAGCATATTCCTACGTCCTCACACACCACCTAACGTGTACTATACTATACTACCATTCTTCCACTCTTAATTATTTCATTTTATGGTCAAATAAACCTATAAACGAAGCAATTACATGTCACCACGGTAGTGGATAAGCACTTAATAGTAATATTGAAAACCATTTCGACAAAAAAAATTTAGACAAAAAATAGACAAAAATCAATTTACAATATCAATTAATTAAGTTTTTTAGGTCATGAACCAAGTGATCAATTAACTAAGTTTTTAATCAACGCCTCGAAAACTGTGAAAAAACAAGTTGGTTAATGGTCTAAAAAACTTAATTAATTGGTATTGTAAATTAGTTTTTGTCTATTTTTAACTAAAAATACATAATATTATTGTATAGCTGGCTCATGTCTAGAAGACACGAACTAAAAAGTCCAAAATAGAAACAAATAATAGTCATAACCAAGTTCTTTTTTCGTTTGACAATGTCATAAGCAAGTATAGAAATACAAGCATATGTACTCCATAATTTAAGTTAAACGCTACCAGACCTATGATTTGGATGCGATCTGATCCATATACAATTGAAAATAATTATCCCCAAACAACTATAGTTATTTATATATTAAATATACCCGGCGGCATGGGTATGGTGAGATGTGCATGTCAATAGTCTTCGTTTTTCAGACAAAGTGCAAATTGAGACTTCTTAGAATATGATTTAGGCCTAACTCAATCCCACAAAATTAATGTGGGACTTGAGATTTTCCCTAATACACCCCTCAAATTGTTGGGGGCATTGTTTTTAATGGTAGGTGGCTCGATAAATCTGGTTAGCTCTCTGAAATATCTCTAATGTGGTTTAAGCTGCTTCAACGCCACCAAACCGATTTGTAAGATGAGGGTTGTATATTCATTATAAATCCTCTTGAGACCTTATCACTAATCAATGTGGGACTTGAAATTTTCCCTAATAAGAGTCAACTCAAGAAACAGTGATATATAGCTTCGAAGGCTTGATAAATGATAGGCCTCGCTTTTGGTTTGGTATAATCTCATTGACTTTTCTTATAATCTCATTGACTTTTCTTTTTAAGTTCAATAACTCTTTATATTTAACCTCTATTTAACAAAAAATTAGCGGATATCAAATCAACTAACAGATAGCAGACGAGCTTATAGCATAAGCTAGTTAATAGCAAATAGCTTATAACAGATAGTTTATAGCAGATAAGCTATAACTGATGGAGAATTATGTGTTTGGTAAAATCAGTCAATGAACTAGTTGATAAAGATAAAATGACGTAAAAGAAAATGTTTAATGAATAGTTAGATTTATTTAATCAATATAAAATATGTTAAATATGTATTTAACATATTTTATATTTATAAATTAATTCAATAATTAATTTACCAAATACTTTAAACTCAATCGAGTGATTTATCCCCTATCCACTGGATTAATGATCGACATGATGTTGAGTAATTCACAAATGCAGCATCAATTCACCAATTTGACCGGAGTGCGAAGAATACTTTAGGAGATAAATAAATAAACATGTATGTATAGTTTATCATATCATATAATATAATTTCCCCTAGTGAGTTGAAAATTTCTTAGACTAATGTTATACAGCCAAATACTTCTAATCAAAAGTAGTCAAAAACCAACCTAAAATACAAATTAATCAAGTTTTTTTGTTCATTAACCAACACTTATTTACACAGTTTTTTAGGCTATTGACTAAAAACTTGGTTAATTGATTACTTGATTAATAGCCTAAAAATTTGATTAGTTAGTGTTGTAGACTAGTTATTTGGCTGAAAACTTTTATCCTCGTATCATTATTGAATTTCTTATTCAATGTTTAGTGTGTCTCTCTTCCAAGTCTTCTTCTCTTGGTATAAATATCCAGCTTCATTCCAATTCATAAAATCAATTCAACCTTAACTTTCTTTCTTTCAAACAAAAGTTTCTTATCAACTTGAATGATGATGATGATGAAGGTGGCTGTGTTGTTGCTTGTGGCGTTAGCCACCGTCACTGCATCAGATCCCGATGCTTTGCAAGACCTCTGTGTCGCTGACCTTGCTTCCAGTACGTTTAATTTACTACTCTCATCCCATCAATCTTCTAATTAATTACCTTTCACTTTGTACTAATTAATTTAATTACCGTTTTATTATTTTCAGTACTTTTCCTCTTAATCATTAGATTCTTTTATTATTTTCTTTCAATGATCATGTTAATCTCTTAGGCCTACCATACCGACTCCTTTAATTTTCCCTTGCTTTTTACTGACTCTAATGTTTAATCATTGCATCTTTTTGTACCATGATTAGCATGCTAATCAATAATCATAATTTTGTAGAATGATTTGCTTAACATAATTCAATGATATTACTCAATTTGGTAACTAGGTTGACTTTTTTTTTTCTTTTTGTATACTTAATTAATTCCTATTGTTGATGATGGTAATTAATTACATTTACAGCAATTAAAGTGAATGGATTCACGTGCAAACCTGCTTCTCATGTAAGCGCAGCAGATTTCTTCTCAAACTTACTAGTAAACCCAGGTGCAACAAACAACATATTTGGTTCCATAGTAACAGGAGCCAACGTTGAGAAAATTCCAGGACTCAACACACTAGGTGTATCAATGGCACGAATTGACTATGCACCAGGTGGACTTAACCCACCTCACATTCACCCACGTGCAACAGAGATGGTGTTTGTTCTAGAAGGTTCATTAGATGTTGGCTTCATTACAACAGCAAATGTGTTGATATCAAAGACTATCAATAAGGGTGAAACATTTGCTTTCCCAAGAGGGTTAGTTCATTTCCAAAAGAACAATGGTCACGTGTCTGCTACTGTTATTGCTGGATTCAATAGTCAACTTCCAGGGACAGTGAACATTCCTCTCACTTTGTTTGCATCTTCACCACCTGTTCCTGATAATGTTTTGACCAAGGCATTCCAGATTGGTGATAATGACGTTCAGAAAATTAGGTCTAGGCTTGCACCCAAGAAGTAAAAGTGGTGAAATCTACGTGAATTTCACTCGATGTTAAAATAAGTGTTGGAAGGAGAGTGTCGAAAGAGAATATTGTTAGCAGTTCTCTAATAATGTTAACTAATAATGTTCTTGTCGTTTTTCTTTTAGCCAATTTGTTTTATGTATGTTAGTTTGCTTTGGAGTTCATGTTTGTTTGAATTTGGAAGGAGGAAAGGAATAAAAACAAATGGGGCATATTCATATATATATATTCCTTATACTATTTGAAAGATCCCTTTCGTGCTTTGTTATTTTGCTAATTAATTAATACAACAATAATGTTATGTAGTCAAAAATTTCAGTCAAAAATAGACAAAAACCAAGTCAAAATAGACAAAAACCAACTTACAACATGAATTAATCAAGTTTTTTAGAACCAACCTGTTTTTTCACAGTTTTCGAGGCATTGATTAAAAACTTGTTTAATTGATCACTAGGTTAATGACCTAAAAACTTGGTTAATTGATATTGTAAGTTAATTTTTGTTTATTTTTGTCTAAATTTTTTTTGTACAAATAACATTGTTGTATTTTGTTAATGAAATGTGGTGGTTATGTTGAACATGCCCTACAGTTTCTTGTGAATAAAAACCAAAAGGTGGGTAATACATACTCTCTCCGGTCTCTTTTATAAGCAAAATTAACTAACTTCACGGTGATTAAGAAAATTAGTTAAATACAATTAATTGTCTAGTTTTCATACAAAAAGTTAACCAAATTTACTAAATTAATCTTTTTATTATTTAATGAAAATAATTTTTTATTTGACTTTATTCTCAACTACTCAATTAAATGAAGGGTACATATGGAACAATAGCGTTAAATATGGTAAAAGTAGTTAACTTTTCCTTATAAAAGAGACCAAAATTTGAAACATGTTTTTTGCTTATAAAAGAGACCAGAGGGAGTACTTTTCTTTCTAACTTTCTTTTCAATTTTTCCAATATAATATTTGTCATCTATTTACATAAGTTCGCTGAATTTCAAAACCTGCCTACCAATGCCTTTGATTTGAATTGAATTGAATTTAATGCTATAATATTGGGGAGTGCCGTAACTACTAACTAAAATATTACAATTGAAATTCATAAGATCAAAATATTAATTTTATCAAATATTTAAATAACATCAACACAACAAAAATATAATTTATATAAAAAGAGATGTACCTAGATTTAAAGTACCGCCATTGGTTATTTTTGAGACTTTTTTTGACCAAAGACTTAAAATTCATTAATTTGCCAATATTACTGCCAAATTATTACCATAGTTTTTTTTACCGGATTATTACCATAGTTTTTTTTTTGACGCAAACAAGCTTAAGTCATTTCATTCATTAAGATAGAGTTGATACTATAGAAATATGCTCCTGGTGACTAGCATAAGATTGAACCGCCCTAGCTAAACTATGAGCAACACAATTTGCTTGTCGTCTAATATAACTGATGGTACAGTTTTGAAAATGTGAAAACATACGGCTACAGCTGGAAATGATAGCTCCAAGCTCGTTAGTAAACTTGAGCCCACCGTTGATGGTATCAACCACTTGTTTGCAATCAAGCTCATCAAAATCAACATTATGGATCTCCAATTGAGACAACCAACGAAGAGCTTCCAATAAACCCGTAGCTTCAATTTCTTGAGGTGTCAAGTAGTCATCAAACCAAAGAGTTTTAGCTTTGAGAAAAATGCCGTCATGGTTGCGAAGACACATACCTAAGCCAAAACGCATTGAGCGTTCGAACCAGGCACCGTCTATGTTGCATATAACTCGTCCTGCTGCTGGTTTCGTCCACGAACACTGGTCTGAGCTGCTGCTGGTGCGATTCTGCTAATGCTGGACTGAGCTGCTACTGGTGTGGTTTTGCCGCTGTGACAGAGGCTGTTGGTGCATGAATCTGTGATGCGTCCAGGCAGCAATGAAGGAGCGAATGTCACACACAGTTGCAGCAATGGCTCTATCACAATCATTCCAAATTTTGTCATTTCTAAGCTTCCATATACACCACAGACCTGCTGCAAAATCAACCTGAAAATTAGTAGAAAAACTGTCCAGTAGGTGGAAGATTAATTCAACAGCCCCCTCGGCTATTGCATAATGTGGTTCAATGCTATCCCAAAGTCCCAAAGCCTCCCAAACTTGCTGAGCCTTAGAGCATCCGAAAAACAAATGCCATTCGTTTTCGAAATTGTTGTGACAAAAAGCAGTGTTGCGGACAAGAAACGCCTTTGCTCCGCAACCGAACTCGGACCGGAAGACACCCACGAGCAAGACGCCATAACAGAATTTTGATCTTACTAGGAACTTTGATAGACCAGAGAGCTTTCCAATTTCCGTCCACCCGAAGGTGAGAAGTGTCAACAAGATGCTCCATCGCATAATAATAACCGGATTTAACCGAGTACAAACCATTCCTATTCAAATCCCACACCATTTGATCTTCCTCTTGACGAGATAAACGAGGCATGCTCAGAATTTTAGAAGCATCAGCTTCATTAAAATTGTCCCTTATTAGAGTAGCTTTCCAAGTGTTAGTCCAAGTGTTAGTGTCCCTATCCAGTAAGTTTGAAACAAAACACAAATCTGGCCCTTCATGATTAGGTGTAGTGATATACGGATTGTCAACAGTTCTCAACCAAGGAGTATCCCAAATTCTAATATTTGAACCATTTCCTACCATCCATCTCAATCCTCCTTTGACAATTACCCGTGAAGCGCAGATACTACGCCAAACAAGATTTGGATTGTGGCCAATGGGGGCCCCTAAAAATCCCTTCTTGAGAAGTATTTAGATTTGAAGACACGTGAGATAATAGCATCTGGGTTAGTTAGAATTTTCCAGCCTTACTTCCCTAGCATAGCCAAATTTAAGATATGAAAATGTCTGAAACCCATACCACCATGTTCTTTTCTATTGTCAGCCAATTAATGCCACTGCCTTGAGTTCTATTGGAACCCCACCAAAAGGAGTTAATCATGCGCTCCAATTTCTCTCCATAGTTTTATTATTACCAAACTGTTCACGTTTTAGTATATGAAATCAAGATTGGGCTTTTGAAGCTAAAAACTGAAATGGCTTTTGTCAGTTCAAATCTACTTTTTTTTCTTTTTTGCAATGTCCAGATCTACCAAAAAAAAATATCTACAAATAAATGAAAAAAAAAGGAGTACCCCAAAACAGCAATCAAACTCCGGACCTCTCAGTCACTACCGTAATACGCTAACCAATCGGCCACCACATCAGTTGTGTTTTTTTAATTCATTCAATTTTATATAACATAGCATTAAGTATAAAATATGTATATGCATTAAAAATTTTTAAAAATTTGGGGATACCGTGGCATCCCCCAGTCCCAATTAAGATCTGCCACTGCTCCCGCAGATCTCCAATTTTGCCACTTCTTACAATTTTTTTTAAAGTTTATCATAATTAATTCAATAAAAGTAGAATTATCATACAATGATAAAATAAAGTGAGAAGTATTAAAATAGACTTTCTATTAAAAATTAAAAATAAATAAAATAAATGAAGCAAAAATGAATAAGTATACATAAAATAGAATAAAAACTAGTAATTAATGATGTTTAGTTGAGATGATTCGAGTAGGGGTAGGTATCAGCATTCCCAAATACACCTTCACCCCAGTCAAGGTGGGTTTTCCCCTTCAAACTACAGTTAAGGTTGCATGGGTACCATAGGTTGAATTCATATTTGCAACTCAAATTTGCAGCAATGGCGAAAACCCATAAACTACCATGAATCTTACCATGAAATACCTATAACTCCAAACATTACTTCCCTTGCTTGGACCATCTATCTTCAGAGTACGAAGGACACCTTTTAGCCCACACCAATTGTGAGTCGCTAAATTAGAGCTCCTTGATGTTGGGTAGCTGTCCGAATTGGAAAATGTCACTGAT
This sequence comes from Oxytropis ochrocephala, assembly GCA_020916435.1. Classification (NCBI taxonomy): domain Eukaryota; kingdom Viridiplantae; phylum Streptophyta; class Magnoliopsida; order Fabales; family Fabaceae; genus Oxytropis; species Oxytropis ochrocephala. The sequence continues at coordinate 115,000,151 of CM037091.1, read as the reverse complement.
TTAGGGTTGGCAAATGAGTTTGTGGGAAAGAAGATGAAGATGAAGGTTTTGAATTAGTTCATTTTATCACTGATTTAGGGTTGGCAAATGAGTTTGTGGGAAAGAAGATGAAGGTTTTGAATTAGTTCATTTTATCAAATGGAGGTGAAGAAGATTAAGATGGAAGTGTTTAATTTAGGATTCAAATAAGGGTGAAGAAGATGAAGATGGTGGTTTTTACTAGAGTCAACAAAAAATTAAAAAAAATATTCTAATTTTTCTTTTAAACAATGTGTAATCAGATTGTTTTTTTTTTTTTTAAAAAAAAAGCAAAGCACCACATTAGCCATTTAAGACGACATGTCAGCAGTTAACGGTCAGAGTGACGTCTGTTAATGTAAGTAGATGGAAAACTAAAAAAAAATGATCAAATATGAAATTTGGCCTATATTTTATGTAGCCGCAGGAATGCCATACAGCCTTAAAGGAAGGTGATTTTCTATGTCAATTTAAGGCCGAAATCATTTTTTAATTTTCATATCGGTTTTCACTCAGATAATCTCTGAAAGCTGGCAACCTAAGTATGGGTCAATTTTAATAGCCGTTAACTGGCCATCTCATCTTTCTGGAACGTGCAGATTACAAAAGTAACTAGCTAGAGTAAGATTATCAAGTATCGACTCAAATATTTCTGGTATACTATACTATATTTGTGATTGACAGAAATTAGTATTTTACAAATGGAGGAATAAAACTGTATAGTCTTGAATTTGTCAACACAAATAGAAAAGGCAATACTCGTGCAGATTGTACTACAACATAAATCATTTTTAGTAACATTTTATCAAATATAGTATCAGATTTATTAGAAAATCAAATTTATCAGTAAAAGCAATTCACCGAAATAAGAACTGCAATAATAAGACTAATCACCTAAAGAAGAAAAAAAAAGACTATTTGGGGGCAATAACCTACTTCTCAATGATGAGAATGTAACATATGCCAGAAACAAAGATTATAAAGAGAAACAAACAACTTACAGTAATTCTTTGAATATTACATTTCTCACCAAGCTGTTCTAGATAGTAGATATCAACAAACATAACCATCTCTTTTATTTTTCCACCCCCTCCCCCTGTTTTCTTGTTTACTGTCAAATCTACAATGTACGATACATGTAGAAGTGAACAAATAACAGCACAAGCAGAGTCCTTTTAACTAAGTAAACAAGGGGTCAGAGTGGCAAAACAAATTTAGTTAAACACTGTACATCAGCAGCCATCAAATTCGAAAGCATGGGAAGCAAAGTTTGCAAACCTATCATATTCTTTACAAGACAAAAAACTTGGGAAAGAAAATATAATATCTTAAATGATAAAGACAGACATCATAAAGGGAAGCATGAGCTTCTTTGAAATGCTTTCCAAATTAAAATACCAGATGTCTATCAGAAGAATATATAGCATTTCTATGGGTCAGAGACTCAGAGACACAGGTCTCCGCCAAGGCCAAGTTCTACCTCCTGCGGTTTCCACCATGAAGTTTGCAACCAACTAGATCACACCTTAACAACAGAATAACTCGACTGCTTGACTATGGTAATATACTAATATGTCTATCTTGGACTGAAGTTTTGTAAATAAAGCCACTAAATCACAAGCACAAAGCCATACAAACCTCGCTTTTCATTTCTTTAGCCAAGATGCAAATGCCATGAGCCCATGATAGACAATCAAAACAAAGGGAATTCCACCCCGCCTGGTGACAATGCCATAAAAACTGCTATAAATTGGGGAGTAGGAATTTGACTGGCAAAAGCTAGATAATTTTCAGGAGATACAAAATTATACACTTAAAGTGGCAGAAAAAGAATGGAATAACCTTCCTAATAATTGAAATAATTTGAAAAAATAATACATTGGAAATCTTATCTGAGTCAGCTCATTACTAGCTTTATCTTTTGGAGTTGAAAATGTAAAAAGTTAGGTAACTTGAAACCATTGATTAGAAAAGCTTACAATGTAAATCCCTTGATGTTTGATTTCAGCATCCAAATTAACAGTATAGAGCTATGGAGCACAAATATAGACATAGACATGGACACCTGACACGACACAAACACGGACACACAGACACCGATTTTAATTTAAAAATACAAGAAATTGAAGTGTTAAATGTCTGACACGTCTTCAATCAGAAGTGTTGGTGCTTCAAAGGTATAGAGTACAACAATTTTTGACCAAGTAAGATTTAGCATGGAACCAAAGAGAAGTAGAACTTGAATAATTATGATGAAAACAACTGCTAGAGACAGATAGTATTCTGACAGCTGACTGTGTAATTATCATGCAAACCAATTGATACCGTCAACCTAACCAAAAAGCATGGTAAATATATGAGGAGTCTCAAAAAACTAAAATAGCAACTAAAATATGCCAGACCAATCTATTATCCAACTTTGCAGTATAAAACGACCTCCAAATTTTGTTCCCTAAGTTCTCTTGACTATTCAAATATGTGCAAACTCGGGTATGAGAGGCATTTTAAAAGATCACCAAACACCTCATTACAAGAATCAGATTATGTCACTCAAAATACAACTCAAAATGGGAAGAAATAAAAAAATCGTTTAGGATACTTAAAAAAAAATTATATGACAATCACTTGAAACCTCTCAAAGAATGAAGGAAAAAGTTGTGTACATGAGGAAAGTAGGAAACCAATCAAAAACTCCTAACAACAACAAAGAGATTGTGAATACCACTTCATTACAGCAGGGTTCAAAAAATTCAATTTCATTATGTACACAGTATACCCCTTCACAGTTGAGGACACACAGAGGTTCTGAAATCTCAAGGAATTTATTTTCATCAACCTCTTCCAAGCAGCTGATCAAGAAACCCTCTATTATTTGCAAAAACTCTGCATTTTTCCAATGCATAATAATCCTCTGTACAAAATGTTGAATATGTAATCACACAATAACTGCAAGTGCAGTGGTGCACTGTCCATAACTTATTGGACCACATTGCTCTAAATGAAAATGACCACACCATATTCTCACTCTCAGTTGTTTCCCTACATGTTCCCTTGCTGTTATCACCTCTCAACCTCAGCTGTACCATCTTAATTTGAACAATCAATGCCCCACAGCACAGTGTACTCTGAGTCATAGCTCATAATGTGGTAGTTTCATCCATGGTTATCAGTATCTTACGATACATACGATTCGTATCCCGATACGATACGAAATCAAACAAAAACGATACGTATCTTAGTGTGTATCTTTTTTGTACCTGTATGCCATCATGTATCCTGATACACACTGTTGTATCTTACGATACATGAATTTTGTTGAATCTTACGATACAAATTCGCACTGCTAAAATGCCTTCTCAAGTGATTTTTTTTTGGAAAGTTTTCTTAAATGATATATAATAAGCCAAAAGCAATCATTCTAAGTTCCTCATGTTAGATTGAGTAAGAAACAAACCTAGGACACTATGTTTTTGTTCTGCACTCCCTCCTAAAATGTGATTTTTTTAAACTTTAGACCTTGTTTCTATAGGGGTTTAATCAAACACATGATATGTGTATTTATGACTTGATTTATTTGAAGTTCATGTGTTTTTTTTATTTATGTTACTTGGTTTTACTTGAAAAAGTTATATATTTTTTGAACATGTATCTTACGATACGATACAAGATACGATACACAATTTACAAAATAGGTCTTCCGATACGCGATACGTATCCCGATTTGATAACCATGGTTTCATCATTTTACATACACACACACACACTCCAAATTTCAAAATAAAGGAGCAAAGAACAAACTCAAGATTTCTGACAAAATCCCATGGACCATCTAATACAAGCACACAACAAGACAAAAACACCAACAAAGAATCTCCAACACTAGTAATCAATCAATCAATAGATATGAGGATTGCATTCTTTGGAATAGAAATCATTCTTTTCAATCATAGTTTTCAACATGGATTGAGTAAAATTTGGGCTATTAGGATCATCACTTGTATGATAAGGAGAAGTATTAGGGGTTTCCAAAACTTTAGGATAAGAAAAACAAAACTTGCAACCACTTCCAATTCGAGTAGTAGTAGAACCTTCACCATGAATAACTATCTTATTCTTACCTCTTGCACTCACATTTACATTCCGAGAAGGAGACGTTGTTGATGAAGATGATGAAAGAAGAGGCTTTCTGCTTCTGATTCTACGAATTTGATTTTTGGCTTTTGTGAATGGATGTAGTACCACACGCTTTCCAAAACCACAACCATTTGTTCTGCGATTTTTCTTCCCAATTCCGTTATCCTCATTGTCGTCGTCGTCGTCGCCGTCGCTACCTCCGCCTTGATAACCGTCGCGATCAGCATTTGAGATCTCATCAGAAGAAGAAGAACCACCAGACATCAATTCTAACCAAACCCGCGTTTGTGTTTCACCAAACGAAAACAGTGATTTGAAATAGTAATATTTATAACACCTTGAATTCAATTCAAGGGAATTAGGTCACGAAATTCAATTGCGTAAGTTAAATTTTGTTCAATGATATAAAAATGAGTTGAGTTGAGTTGAGAGAGTTGCATTTAACTTTCACCGTTAAAAAATACTAGGTGCCTGCTTCAGTCCACTTGTTTGAATTTTAGATATCCACCGTGGCAACTTCGTCTTTCCAATTTTTTTAGTTTTTAAAATGGTTTAGATTTGACGATAATGTCTCCTAAGATGTGCGAACACATTCTAATGTGACGTAAGAAGTAGATATTTGGATCTCTTAATTATTTGGTATCGAATTCGATCTCCAGTGACACGTATGAAAAATATTTATTGTGATAGATCAACCACTCAAAAGAGTAATCCATACGGTTGCCGTGGAGGATATACTATTTGTTTATAAAATAAGATGTGTGACACGTATACCAATCAATTGTGTTTGGGGACCAATCAGTGAATTATTATTTACTAATCGTGTGCTCTTAAGGCATGTCAAGTAAGACAAGCGTCCCAATACTCGATGAAGGGACCACATTAGTCTTTTATTTTGTTATGGAAATAAAAGACCAATTAATGGAGCAATAATGGAACATTGTTTGAATATTTAATGGAACAATAATGATATTTCGAAAAAAGATTTCGGTCATAGTCAAATAATTATCTTACAATACTAATTAATTAAATTTTTTAAGTCATTAATTAACTTATTTTTCTAGTCAATGATTTAGAAAAACATGTGAAAATGCATGTTAGTTAATAATCTAAAAAATTTATTTAATTGGTGTTGTAAAGTGGTTATTTGACTATATTTAACCGGAAACTTTTGTCCAAATAACATAACCATTAATGGAAAACTAATGTCAGGTCTCACAAATAGAAGCTCATTGTTATTTTTGTCCTAAGGGATTTAACAAAAGTAAAGAAAATCAACAAATTTAAGTCACCACTTCCATAGAAGGACGAGTAACACTTATCAATTCGGTATTGACATCTCTTCCTTTGTATCTCTTTTCGTTCTATAAAGTACCAAAAAAAGTCATTTAGGAAATTACAAAGTTACAAAGAAAGTTCTTATGGGGGGGATGAAGAAAATAAAAAGATGGCCTGCGTGAAGTGGGAAACAATTTGCTTGCCAAAGGAAAAAGGGGGTTTGGGTATCAAGAATTTGGAATTGTTTAATGTGGCTCTACTATCTAATGGCGTTGGAGATTGTTGGTTGAAGACCGTAATTTTATTTGGAAAGAGGTTTTGTTTGAAAGATATGGTTTAGTGGGGAGATGGCCTGATATGGTTGAGAATAGAAGAGGGTGGGAGAAGAAATCTTTATGGTGGAGGGATCTCTGTCTGCTTGGATCGGATATTAATATTCAAGAAGATTGGTTTGATCAAGTAGTTAAAATCAAAGTGGGTAACGGTAATGTGGCTAGATTTTGGAAGGACGTTTGGATAGGGCGGGATCGGTTGGAAAAGTCTTATTCCTAGGTGCCACATTTAAATCAAACCACCGGATTTATATAATGATCCGGGGAAAATTATTACAGTGGAAAAATAACAACTTAACAATAGTTCAAATGTAACAAGAATAACAACTAAATATCCCCTGTATGCGATTTAAAGAGGCTGCTGACATACGGGCAACACGACGCGATAAATTCGGCAAATGGAATTACAGCGAATGTTGGTATGAAATGCAACCCAAAACTCCACTCGGGCATATGCATGTGGATCCATCACCAAAAATTGTCTTGAGGGCAAGTGGAGGGTGGGGTGCACCATAATTAATACTCACATGCAACAACAACACTCTCTATCATCATGAAAATCAATAACATACTCACAAATCGAGTTATATACATTATAAAATCAACCAAACAAATTACTCCTATTACCTAATCCTTATGATTTCATGGTTTATAGATTATTAACTATGAAAGAGAGCCCCCATACCTTTTACAATTGAAGAAGATAACACCAACAATCAAAAAAACCCTCCAAAACCCCAACTCTCCACGTCTTCTTTCTCCCTCCTTGAGCTTCACGAAATCCCTCTCCTTTTTCCTCTCTAGCCGTCGCGCCTCACCACTCTCACTCTTCTCACTTTCTAATTTTTGATCTTTTGCTTCTAATGAGGGTTTCTCCTAAGACCCTAATGTTTTTATTAATTGGGTTTGGGCCACTTAACTCCAATGGGCCCTAAATGCACACCCCTAATTACTTTCTCACATCCTCCCTATTTAATTAAAACACTCCCCATTTATTTACTACACCCCACTCCTTATTTAAATTAAATACCCTATTTTTATTTGATTTTTAATTCCCAACCATACGCTACTTTTCCTCCTAGTTTTCCTCCCTCCCATAACCACTTTGGTTTTCCCTAGAAACTTGCTTTTAATAATAATAATAATAATATTAATAATAATAATAATTTATATAATTGTTGCAGATTTAAAGAGGCTTACGGTTGATAAATCGAATGAATGGACGAATGTTGGTGGAAAGTGGGGTGGGGTGCACCGAATTGGCTGTGCCGCTGTACTCTTTAATCTGATCGCCGATTACAGCGAATCGATGTCTGCTGATCTTTCTCCTAAGTTATATCTGCGATTCTTATGTCGGCGAAACTTTTTGCGGCGATTCTTTGCGGCCGACATTATCACGTTGTGCGGATAGGTGGCTTTGGGTTCCGGATGCGTTGGGAGGTTTCACGGTGAAAAAATGCTATGAATGTCTGTTGAATTTTTGCAGGTGGAACAATTATGCAGCAGGCCGAAACTGTCTATGCCTGTAGGAAAATATGGAAATGCGACGTTCCATCTAAAATTCAAATATTCACGTGGAGGGTAGTGTTACATCGGATTGCCACTAGAGTTGCTTTGCATAGAAGAGGCGTTCTTTCACAAAATGATGTAAGTTGCGTCTTGTGCTTTCAGGATGAGGAGACGGTGGAACATTTGTTTGTGAATTGTGATGTAGCCAAAAACATTTGGAGAAGTGTATTTAATTGGATGGGGTCTTTGGTTGGTGACTCAGAAAGTGTAGTTGCTCATTTTGTGGAGTTCGGGAACTTGGTGAAGGGTAAAAAGCAAAAAGGGGTCAAGCATGTAATTTGGATGGCGGTAATTTGGAACCTTTGGAAGACACGGAATAACGTAATTTTCAATGGGGAGATTGTCTCTGCTTCAACAATATTAGCAAGAATCAAAGATTTGGCTTGGAGTTGGTTCAAGGCAAGGAAGGGGAGGAAATGCAGGGCGACTTGGGCGGACTAGTACAATTTTCCGTTGGGTTGTTTCTCAATGTTGTAATGATGGATGTTCTTTTATTTGACTTGTAAGCTAGAGGATTTAAAGGGGGAGAAACGGTGGGTTAATTCTATTTCCACCGTGGTACAATACTTTGTGCGGAGTACTCTTTTTCCTATCTGAGTCTTTTTCCCAAAGAGTTTTGGCTCTGATAGGTTTTGAGGAGGCCCTCTACCCATTTCTTTGATTGTAAGGGTTGGACACCCATTTTGCTCCCTTCAATGATATCTTGATTATCTAAAAAAAATTGTGAAGATGAGGAGGAGCAGGAGTTATTAGTTTACTAATAGTGGACCTATATTAACTTTAGAATATAGGTCCACCATTAGTAAACTAATAAATGGTGGACCTATATTAACTTTAAAATATAGGTCCACCATTAGTAAACTAATAAAGTTACCATGTAGTTAATTGTGGCCACTTAGGAAAGGAAAAATGGACGATTTTCATACTAGAAGAATAATTTCTGATTTAAGTCAAATTGATAGATAGAATATAAGTTTGACCAAAACTTTTAGATGATCCTAATAAGTCGAGTAATGTTCTGATTTTGTATCAATTAAATACACTAATAAAATAGGCATGGACAATCTTTCTAGGTCTAAATCTAGTCTTAGGTATGCAGCCGTATGAAATATCTTGAGGGAGAGTTTTGCCGCTCAATTATGGTCCTACTCGACTCGATGAATTAGTCTTCATAATTGCGCGCAAAAATTAATCAATTTATATAAAATAAAATAAAAAAATACAAACTCTCTGATATACCAAAGACCCCCTTGTAAGTTTTTTAAGCTAATGGAATGGAAAGTGAAGGGAAAAAACTTTTTTTATACAATGGAAAAGACATTTTGTTATTTACACTTTGGATGGTTATTCTATAAATAAATATTCAACTTGGTCTTTGGACAAAAAGTGGAGACGTGTTTATTTATCTATTAAAAAACAACAATCACAAATTAAATTAATGTTTTTAAAAAAATTAATTTGGACTATTTTTCTCGAGAGTTTAATAAACAATCCCAGAACAAATAGGAAAAGTATTTTAAAATAAAATTAAATGTTGAACTAATTTTTCCTAAAGGTATCATACTCACTCAACTCTCAATGAGTATGGTAGAATTTAGGCAAAATAGTATCTGGGGTTCTTTAACTTATTTTCCGTTTTCGATTAGGTCCCTTAACTTTAAAAGCTAACGTTTAGGTCCCTTAACTTTTAAAAACGTGTCATCGTAGTCCCATTTAACGTTTTTAAACTAACAACAACTGGGACTTAAACGTTAGCTTTTAACTTAATAGACGTTGAAACATTTTAAAAGTTAAATGGGAGGGACTATGATGAAACGTTTTTAAAAGTTAAGGGACCTAAACGTTAGCTTTTAAAGTTGATGGACCTAAGCGAAAATGGAAAGTAAGTTAAGGGACCCCGGATGTTATTTTACCTAGAATTTACCAATATCTAATATTTTACCATAATGACATTTTTTTGTATTACTTTCTAACATAAAAACCGTGCAAAGAGGATATTTATTTATAGAATAAACCATCCAATGTGATAACTCTCCAACAAGAAATGGCTCCATATTTTTTTGACCAAAGAAATGGCTCCATATTGGAAGGTCTAAACAACACTTTAGCATACTAAAAAGCCCCTTTCACTTCAATGGTGCATGGTGAGGTGTTCCTTGTGGGGGATTTCCAAAATAATAGAAATCCAATAACACTAATGTGAAAGAGAAACACAATGTTTCTTGTTCTAAAGGTGTGTCCTTTGGTGGCTTTCCCTAGTGGTTGTGTTCTTTCATTGGCTTTTTTAGTGAAGAGACACTTATCTTCACCAAATGGTATGAGTTGGTCTATATATATAGAACAACTTTACAAGTAGAAAAATACACATATAAAATAGTTAATATGTCTAAGACAAAACTCTACCAAATTCAATATTCCAAATCATTCTCTTTCTTCTCTTATCAGCAAATTGAAGTTAGGGAACTATTGTTCTGTAAAATACTATTGACGATACGCTTGGTGTGGGTGTGCAAACCATGTCAAGTAACTCCATTGTATCCTGAAAGGGATTCGTCGGTCATCCTATTGCATCCAATCTAGAGTGATTGGTGGGTGCGAATCGAACCTAAGGCCTAGTGTTTTACACGCCTTGGAGTCTTGCGCAATGATAAGTTTATCTTCTTTTATCTTTTATATTAAATATTGTTCATATCTATTTATACTTGTAATGTTTTTCATGTTTGGTTGTTCTTCTTAGTTGCAGCATTATCCCACCAACAATTGTTCTCACAAAGGAATTACTTTACCTTGAAGGCAAGACGTCAAGAGAAAGAACTTCCTCAAGAGTGAACTAATGCTCATATATGACCTAGAAGAAGAAAACATATTATAATTAGTAGTATTGCACCAAAAGATGCATGTCTACTCTCACAAACCCACTCTTAAAGTCTTTATAGTATCGACAAATGGTTTTAAAAATAAATTAATAGTATTTCTATTGGCAACCCAATTGAAACACCCACCGGTTCCGGTTGTGACCATATAGATGACATAAGAACATAACCTTGATGACCTTAAAGGAAATGGACTTAGAATAAGAAGTTCAAAAGGAGAAGTTTATACTCAAGGACTAGTAATCGAAAGATCGCCACGCTGGCGTAGGGTTAAAATAAAACTTTACCAAAGATCTAGGCCCTAACTCCCTCAAATTACCATTGCTCCTAAAAACATACACTATAGTTAAAAGAACCTTTAATTTGAAGAAACAAAGGCCGGTTAAGAGAAGGAAAAAGAAATGTTGTAGAAAAGTAGCAAGTCTCAATCTTCCTTTCAAAGGAAGCTCTCAAGAAACAAGCACTACGCCAGAATTGTAAAAAGAGATCGCCACCTTTAGTAGCGTTTATAAAAAAACGCTACCCATTTTAATAACACGCTACACCATTAGTAGCGTTTTAATGTAAAACGCTACCAATTAGGTAACACGCTAGACGCATCCCTAGCGCTTTTACTTAAAACGCTAGCAAATTAGAAAACACGCTAGACAGGATCCTCTGCGCTTTTTTATTCAAAACGCTAGCCAATTAGAAAACACGCTAGATAGATCCTCTAGCGCTTTTTATAAAACGCTAGGTATTTAGTAAACACTCTAGACGGATCCCTAGCGCTTTTATTCAAAACGCTAGGTATTTAGAAAACACGCTAGATAGATCCTAGCGTTTTTATAAAACGCTAGGTATTTAGTAAACACTCTAGACGGATCCTAGCGCTTTTATTCAAAACGCTAGGTATTTAGAAAACACGCTAGATAGATCCCTAGCGTTTTTTTAGCAAACGCTAGGTATGGTTAAATAATATTTTTTTGTTTCCTATTGAGCTACTTCCTTTCTCATTAACACTCTCACCCGTAAATGCAAAATCACTCACCCGTAAACGCAAAAACCCTAACACCCTAACTCAAATTAACATCATCTCTCTCAAGGAAAATCATCTCTCTCATTGAACATCATCTCTCTCACTCGCACAACATTGGTGAGTTTTTGTTCCTTGCTCTGCTTCTTGTTAGATATTAATTGTGGGTTCTAGTTTAGAAATATATTAGTTTTGTCACTTGTGCACACTAGACTCTTCTTTTTTTTTTTACCACTAGCCTCTTCTTGTTAAACATAAATTAATTATTTGGAAGACTAGACTATATGGTTCCTTTGTCTTGACCAAAGGACCGAGAATAGAAATAGAATATGATATAGATATAGCTTGGGAAAATAAGGAGTGGATTTGAAAAAATTTTAAAAGAGGAATTTTTGTTTGTTTTTTTATATGAATTGATTCTTCATTATATTCGAATTGCTTGATGGGTCATATGTTAAAGTTCTCTTCTCGAGATTTTATTATAAATATAATTTGGAAATTATGGATAGAAATTGGATGTCCGCCAATCGTCCGTCCAAGGAGTATACGACCGAGTGGATTATTTTGTGAGTCATCTTTGTTGAACGTTTAGGGACTTCTAGTGGTATGAAATGTCCTTGTTTAAGGTCTTTGTTATGTAAAATCGATTCTTCGCAGAGGAGTTGGCACGACATTTAAAGGCGAATGGAATTGATCAAAGTTACACTTGTTGGATAATGCACGGTGAGAAAAAGGTGAATCTTCAAATATGAATGATATTAGTAAGAGATATGCGCCACGGTTGACACCGGAACACATTCATTTGATGCGAACGAATTTGAAGAGATGGCAAAGGTGGTTGAAGAGGATCTTAATGATTGTCCCGAAATGTTTGAGAAGTTGATAAGCGATGCAGAGAGACACCATTGTATGCGGGTTGTAATGAATTCACAAAATTATTGGGCGTGATCAAGTTGTATAACTTGAAAACTCGCCACGGATGGACGGATAAGAGCTTTACCGATTTACTCACTTCTTACGAAAGAAATGTTGCCGAATGATAATGTGCTTCCTTCTCGGACGTATGATGCAAAGCAAATGTTGGGGTCTATTGGCTTGAACTATGAGAAGATACACGCTTGTCCGAATGATTGCATTTTATTTCGGAATGAACATGCGTTGTTAAAGTCGTGTCCTAAAATGTAATGCACCGCGTGTATAAGAAGAAAGAGTCCGCTCCACAAAAGGTGTTGTGGTATTTTCCTATAATTCCTCGATTTAGGCGCATGTATCGTAGTTCGTAAGATGCAAAACACTTGACATGGCATGAGGATGAAAGGATTAAAGATGGTATGCTACGACACGGCGATTCTCCGCAATGGAAAAAATCAATATTGAGTATCCTAATTTCGGGGATGACCCGAAAACCTACGCCTTGCATTGTCTGGCGATGGATTTAACCCGCACGGTATCGAGTAGCTCCCACATTACATGGCCCGTGATTTTGGCGATTTATAACTTATCGCCGTGGCTTTGCATGAAACGCAAATATATGATCTTTGTCTTTGTTAATTTTGGGCCCAAACAACCAGAAATGATATTGATGTATACTTGGCTCCTTTAATTGAAGACTTGAAGCAAATGTGGGAGATCGGGGTAGAGGTGTATGATGGGTTCGAGAAGAAAGTTTCACCACGAGGGCTATGATCTTTGGCACAATTAACGACTTTCCCGCATACGGCAATCTATCTGGTAGATGCAGAACAAAGGCGATGTGCATGCCCTATATGTGAAGATAACACAGTTGGATGTGGTTGGAACATGGTAAGAAGAATATCTATCTTGGTCATCGTAGATTTTTGCCATCAACTCATCACTATCGATTGTGGAGAAAGGCATTTGATGGGAATACAGAACACGTAGAGCTCCCCGCCTTTGACGCGAGCAGTATTTGAAAAGGTGGAAGATTTGAACATTAAATTTGGGAAGCCTTTTGCGGGAGAGATTGCCAAGCGGGGTGGAAGAAAAAGTCGATTTTCTTTGAGTTGCCATCTTTGGAAGTCATTATATGTAAGGCATTTCATTGATGTGATGCATGTTGAAAAGAATGTCTTCGAAAGTGTCATTGGTACCTTACTCAATATGCCGGGTAAGACTAAAGATACCATCAACTCAAGGTTGGATTTGGTTAGTATGGGTTTGAGACCCGAATTGGGTCCTAGTAAAGAAGGGTACACGTACATATCTACCTCCGTGACTCATACTCTATCTAGAAAGGAGAAGACTCGTCTTTTGTGAGTTTCTTCATGGAGTTAAAGTTCCAGAGGATACTCTTCAAATGTGGCGACTCTTGTATCGATTAAAGACCTCAAGTTAAAGTCTCTAAAGTCCCACGATTGTCATGTTCTCATGGAGAATTTGCTACCCATTGGTATACGATCCATTTTGCCTAAGAAAGTGCGTCGGACCTTAACCAAACTTTGTTTATTCTTTAAGGCGATTTGTAGTAGAGTGATTGACCCCTCGAAAGTTGCCAACATTGCAAAGAGAAATTACTCATCACTTTGTGTGAGCTTGAGATGTATTTCCCACCTTCCTTTTTGACATAATGATTCATCTAATAGTTCATCCGTTTAGAGACACAATTGTGTGGCCCATGTTACATGAGATGGATGTATCCGTTTGAGCGTTACATGAAGATATTAAAAGGATATGTGAAAAACCGATCACGACCCGAGGGTTGTATTGTTGAGCGCTACATAGTTGAAGAAGGCGCTGAGTTCTCGCACCGCCTATCTATCTAGTCTTGAATATTCTGTGGGACCGCCAAGGTCTCGTCATGCGGGAAGGATTAGTAAAGGGATGACAGGAAATAAATTAGTGATGGTATCAAGGAAAGAACTAGAGCAAGCACACTTGCGACGTTCTTCACAATGATAGTGAGGTTGATTCATATGTTGCCAAGCACAAGGAGATTCTTAAGAGTCAATTCCCTGGAAAGAAGCAAGTTTGGTTAGCAAAAGAACACAATAGGAGTTTCATAGTGTGGCTAAAACATCACATTGATGGTGAGTGTGTTTTCAATCCTACTTGATTTCAAAAAGATTGAGATGGTTAGCAAAAGGTCCAAATATACATGTCTTCTCTTACAACAAATATCTCTAATGAACGAGTGCACTTTCTATACAAAAGAACAAGATGATCGAGAGTAAAATGCAAAATAGTGGGGTGACTCTTGTAGCTCATTCTATGCATGCATCCAAAGTGCAAAGATAGAAATCCCATATATGCGAATATGTCTTACTTTGGCTTCATTGAACACATATGGGAGTTGGATTACAATATGTTTCAGAGACTCGTGTTCAAATGTGAATGGGTTGACAATAATACTGGTTTACTGATTGATGAATTAGGGTTCATGCGGGTGAATTTCAACAAGTTAGGATATAAAGATGAACCTTTTATTTTAGCATCGCAAGCTCAACAAGTGTTTTATGTCACCGATCCGATTAATATCAATTGGTCTATTGTTCTATTGATCGACAAAAAATTTGTGTATAACAACGATGATGATGAAGCACCCGATGATGTTGGTGTTGAGGACGACCCGTTCTTCGAACATCGTAACCAATAATAGGGGAAATACTTCTATAGAGGATGTTGTATATTTTAGAAAAGATCATAATGATGGAATTTTTATTCGTCGGAAAAAAAACCAAGACGCGAATTGCAAACAAAATTTTATCTAGGAAAAGGAAAAGGTAATATAGACTTAATGATTTCTCGTTATTTTTATTAATAGATAATTATTATATTGTTTTTGTAAATTTAACAATAACATGGATTATGTTATATTGCAGTCGATGGCATCACTTAGTGATCATGAGATCTAGTGGTCAAGACAAAGAGTCATATATGGTATAGCTTTAATTTGTAGCTACTTTTGAGTTTCATAATGTAAGTTACTTATTATGTTGTATGATTTGTAAACAAAAATATCTATTAATAGGTTGAATTTTGTGTGTATCTATATATTGGATTGTAATGATATTGGCTGAATTTTGTTGGAATGATATTTGATGAATTTTCTTTGGAAGGGAATGAATTAATAGGTTGTAATTAAAAGGAGAATAAACAAAAATAAAAAAATAATTAAAAAAATCAGTCAATAGGTAGCGTTTTAGAGTGAAAACGCTAGAAATGAAGTTAAAAATTCATTCAATACCTAGCGTTTTAAAGTTAAAACGCTAGGAATTGTAAAGAGGAGCTAGAGGATCCCTAGCGTTTCTGAAAACGCTAGGAATGCTAATAAAGGTGCTATAGCATCCCTAGCGTTTTACATAAAGCGCTAGGAATGCTAGTAAAAGGTGCTATAGCATCCCTAGCGTTTTTAAAGAAAACGCTAGGAATGCTATAAAGACCTTTTTACTAGCATTCCTAGCGTTTTAATTAAACGCTAGGAATGGTAAACACGCCGCTAGTTGATCCTGGCGTTTTACATAAAACGCTAGGAATGCTAGTAAAGGTGCTATAGTATCCCTAGCGTTTTACATAAAACGCTAGGAATGCTAGTAAAAAGTGCTATAGCATCCCCAGCGTTTTTCTGAAAACGCTAGGAATGCTATAGCACCTTTTACTAGCATTCCTAGCGCTTTCTTTAAAACGCTAGGAATGGTAAACACGCTGCTAGTTGATCCTCTAGCGTTTTATGTAAAAACGCTAGGAATGCTATTAAAATTTTTACAAGCGCGCGCCTCTCATCTCCTCACACACTCACGCACAACCCCGTAACTCATCTACCTAACTTTTCTCCACGAACAACCCGTAACTCATCTTCGCTCATCTTCGTTCATCGTACTCTTCGCTTCATCTTCGTTCATCACCGCTGCACATTTCGTTCATCTCCACGCACAACCCGGTTACCCATTTCTTTCATCTCCACGCACAACCCTAAGTTACCCATTTTTCGCTTCATCTCCACGCACATTTCTCGGTATGGATTTTCTTTTTCTCCCGATTGTATTGTACATAGATTGCCACTTTGCTTGCATGTTAGTTATAACAATGTTCTGTTATTGAACAAAAGATTTGATACTAGTCCGTGTACATGGCTTCTAGGTTACTCTTACTCTAGGTTTACTCTAGGTTACTTAGTGCATGTTAGTTATAACAATATTCATTATTGGCATTTTGAACAAAAGATGAACTCTTGATACTAGTCTGTACATGGCTTCTAGGTTACTCTTACTCTAGGTTTACTCTAGGTTACTTAGTGCATGTTAGTTATAACAATGTTCTGTTATTGGCATTTTGAACAAAAGATGAACTCTTGATACTAGTCTGTACATGGCTTCTAGGTTACTCTAGGTTTACTCTATGTATGTTTACTCTAGGTTACTTAGTGCATGGCTTTGATCATTACTTTGTGCATGGCTTCTTCTATATTTTGTTAAGTGTTTGTTGGTTCTAAACAATTAGAAAGCTAAAACTCACCGAGTCTTATTCATTTGGGTGATTGCAAGTCGGATGGCATCACATAGTGATCACGATAGTAGTCGTGGTGGTGGTGATGGGGGTGATAGAAACACAAAGAAGTTCACTCCCGAGGAATTACATCGAAAAAGAATATCGTCAATCGGATAAGTAAAGGACACGAGAAATATAAGGTAAGTTAATTACTAATTATTAATGTTGTTCTCTACCTTTCCAAGTTATCTAATTATTTAATGATTTAATTATTTAAGGTCCGATGGAGTGTTAAAGGTTTGCCAATTGGAGACAACGGCACAAATTTAATTAGCTTTATTGGTACTAAGGTGAAGCAAATCTTTCCAATTTCAATTAAAAGTTGGAATGAGAAAGATAATCGAGTTTTGCCTAAACTGAAAGATGATTTTTGGGACTTAATACAGTATATAATTTTAGACCTCTTTAATAATCTTATTTAGTGATTTTTAGTTATATTTATTTAATCCATTTTTATGTATAACTAGAAACACTTTGATGTCGATGAGTCCCAAGAGATTGAATCTTCAAGGAAGCGGGAAGGTTGCATAGGGCTTACGAGAATCGATGTGGGGAAAAAGTATTCAAACGCCCCGATGGGACCATCGACAGAGCCTCCAAAGATCTTGTATGCCTAATTATAACTAAGGAGGATTGGACCAAATTTGTAGATATACGCACTACTGATCCGGATTTCTGGTTAGTATATTAATTATTTAAGTTATATATATATTTCACAAGTAGATATCATTCATTAATGTATACTTATCTTTTTAAATAGAAAAAGAGCAAAGCGAATAAAGAAAGAGCTTCTAATCCAGAGTACCCTTATAGAGGAGGTTCTAGTGGATATCAAATTCTCGGAGAAAGATTGGTAAGACACAATTAGTTTAATTTATTATGATTTAATGAATCTTTTAATTTACAGCTTGATTAACAATTATTAAACTTAAATAGTTATCGAAGAGGGGAAAGATCCAACTCAAGAATCCCTTGATCGCATGATTGTCCAGTTAGAGGCCCGACAAAACAAGGATGGGGAGATTGTGGATCCGAAAACTAAGGAGGTCAAGGACAAAATTGTAAGTATTCCAAAATTCATGAAAAATTGCAAGTTGGAATTTGTGTCCGACTATATTTTTTAATCCGTTACTCGATTTTTTTGACACGTGAACATATTTTTTATTGTCGATTAAATTTCGTTGACACTTGTTTATTATTTCTATCCGTTACTCGATTTTTTTGACACGTGGACATATTTTTATTGTCGATTAAATTTCTTTGACACTTGTTTATTATTTTTATCCGTTACTCGATTTTTTTGACACGTGGACATATTTTTTATTCTCGATTAAATTTCTTTGAGTTGGACCAAATTTGTAGATATACGCACTACTGAGATCCGGATTTCTGGTTAGTATATTAATTATTTAAGTTATATATATATTTCACAAGTAGATATCATTCATTAATGTAGTAGTATCTTTTAAATAGAAAAAGAGCAAAGCGAATAAAGAAAGAGCTTCTAATCCCGAGTACCCTTATAGAGGAGGTTCTAGTGGATATCAAATTCTCGAAGAAAGATTGGTAAGAAATTAGTTTAATTTATTATGATTTAATGAATCTTTTAATTTACAGCTTGATTAACAATTATTAAACTTAAATAGTTCTTGGAAGAGGGGAAAGATCCAACTCAAGAATCCTTGATCGCATGCGATTGTCCGGTTAGAGGCCCGACAAAACAAGGATGGGGAGATTGTGGATCCGAAAACTAAGGAGGTCAAGGACAAAATTGTAAGTATTTTTTTAATCCGTTACTCGATTTTTTTGACACGTGAACATATTTTTTATTGTCGATTAAATTTCGCTGACACTTGTTTATTATTTCTATCCGTTACTCGATTTTTTTGACACGTGGACATATTTTTTATTCTCGATTAAATTTCTTTGACACTTGTTTATTATTTTTATCCGTTACTCGATTTTTTTGACATGTGGACATATTTTTATTGTCGATTAAATTTCACTTGACACTTGTTTATTAATTTTATCCGTTATTTATGTTTGTGCATCGACAAAGCATATCACAATCAGATCACAAGGAGATTTAACAGATTGTGATGGTCACCAAGATGTCCTTGCTCGTGCCTTGGGAAGGGAAGAGAGAGAGATGTGGTCGGATTAGAGGTTATGGATATGGGATTCCTCCGACAACCGTGTTTGGGCCAAAGAAGAGCCAAAGCAAGGGTGCGGGGATTGTAAAGTCATGGCGGAAAAGTATGACGAGCTATCCAAGAATGTTCTTTGTGCTAATGGAAGAGAGAGAGATGTTTAAGCGACTCTTGGCACAAAGGATTGGTGCACCATCCCCGCCGCACCACCCCTGCTTTGACCTATTGAGCTCGCCGCACTTCATAGCGCCCGAGAGATAGCCGCACACATCCCTTCAACACACGGTATTTAACAAAACTCGACTGCTTTTTGTACAATTGTATTTGATAAAATTATCATGTATATTTATTTTTCTTTATAATTGATTTAGGATAACTGTGAGTGTGAGCTATATATTGCAAACCCACATCGAAAGGTTGCGCAAGTGGGTTTGATATGTAACCAATTGAGTGCCACATCGCACAATCGTGCCATGCCCGAAAACCATTTGAGAGTTAGGGTAGACTATTCAATAGAGGGTCTGCACCATTGCTGCTCCAATTGCTAATGCGGATATATTTACTTTGTGGATCAAGCGCTTAGTACTTTTGTGGCATGGCCCGAACAACTTGTCGTTGTAAGTGACAATATTTTTGTTAATAATTAAATGACTATAATGTGTGTTAACTAACTAGCTAATTAATCATTTTTTAATATATACTAGGTACCCCATGTGTCCCGACCTTCCCTTCCATGAAAGTCTCCCAACCTTCCCTTCCACTACCAAACTCTCCCGACCATCTTCTATACAAACACCCAACATGTTGGTCAATTTCCCAATGATGAATTCCGTAACTACATCGATTCTCTAAAGGTCCACATTCAAAAAATGAACCAGATTTACTCGATTTTTTTACCGCCCGATAAAATTGTGGGCTGGAACAGTTGGTAATGATCAACATCGAGGATATGAAAGCTATAGTTGAGATGGATTGGGCCACCGCCATCGATATCGTGAGTATACCGCAGGTATGTATTAAATTATTTGTACACAATAGTTGTTTATATTAGAGTATATATATGAGGATCCAAAGTTGTATATATATTATTTATAGGTTTTTGTACAATCGTCTTACTGTCCTTTCTCAACGGACACGTAAGTATTTCTTCTTGTGTCCGGCTTGTATAGTTGTGTTTCATAAAGGTAACACAGAGGAACGCATTAAGACTATAAAGAGTGAAGTACAAAGTTATATCCATTCACGCTTCATGGAAGCCAAGCATTTGAAGGGCGACTCTTTATTTTTGGCACCACTCAATAATGGGTGAGAAATTTAGTCTTCAATCACTTGTTTAATTATTTTGAGGATTGTATTATAGTGTAAATTAATGTGTACTCATTCGTTCTTCATTTACTTGCAGCAACATTGGGTACTCTTTGCAATAAACCCTAAGCACAATGTTGTCTATTATCCGGATTCACTTCAAGGCCATTACAACGCTCTACGAAGACTTCAGAGAATCGGTTGAGAGGTGTGTATGTGTAACCCTCTCATTTTAATTTGTATAATTTAATATATGTATTTTGTTCAACTTAACGTTATATATATATATGTATGACGTTACGATTGCTTTGAAAGAATACTTGGGATTATCTACAAGTAAAACAAGATGGCTACCCATAATCGTAAGCTTTTTAAGAATCATTCTTATAATTTTAATTGATTTTTGGTCATAAAAATGTGACAATTAAGTTATAATCTTTTGCTTTGTAGTGTCCTAAACAACCAAATAGCAATGATTGTGGGTACTATGTTATGAGGTTTATGAAGGAGATTATCACTCATGACAAAGTAACAATCCCAACCAAGGTAACTACTTAGATTTCTTTTTATATTGATATTATAATACTTACTCAAATTTAATAAACATTTTAATTCTAATTTTATTTCATTTTATTTTCGTATTTTCCTGACTTCAAAAAATCCAATTAATTACTCTGTGAAGAACTTACAAAGTAAGAGGGGAGTGGTGCCATTATGTTTCTAGCTTTTTGTAGCAAGTTTTGAGATTCATAATAGTTTAGTTATTATTTATGTTGTATATATTGGATTTATATTATGTTGTAAGTACTTCTTAGAATGATATATATTGGATTGGAAATATTATTTGATGAATTTTGTTGATCGAATTTTGTTTGAATGATATATTGGATTGGAATGTATTTTCTGAATTTGTTGAAAAGGGAATGAATTTATAGGTTGTAATTAAAATGGAGAACAAACCAAAATAAAAAAATATTTAAAAAAATTCAATCAATAGGTAGCGTTTTAGAGTGAAAACGCTAGAAATGAAGTTAAAAATTCATTCAATACCTAGCGTTTTAAAGATAAAACGCTAGGAATTGTAAAGAGGAGTTAGAGGATCCCTAAGCGCTTTTCTGACAAAACGCTAGGAATGCTAATAAAGGTGCTATAGCATCCCTAGCGCTTTTATATAAAACGCTAGGAATGCTAATAAAGAAAGCTATAGCATCCCTGGCGCTTTATATAAAACGCTAGGAATGCTATAACATCCCTAGCGCTTTATATAAAACGCCAGGAATGCTAGTAAAAAAAGTGCTTATGAAAGATCCCTAGCGCTTTTATATAAAACGCCAGGTATGGTAGTAAAAAAAGGCTATAATCCCTAGCGTTTTAATTTAAAACGCTAGGAATGGTAGTAAAAAGGAGCTATGGGATCCCTGGCGCTTTTATTTAAAACGCTAGGAATGGTAGTAAAATGAGCTATGGGATCCCTAGCGCTTTATGAAAAACGCTAGGAATTGTAAAAGCGCTGGGTCAATGGCTAGCGTTTTATATAAAACGCTACGTATGCCTAAAACACGCCAGGGTAAATGGCTAGCGTTTCTTAAAACGCTACTAATGGGGTGTACGCGATTAGTAGCGCCCACTCTCTAGCGTTTTAAAACGCTACCAATGCCCAAAAAAAACGCTAGCCATCCTAGTTCGCTGGCGTAGTGAAGGGAAAATAACTTCCCCAAAAGACCTCTCCCATGAAGTGGTGTGTGTCTTAGAATAGCGCACCCGCCACAAAATATTATTGTATTGAAAGAAAGTCGAAACAACATGCCTATAGCAATACAACCAAATTTTTGAAACACGAAAGGTATATAAAACAACAAAAGAAAATAAATTGTAGTTTTCCTAAGTTACTAAGAAGATCATGCATGCATGTATGTAGAAAGACCTGAGATAAAAAACAAGGCTCTCCTAAAATGATTGTAATCTAAGTGAAATTTTAAGCGTGAAGTCCAAATTCTTCCAAGATAGATGAAGGAAATTTGATACAGGAGTCACCCTCAGAAAAAACCCTACAACCCTTAACACACCGGTGCATCTCTGAAATTCAACACTTCAACATAGAGGTTGTTGTATGACTCCAACAAAGGTGATTGAGTGCATAGATAAATCATAAGACCGTCGAGTTTCATTAGACATTGACACCATTGGCGAATTTTGTAGGTTGCTCTCACAAGAGTGCTAGATAACCTTGTTGGATCATACCATCAAATTTATTTAAGAACTCAACAACAATAGTAAAATTCATAGTGGGAAAGAGATAGCGTATTAGAATATGTTGAGAAAAGAATGGTCTGAGAGGCCTATTTATAGAAGCCCTAATTAATTAGTTTTGAATGGATGCATCAATAGAGATATGGTTCTTTAATTCTCATAACTATGACATCAAAATCGTGATCACTAAAATCCCATTCAACCACTACCTAGAAAGAAGGGTTGGTTGATCCATTCGTGAATAGTAGAACAATGATAGAACTTCAAAGAAAAATGTCTCGACGACGCCTAATAACGTATAACGGCCTAAAAAAACAGTCAGCTATTTACATGGCCAATATATCCACATTAATGTTCATGTAAGCCCTATTTAACTTTCACTTAACGGAATAGTCATTTTAAACTATTTTGAAAAGATAAACAACGTAAATGAATCTATTAAAAGATAAAAGACGTAAAAAAAGAGTAAAAGATAAATGACCAAAATTGTATTTTAACATAAAAAAAAATGTGAGAACTACAATTTCTGCATAAAAAAAGCGAGAACTACAATTTTCAACATGTTGAAGAGAAAGGACAGCAGTTTGTTTTATTGGTCCCTGCACATTTTTCGGGCATAGTAGTAGTAGACCAAAAATGGTATATTGCATTGTGCTAAAATTACCCTCAAATTATATTTTGTTTTGGGTGAAGGACCTTCAAATATCCTCACTTGCTACTTAAGACAACATTTTTGAATATTTTAATGTAAAGTGTAACATGGAACTTCAAGTCCCCAACATTCTGGGTTGCCAGATTATCCCTTTGAATTCTCTAATCTTATGTACAGAAAAGTTATGCATAGTCAGTCATTGTTAATAAAGCTAGAACAAAGCTGCATTCAACAAAAAAGAATCCAAATAATCCTCTAAGCGTTTTCTTAATACAAGTTGATTGAGCAGAAAAGAATAATAATACACAGAAAAATGTTGCTAATTATAGAAATTAAAAGTAACTTTTCTGTTTCTATTTGGAGGGATGACAGTACTCCTTCTACATACAACTGAGGGATGAGATACAATAGAAAAACCCCACTGACTGGGGAACACAACACCAGGATACATATTTTCCATGTTCATTTTGTTAACAACTTGAGTGTAAATTCTTACAATTTTACTTGATAATACAACAACTCCTAAGGATATCTTCTTAGATCTTGATAATCTTAGGCCACGTAGTCGTCCATTCACGGACTTCAACCAGCAACGTGATCTTCCC
The DNA here is from genome assembly GCA_020916435.1 of Oxytropis ochrocephala. NCBI lineage: Eukaryota > Viridiplantae > Streptophyta > Magnoliopsida > Fabales > Fabaceae > Oxytropis > Oxytropis ochrocephala. Next base: position 114,976,465 of record CM037091.1, on the reverse strand, counting down.
ACTCTCCTCATCTTTTCACTCCCATCACTTGTTAACTTTTCATAGCCACACTTCATCATGCGTTTGCTAGCCAGATATTGCAAACCCATCTGCAACATATTACTTGCTTCTCTTGAATTGATGAACAAAAGAAGATAATATGATAGTGGTTTTAACAAGTAAGACTAGCTAGCTACCTTATATAACACATGGTTGGAATCATGCTTCAACGCATTTAGTCTTTCTTTGAGGCATGTAGAGACAAAGATTATATAATTTTAAAAGTATAGAACACATGGCTACAAATCAATCACGTTGCAACGTTGCAATTTCAGAGTCTATAAGTTTGTTTTAGTTTTACATTATCAGTTAAATATAGCAAATAAAATTAGTTAGTGGTTAAAAGGAATATTTGATGCATGTGCAATGATTGATGTATCTGTTTAATCATTTGCTTAACTGTGGAATGTTGGCTGTGAAATACTTAATTGCAGAGAAATATCTAATAATTATTTCTAAGTTTGTTTGATATATAGCAAACTGTCACACAACAAGCCAATCAACTGTTTCTAGCAGAAAATTAGTACGTACCAACTTCTTGTTTAGTCTAATTAAGCTATACTTGTATGTCTTGTTCTTTGAACTGATGTCTTAACCAGCCTTTTTCTCTTTTTAATTTCTTTCCTAAAAGGTTATTTGTGCAGGGCAAGTTGGTACCATACTGTGAAACTGGCTACATTATTAAATTAAACAAGCACTACTTATGCACTACTTATGGATTATAATATTTGGATTAGTATTCAGCCAATAGATGGAGTTGATTGGTTTGTATATTAAGTTGAGAGTAACTTAATTTGCTGTCCAAAAAAATCTAAATGATTTGGACTCAAGGTTCACATCTTATGACATTTGAGCCTATTTCTGGCAAGAGTTTCGGTCTAGTCCTCCATTGGCTTTTTATGTACTCCTTTTTATTTCTTTTTAATAATTGAACGTAGAAAGCTCTTTTTCCTTCTATCCCTAATGAGGATTTGTATCAGAAGGTTTTAGCGAAGCTCTTTGCTAAAAAAAAAGTTTCACATTTTATGACATTTGAGTTATCTCAATTTTGTCTCAAGTTCAACTAAGGACCAATTGAGGCTTGTACTTTTTTCTTTACAGCATTTTTTTTCACAGCCATAAGAACTCCCTTTGAATCGGACAACTTCCTTCCACATTTTCAAAGGCATCTTCGTGAAGAAAAAATAGAAAATAGGTATACTACTCAAAACCGAGTTGGCTAGAACTATTCTACCACCTAGACTAATAGACCTATGCTAGCTGCCAACTTTGAAGTCTGCCTTTAATCACATTGATCATATAATCTCAAGTTGAGGCCCTTTGAGGGTTTGCTACAACTGGGAACCCAATGTATTTGAAAGATAGCCGGTCCTAGTTTTTGGTAAGTGAAACTCTATTTTTTCTCTAATCTCTCTTTTTCTTTATCTATTACTTTTGCTATCTATTATTTTTTTTTTACAACTATTTTGAGAAAATAAATACAATAAATGAGGTTTAAATAGCTTCTATACTATAGTAATCAAAGTAATGTTGTGCACAAGTAATAGAAATTATCTTTACTCATTGGAGATGAGTGGCTTTAGGACATTTTTTGATATGAAATCACCCATCAACGACGTTTTTCTCTCCTTTCATCCAGATAAGTGTTATTCACATAGCTTTGAGTCTTCAGACGGTTTGTTTTGTTTGGTGTAGTTTGGTTTTCCCGTCTTGTTATACGGTGATTGTTTCATTCAGATTAATAGATCAACCTCGACTCGTTACATATTCAACTAATGAAGACTTGGTCGTCAATGCTACAGATTTGGAGGCATGAGTACTATAGTGGCTTTAATTATGTCACTTTTATAGGCATTTTGTTTTTTATGCTATTAACTTGGATGTTGTAAATTTGTCCGCAGATTCATCCTCTTCAATTTTAGCAACATAGAATTTGTATTGTTTTCGATGTAATCGACTTATTTGAATGAATGAATGAATGAATGAATACTTTTTTATCAACTGATTCAGTTTGGTTTCGTTAAACGTTAGGCCAAGCCCTAATCAAAAATACACAAACATCATGCTATCGGACCACATGGGCCTTACAAGGAAGTCCAACCCGATACCCGAAACCTGATACAATAGGAATTCCCTAACCCAAAAAATATGGAATTCTCTCTCATTGCCAAATTAGGGCTGCTGTGTCTTTAGGGAATCTATTTGTTTTTAGGTTATGTTTGTTGTTTTTGTGTAAGTTTATTTTTTGTGTTATTCTGGTGGACCGGTTTTCCCTTGAACCAGCTTATGGGTTCTTTGGTGACTTGGGCTACATGCTTATGTATTTGGTTTGGGCCTTGCCCAATTGTTTCAATGAAAATCAAATACATACTTGACAAAAAAAAAAAAAAAAAAAAGTTACGAAAGCAACCACTTACACTAATGTGGAATAAAAAATAGGAATACTTTATTTTAAGTAAAAAAAAAAAAACAGTGACTCCCCAAATTATTATTCAAACCACCAACCTTCTTTTGTGTCGTGCTACCTCAAACCATCAACATTCAGCCCATACTTTTGAATTTTACTCTGGACCTGTGCCGGATAATGTTGAATAATTTTCAATATACTAAACTCCAAGCTGATTAGGTACACGTGACCAATTAGTTCTTTGCGTAGATTAGTTATCAACTGTTGGGACTTTTTGGTGTGAATTGAAAAACAAGTCCCACATTGCTAAGAGTAGACACTCTTGGAGTGTTTATAAGTGAGGACCTCACTCCTTGGGATTGGCCCCCAAGGGGTACCAAGTTTTATAAACGGGAAAGCACGCACACTAACTGACCACCGCGCGCCGCCGTCCGTCCGGCCGGCTCGGCCGGGCCGGGCTTTTTTGCGATTTACTGCTATGATTACTGAAGTGATCAACATGATTGAAGCATCTGAAGACTGGTGGATGGATACTGGGTCCACTCGCCATGTGTGCCATGATCGTGCTATGTTTAAAACATACACGCCTGCTGAAAATCAGAAAGTGATGTTGGGTGATGCTCACACCACTATTGTTGCTGGTATTGGAGATGTTGGTGAAGTTCACCTCTGAAAGATATTGATCTTGAAGGACGTGATGCACACTCCCGAGATAAGGAAGAATGCGTTTCGGTTTCCTTCTCAATAAGGCGAGGTTCACTCGCACTATTGGGGGATTTGTATACCTTAACCAAAAATGGTACTTTTGTAGGGAAAGGGTACGCCATCACTTTGGCATGTTCAAATTGAATGTTTCTATCAATAAAATTTCTCCTTCTCGCTTATATGTTGTGTGATTTTAATATTTGGCATTCTCGCTTTTGTCATGTTAACAAGCGCATTATTTCTAATATGAACAACTTACAATTAATTCCCAAACTATCGTTAAATGATTTTCATAAATGTGAATTTTGTAGTCAAGCAAAAATTACAAAACGCCACACAAATCCGTCATTAGAGAATCGTGAGCCGTTAGATTTAATACACTCGATATTTGCGAACTTGACTTTAACTTTGACCGAAAATGGTAAACGCTATTTTATCACTTTTATTGACGATTGCTCGGACTACACTTTTGTATATCTCATGAAAAATAAAAGTGAAGCGCTTGATATGTTCAAAGTTTTTGTAAATGAAATTGAAAATCAATTTGGGAAAAAGATAAAGCGCCAGTAGTGATAGAGGAACTGAGTATGATTCCCAGTTATTTAATGATTTTTATAAGTTGAATGGAATCATACATGAGACAACTGCACCATATTCTCCTGAAATGAATGGTAAAGCAGAAAGAAAAAATAGAACTTTCACCGAATTAATTGTTGCTACTATGCTAAGTTCTGGCGCTGCAAATCACTGGTGGGGGGAAATTCTATTAACCGTATGTTATGTACTAAACAGAGTTCCTAAGTCTAGGAATAAGATTTCTCCTTATGAAATTATAAAGAAAAGACAACCAAATGTCTCTTACTTTCGAACTTGGGGTCAGTCTCGCTTACGTCCGGGATCCTGCACTCCAAAAAGAGTTAAACTCGCCAAGAGAGCCTATGAATGTGTATTCATTGGGTATGCAAGAATAGCAAAGCATACAGTGTTTTATGACTCAATGCAAAAGTGATCATTGAATCAAATGATGCTTGACTTCTATGAAAGTAAATTCCCTTTAAATCAAGAAATAGTGGGGGCACCTAACCCACCAAGTCTCGATGCCTAGGAGCGTTGAAAACAACGTAGAAAGGGAAATAGAACCTCAAGAGGTAAGAGAGCACGTGTTGCTAAAGATTATGGACTGATTACACTGGCCTATACATTAGAGGAGGATCCAACTAGCATTCAAGAAGCCTGTCTTTCATTGGATGTTGACTTATAACAAGAAGCCATAAATGACGAGATGGATTCTCTAGAGTCTAACAAGACATGGCACTTAGTTGACTTGCCTCCGGTTGCAAACCAATAGGTTGCAAATGGATTTTGAAAAAGAAACTAAAACCTCGATGGCACTGTGGATAAATACAAGGCTCGCCTTGTAGCCAAAGGTTTTAGACAAAGAGAAAATATAGATTTCTTCGACACATTTTCACTGTCACTAGAATCACATCCATAAGGGTACTTGATATCGTTGGTCGCCATTTATAATCTAGTAGTACACCAAATGGATGTGAAAACCGCTTTTTTGAATGGTGAACTGGAAGAAGAAATCTATATGGAGCAACCTGAAGGTTTCGTAATTCATGGGCAAGAAAACAAGGTCTGCAAGTTAGATAAGTCTCTGTATGGTCTTAAACAAGCTCTTAGCGAAGGCATGAGAAGTTTGATAATCTGATTATATCGAATGGGTTCAAAGTGAATGAGAGTGACAAATGTATTTATTACAAAACCGAAAATGACATTTGCACTATCATATGTCTATACGTAGACGACTTACTCATATTTGGATCAAACATTCATGCCGTAAACGAAGTGAAATCAATGTTGTGCTACAACTTTGATATGAAAGACCTCGGAGAAGCTAATGTAATCCTTGGTATTAAGATTACCAGGTCTGAGAAAGGAATCTCCTTGGATCAGTCTCACTGCATTGAGAAGATCCTAAAGAAATATAATTACTATGATCAGAAACCCGCCGCTCACCATATGATCCTAGTGTCAAACTTTTCAAGAACACAGTGATAGTGTTAGGCAAACAGAATATCGCGAGCATCATTGGCGACTTAAGGTATGCCATCGACAGCACTAGACCCGACATTGCCTATGTCGTGGGATTGTTGTGCGAGTTTACCAATCGACCTAGTATAGAGCATTGGCATGCTATTGAGAGAGTCATGAGATACCCGAAAGGACCATGAATCTCGGATTACACTATCGAGAGATTTCAAATTTGTATTTGAAGCGGTACAGTGATGCCGATTGGAATACACTCGCCGATGATTCCAAAGCAACCGGTGGCTATATATTTAGTATAGCCGGGTGGTGCTTTGTCTCCTCGAAATCTAAGAAATGCACCATATTGGCTCACCACTATGGAGTGCGAATGATAGCACTAGCGATCGCTAGTGAAGAAGCTAGTTGGTTAAGATGCCTACTAGCGAGAGATTCCTTATGGGAAAAACCGATGCCACCGTGTTGATCCACCGCGATAGTACCGCGCTTATTGCAAAAATAGAGAACCGTTATTACAATGGTAAGAAACGACAGATACGTCGTAAACACAAAGACCATTAGAGAGTTTCTCTCAAAGGAGCCGTGAGAGTGGATCATGTACGCACCGATGAGAACTTAGTCGATCCTTTGACGAAAGGACTAGCGGAGAGAAAGTCCAAAATACATCTAAAAGGATGGGACTCACGCTTTAGAACCATGAGTCACTCACGATGGTAACCCGACCTAAAAGACCGGAGATCCCAAGAATTAGGTTCAATGGGTAATAACAAGTCGCTAAGTGATATGAGATGAACATGCTATCAAAAGTAAAGAAGCATGATTCTGAGCGATGTTAGGTTGAGATATATAATAGAAACTCTTAATGAGATCTATACTCTGCGTAGAGTGGAGTACCTAGTCACAGGAGTACTCCCGATAGACTCACCTTTGTGAATGTGGAAGTTGGGGCGCTTCCATGGAATTCTCGGCGAAATTCCTAGAGCGCTCACTAAACCGGGATATACGTGCGAGGCCATAAAAGCACGGGCTTTTGAGAATACACCTATTGAAAGGGTCAGTGTGGTATTGATGTTCGAGATAGAGTTCAAGACTACGAGTCACTCTTGTTGAATCGAAATCCTAACCGCTACGTAAAGGTTCAAGTCGTAGACACCTTTGCTTATGCACAATCTTATAGAAGCGTTAAACGCTATTTCAAACTTCTTTTTAAATTCAAGTGGGGATTGTTGGGACTTTTGGTGTGAATTGAAAAACAAGTCCCACATTGCTAAGAGTAGACACTCTTGGAGTGTTTATAAGTGAGGACCTCACTCCTTGGGATTGGCTTGGGCTGTGAGGTGTAATTATTTTTTGCGAAAATAAATACTTTATTTTATTATTTTTGTGCGTCAACTGTCCCGATACGTTGAACCGCCCGTATACAAAATAACTAGCGGTTATCCGATAGAGTATTATGCGTAATTCTTATCTGATGGAGCCTTACTTGCGCTCCAATCCGGTAGAATATAGCTGTTGGATCGCAACAGCTCCTTGCTTGCGCTCCAAGCACAGCTACGCCTATAAATAGGCAGCTCCTCACTTCAGTTTTTCACACCAAAAACTTGACGATATTCTGAGTTTCTTCTCTCTTCTCTCTCTAAATTATTCTTTTCTTCTCTACTCCATCTGACCGGTTTACGAACCGTATTGAGTGATCTGCGTACCATATTTTGAGGTGTATTATCTCGAACGAATCTTCACAAAGTCACGATGAGTTTCGTGATCTGGGCCGCTTTTATCCCGGGGGCGTCGTGGTTGATAGTCCGCTTGCACCTTGAAGCGATCTTGCCGCAAACGTCTTAAAGAGAGCGACCTAGTCCGCGACTCATCCCAGTAATCTCTTCGGTTATTTTCGAAAATCTGTTTTTGAACCACGAAACAACATCAACAAACCAATAATATGGTATGATATAATAGCAAGTAGTGACTAAAATACCCCCATTTTTCCTACTTTACACCGGTCCTTTCAGAAGTTTATATTCTGGGAGCATATATAGTTTGTTCAGATTTATCGAGAATAAAATTGAAAAGCAAAATGATAGCTCTACTAAAAACTCGAGGTTGGGTGCATATTCATTACTAATTTAGTTACAAGTTACTATTCCCAGGGATCATGGATCAATACATTTTATGCTAATATTTGTGCTGGAATCCTATCTTGAATATACTCACCCTTTAGAGATGAATAATGAATTAACATTAACAATAGCTCTGCAATAAAATGAATGAAATAAATATTATATATATGAAAGGAAGAAGGTATGTATAGTCTCAATTGTCACACGACTGGAGCGATTCATCATATCTAGCTACAATTAATTAATACAAGTATGAATTCAGAAACATGAGGAGGAGGAGGAGAAGTGATCAGTTTTGCGGTATTTGTGATGATGGTTCCTCGGGTAGCAGAAGCTGAATTTGATTCTGAAAACAGAAAAACCCAACCTCCTTCTGAATCTTCTAGCAGATCTTAGCCTGAGCCAGACAACTTTCTTGATACGAACCAAGGAGCCTTTGATTCTGTCGCTGAAGGTCTTCTTCCTAGTGAATTGATAGCTTCTCAGAAACAGTTGCCTCTTCTCCATCATACTATTGTAGTTCTGTTGCTCAGCATAGTAAGTAGAACCAAAAGACTCACTCCTAAACAATGGGTTAAGCTCCATAGCCACGCTACGAAAACTGTATGTATATGGGGTGAATGGAGGTTTGAGTTGTTATAAAATTGAGTAGCATTTGATTTGTTATATATATATATATATAGTAGAATATAATATAATATAATATAATATAATATAGAAGAAGAAATGGTTCCGTGGAAGGCAGCTATAACGAGAAATAATGGAATATGAACTGTAATACATGTACATAGATTGACTCTGTAGGAAGGAATTAAAGGAGTAGGGAGGGAGTTACAATTGAGTTTCACGCATGATGCACTTTCTCTCTTCTCTTTACTGTTTTCATTTGCTTCCTACGCCACCCCATCTGTGCTGTGCGCCGCCGCAATACACAGGTCTTTTTTTTTTAATGGTTGATTGCTTCCTCTTTTACCTACCCATAATATCTCATCCGTCTCTTAAAGTGGTCTTGTAAAAACAACATTGACTTGAGTGACCACTTTTACACGTGGATGGTTAATTTACCCTCTCGTGCATAATAACCATGAGTCATCATTAAGACTATCACACAACAGTTGCACCCTCTCGTGATTCTTGAGTTGAACTGTTTCCCCATCATATACGTACGTACTGTGTCATGGGGGCCAAAAACTTTGCTGATATGTTAGAAGTAGTAGTCTAAAGCAAAAAAACATAACATAACCCATCGCGTGTTCCAATAAATGCAACCAAGACTTTGCAAGCAAGAGTGCAAGACTATTATAGTATCACTAGTATAATATATCAATGATGTATGATGAAATCGTCTCTTCCATCTTAACCAATACTTTATTTTTTGCGGGCCTGGGCTTGGGCTGTGAGGTGTAATTATTTTTTGCGAAAATAAATACTTTATTTTATTATTTTTGTGCGTCAACTGTCCCGATACGTTGAACTGCTCGATTCGAATAAATAACTAGCGGTTATCCGATAGAAACATTGCGCGTAATTCTTATCCGATGGAGCCTTACTTGCGCTCCAATCCGTAGAGAATATAGTCGTTGGATCGCAATACGACTGCTTGCGCGCCTCTCAAGCACATTTACGCTTTGGACCGGTTCTGAACCGTATTGAGTGGTCTGCGTGCCATATTTTGAGGTGTATTATCTCGAACGAATCGTCACAAAGGCGATGAGTTTCGTGATCCGGGCCGCTTTTATCCTCGGGACGCCGTGGTTGATAGCCGCTTGCACCTTAGAGCGCTGGTCGCGAAAGCGTCTTAAAGAGAGCGACCTAGTCCGCGACTCATCCCATAATCTCTTCTGTTATTTTCAAAATCTGCTTTTGAACCACGAAACAACAATTTTAAGACGCTTTTAATTAACCATGACAACCAAGAAATTATCGGTCCCAATGCTTCGACTTCAACAAACCTTTCCGGTTTGAAGGATCTCACTTCAAACGTTGGCAACAAAAGATGGAATTTTACTTACATGTGAAAAGGGTTGCCAATGTTACACCGATGAGATTCCTGGTCTCGAACGGTGATGATCGTGATAAAAAGGATAAAACGTGGAAGGAGCATGACTATCTCTCGTAAGAATTATATTCTTAATGGACTCGTGATGATCTTTATGATTATTACAAAGACTCAGATGTCCGCCGAGAAGTCCGGATCGCTCAAAAAGAAAATATGACACCGAGGAAAGCGGTACAAAAAAGTATCTTTGAGCCGCTACCTCAACTATAAGATGACAGATGATAAATCAGAGACTCGATCTCATGAAATTGAAAAATAGCTCATGAAATTATCTCTCAAGGCATGGCCCTAGATGAGCAATTTCGGTGTAGTCATTATCATTGATAAGCTTCTTCCTTCTTGGAAGGACTTCAAAAACACTCTAAGGCACAAAACCAAAGAGTTTTCTCATGAAAGTCGATAACCCGACTCGAATTGAGGAGGTGTCTCTAATCGAGATCTCGAAGATGAAGTCTTGGTTGTTTCCAACAACAAGAAAAAGGGAGCGGTTCAAGCCAATCGGCAAGCCTTTCAAGAGTCGAGCCGTAGTCACCTCGGCTCGAAAAAGCAAGCAACAAGAATGGGAACCCACAAAGGTCCCCAAATCCTGAACCTCACCGCCACCTCCACCACCACCACCTAAGAATGATGTTTCTGTTTGTTCCTTTCAATCGTTTCAATTGTGGAAGACCAGTCATATGGCACGGAAGTGTAGAACAGGCAAAATCTCGCTCCGCTGGCTAACTTTGGATCAAGAGCAATTTATTGCTATGATTACTGAAGTGATCAACATGATTGAAGCATCTGAAGACTGGTGGATGGATACTGGGTCCACTCGCCATGTGTGCCATGATCGTGCTATGTTTAAAACATACACGCCACTGAAAAATCGTAAAGTGATGTTGGGTGATGCTCACACCACTATTGTTGCTGGTATTGGAGATGTTGAGCTGAAGTTCACCTCTGGAAAGATATTGATCTTGAAGGACGTGATGCACACTCCTGAGATAAGGAAGAATCTGGTTTCTGGTTTCCTTCTCAATAAGGCGGGTTTCACTCGGACTATTGGGGGATTTGTATACCTTAACCAAAAATGGTACTTTTGTAGGGAAAGTGGCACGCCATCGCCGCATGTTCAAATTGAATGTTTCTATCAATAAAATTTCTCCTTCTCGCTTATATGTTGTGTGATTTTAATATTTGGCATTCTCGCCTTTGTCATGTTAACAAGCGCATTATTTCTAATATGAGCAACTTACAATTAATTCCCAAACTATCGTTAAATGATTTTCATAAATGTGAATTTTGTAGTCAAGCAAAAATTACAAAAACGCCACACAAATCAATCATTAGAGAATCGTCGAGCCGTTAGATTTAATACACTCGATATTTGCGAACTTGACTTTAACTTTGACCGAAATGGTAAACGCTATTTTATCACTTTTATTGACGATTGCTCAGACTACACTTTTGTATATCTCATGAAAAATAAAAGTGAAGCGCTTGATATGTTCAAAGTTTTTGTAAATGAAATTGAAAATCAATTTGGGAAAAAGATAAAGCGTTTTCGTAGTGATAGAGGAACTGAGTATGATTCCCAGTTATTTAATGATTTTTATAAGTTGAATGGAATCATACATGAGACAACTGCACCATATTCTCCTAAAATGAATGGTAAAGCAGAAAGAAAAAATAGAACTTTCACCGAATTAATTGTTGCTACTATGCTAAGTTCTGGCGCTGCAAATCACTGGTGGGGGGAAATTCTATTAACCGTATGTTATGTACTAAACAGAGTTCCTAAGTCTAGGAATAAGATTTCTCCTTATGAAATTATAAAGAAAAGACAACCAAATGTCTCTTACTTTCGAACTTGGGGTTGTCTGGCTTACGTCAGGATCCCAGACCCAAAAAGAGTTAAACTCGCCAGTAGAGCCTATGAATGTGTATTCATTGGGTATGCAGTAAATAGCAAAGCATACAGGTTTTATGACCTGAATGCAAAAGTGATCATTGAATCAAATGATGCTGACTTCTATGAAAGTAAATTCCCTTTTAAATCAAGAAATAGTGGGGGCACCGGAACCAGCCAAGTCTCAGTGCCTAGGAGCGTTGAAAACAACGTAGAAAGGGAAATAGAACCTCGAAGAGGTAAGAGAGCACGTGTTGCTAAAGATTATGGACCTGATTACACGGTCTATACATTAGAGGAGGATCCAACTAGCATTCAAGAAGCCCTGTCTTCATTGGATGCTGACTTATGGCAAGAAGCCATAAATGACGAGATGGATTCTCTAGAGTCTAACAAGACATGGCACTTAGTTGACTTGCCTCCTGGTTGCAAACCAATAGGTTGCAAATGGATTTTGAAAAAGAAACTAAAACCTGATGGCACTGTGGATAAATACAAGGCTCGCCTTGTAGCCAAAGGTTTTAGACAAAGAGAAAATATAGATTTCTTCGACACATTTTCACCTGTCACTAGAATCACATCCATAAGGGTACTGATATCGTTGGCTGCCATTTATAATCTTGTAGTACACCAAATGGATGTGAAAACCGCTTTTTTGAATGGTGAACTGGAAGAAGAAATCTATATGGAGCAACCTGAAGGTTTCGTAATTCATGGGCAAGAAAACAAGGTCCGCAAGTTAGATAAGTCTCTGTATGGTCTTAAACAAGCTCCTAAGCAAAGGGCATGAGAAGTTTGATAACTGATTATATCGAATGGGTTCAAAGTGAATGAGAGTGACAAATGTATTTATTACAAAACCGAAAATGACATTTGCACTATCATATGTCTATACGTGAGACGACTTACTCATATTTGGATCAAACATTCATGCCAGTAACGGTGAAATCAATGTTGTGCTACAACTTTGATATGAAAGACCTCGGAGAAGCTAATGTAATCCTTGGTATTAAGATTACAGTGTCCGAGAAAGGAATCTCCTTGGATCGGTCCTCACCGCATTGAGAAGATCCTAAAGAAATATAATTACTATGATCAGAAAACCGCTTTGCTCACCATATGATCCTAGTGTCAAACTTTTCAAGAACACAGTGATAGTGTTAGGCAAACGAAGCGAGAATATCACGAGCATCATTGGCGACTTTAGGTATATGCCACCGATTGCACTAGACCCGACATTGCCTATGTCGTGGGATTGTTGTGCGCGTTTTACCATCGACCTAGTATAGAGCATTGGCATGCTATTGAGAGAGTCATGAGATACCCGAAAAGGACCATGAATCTCGGATTACACTATCGAGATTTCAAATGTATTTGAAGGGTGCAGTGATGCTTTGATTGGAATACACCGCCGATGATTCCAAAGCAACCAAAGGCTATATATTTAGTATACCGGTGGTGCTGTCTCTCTGAAATCTAAGAAATGCAGACCATATTGGCTCACCCACTATGGAGTGCGAAATGATAGCACTAGCGACCATCAGTAGTGAAGAAGCTAGTTGGTTAAGATGCCTACTAGCGAGAGATTCCTTATGGGAAAAACCGATGCCAGCTGTGTTGATCCACTGCGATAGTACCGCGGCTATTGCAAAAATAGAGAACCGTTATTACAATGGTAAGAAACGACAGATACGTCGTAAACACAGCACCATTAGAGAGTTTCTCTCAAAGGGAGCTGTGAGAGTGGATCATGTACGCACTGATGAGAACTTAGTCGATCCTTTGACGAAAGGACTAGCCAGAGAGAAAGTCCAAAATACATCTAAAAGGATGGGACTACTGCCTTTAGAACCATGAGTCACTCACGATGGTAACCCGACCTAAAAGACTGGAGATCCCAAGAATTAGGTTCAATGGGTAATAACAAGTCGCGAAGTGATATGAGATGAACATGCTATCAAAAGTAAAGAAGCATGATTCCTGAAGCGATGTTAGGTTGAGATATATAATAGAAACTCTTAATGAGATCTATACTCTATGTAGAGTGGAGTACCTAGCTGCAGGAGTACTCCTGATAGACTCACCTTTGTGAATGTGGAAGTTGGGGCCGCTTCCCATGGAATTCTGGGCAGAAATTCCTAGAGCGTTCACTAAACTGGGATATACGTGCAGGGCCATAAAAGCACGGGCTTTTGAGAATACACCTATTGAAAGGGTTGTGTGTGGTATTGATGTTCGAGATAGAGTTCAAGACTACGAGTCACTCTTGTTGAATCGAAATCCTAACCGCTACGTAAAGGTTCAAGTCGTAGACACCTTTGCTTATGCACAATCTTATAGAAGCGTTAAACGCTATTTCTGAAACTTCTTTTTAAATTCAAGTGGGGGATTGTTGGGACTTTTTGGTGTGAATTGAAAAACAAGTCCCACATTGCTAAGAGTAGACACTCTTGGAGTGTTTATAAGTGAGGACCTCACTCCTTGGGATTGGCTTGGGCTGTGAGGTGTAATTATTTTTTGCGAAAATAAATACTTTATTTTATTATTTTTGTGCGTCAACTGTCCCGATACGTTGAACCGTCCAGATACAGCGAACTAGCGGTTATCTGATAGAGCTGTTGCGAATTCTTATCTGATGGAGCCTTACTTGCGCTCCAATCCGGTAGAATATAGCTGTTGGATCGCAACAGCTCCTTGCTTGCGCTCCAAGCACGCCTACGCCTATAAATAAAGCGACTCCTCACTTCAGTTTTTCACACCAAAAACTTGACGATATTCTGAGTTTCTTCTCTCTTCTCTCTCTAAATTATTCTTTTCTTCTCTACTCCATCTGACCGGTTTACGAACCGTATTGAGTGATCTGCGTACCATATTTTGAGGTGTATTATCTCGAACGAATCTTCACAATCACGTTGAGTTTCAGTATCGAAATTTTATTTTATCCCGGGGGTCGTGGGTTGATAGTCCGCTTGCACCTTAGAGCAAAGGATCTGTGCGCAAACGCCTTAAAGAGCGGACACAATCCGCGACTCATCCCAGTAATCTCTTCGGTTATTTTCGAAAATCTGTTTTTGAACCACGAAACAACATCAACAAACCAATAATATGGTATGATATAATAGCAAGTAGTGACTAAAATACCCCCATTTTTCCTACTTTACACCGGTCCTTTCAGAAGTTTATATTCTGGGAGCATATATAGTTTGTTCAGATTTATCGAGAATAAAATTGAAAAGCAAAATGATAGCTCTACTAAAAACTCGAGGTTGGGTGCATATTCATTACTAATTTAGTTACAAGTTACTATTCCCAGGGATCATGGATCAATACATTTTATGCTAATATTTGTGCTGGAATCCTATCTTGAATATACTCTCCCTTTAGAGATGAATAATGAATTAACATTAACAATAGCTCTGCAATAAAATGAATGAAATAAATATTATATATATGAAAGGAAGAAGGTATGTATAAGTCTCAATTGTCACACGACTGGAGCGATTCATCATGTGATGTGATGATTAGTAATAATTTATCTAGCTACAATTAATTAATACAAGTATGAATTCAGAAACATGAGGAGGAGGAGAAGTGATCAGTTTTGCGGTATTTGTGATGATGGTTCCTCAGGTAGCAGAAGCTGAATTTGATTCTGAAAACAGAAAAACCCAACCTCCTTCTGAATCTTCTAGCAGATCTTAGCCTGAGCCAGACAACTTTCTTGACACGAACCAAGGAGCCTTTGATTCTGTCGCTGAAGGTCTTCTTTCTAGTGAATTGATAGCTTCTGAGAAACAGTTGCCTCTTCTCCATCATACTATTGTAGTTCTGCTGCTCAGCATAGTAATTAGAACCAAAAGACTCACTCCTAAACAATGGGTTAAGCTCCATAGCCACGCTACGAAAACTGTATGTATATGGGGTGAATGGAGGTTTGAGTTGTTATAAAATTGAGTAGCATTTGATTTGTTATATATATATATATATATAGTAGAATATAATATAATATAATATAATATAGAAGAAGAAATGGTTCCGTGGAAGGCAGCTATAGTGTACTGTCAATGTCAGAAACGTGTGTCAATTAGCGAGGGACCTACATATTTTCGTCGCTAAGTGCCTTGGAAATCGTGCATCTCAATTTGAATTTGGCGCCTTGCATTTAGCGACTGACATTCCGTCGCTAATTGCCACATGTCCGTCGCTAATTGCCAATTTTGCGAGGACTCTTTTTCCCTGGCTAATTTTGTCGCTAATATTTGCTTTTGCGAGGGACTTAATTTTCCCTCGCAACGTCCCTCGTTAATTCCCGTTTTTTTGTAGTGTTAGGTTAAACTCGTTTTGCAAAAAAAAAATTGAATTAGATAAATTCATTTTGCAATTTCTTAAAACCGGATTTATCTATTTAATAGATATACCCGTTTTTCAAAATAAAATAGATAAATCTGCTAAAAAATTATAATTAATTTTTTGTTTTTTTAAAATAAAATAATATGGATATTGGTGATCTTTTGGTCTCTTTAGTTTCGTTACACATGATGATGTTATACGTCGGCTAGGTAATCTCCAAAAAATCTATAAAAAAAATTGCATAACGTTCTTTTGATTTTATTAGATTTTTAGTGGTGTTTTTATGATTTTTGTGTTAGTTTTGATTCTTTAACGGATTTTTAGTGGTGTTTTTATAACCTTTTTTAAAATATTAAATAAAATAATATTTATTTTTTAATACAAAACGAATTTATCATTTTAATAGATAAATCAAGTTTTAAAAAAATACAAAATGGATTTATCTATAAAAATGATAAATCTGTTTTGCATTTTTTTAACTAAACGGATTTATATAAAAATGATTTTAAAAAATTCAAAACGAATTTATTATTTTAATAGATAAATTTGTTTTGTATTTTTTCTCACTATGGATATTTTTGTTAAGGGTAGAGGGTATTTTTGGTTTTTCACTATGGGTATGGAGGTATGGTGTTTGATGTTAGGGGTAGAAAAAAGGGACCCTAGCCTTGGATAATATTGATGATCTGTGAGTTATAAAAAATTAGAAATAATAGTTAGCTTTAAGAATTGAAATATAAGCAATTGAAGCAGCAAAAGCAACTGGACTAATTAAGGTAGCATGCAAATGCAATGTTGTACTCCCTCCGTTTTCATTTATAAGCAAATATTTTCACTTTTTCTTATTATTAAATATAAGTAAATTAAAACTTTTTTCACTTAACATTTCAATTTTATCCCTATTTACTACTTACGTATAGGTGCAACCAACTCTTCCATTTCACATCATTCTACCTACACGGATATATCATATATGCATTTTGCCCTTTCTTCCAATTTTAGAAAACATCAGTTTCTTTATTTGGAGGATATTTTCTTTTTTCATTTTCTATGAGTTCTACTATTTGATCTATTCCTATCTTGAATATTATATTTTGTATGAAGATGTGACACAGACCTAAAACATACTATTAGGAATTGACACTTTGGAAATGACCTTTTTGTTGACTTCTTTGTTTCCTAATTGACCCCCTTTGGTGAAAAATAATTTGAAACAGTAACGAAAAAGGAAACACTTTTGTCTTTATAATTATATATATCACATTCTTCGTTGATTTTCAAATTTCTATTTTTGAGGTGTTGGAAATTTCAGTGTGAGTAATTAGTCTTACATCAGCTATTATGAGCTATATGAAGAATATATAAGATAGGAGATTCATATATTAGTAGAATTCTTGCGAACCTTCCTGCGAAAATTTTCCAAGGTATTTCCTGCGACAACGCATAAAATTCGTAGGAAACCATTTTCCTGCAAAATTCTTAGAAAATTTTGCAAGAAACAATGACCCACAAACGTTTATTAACAAAATAGAACCTGCACGAAATTAAATTCTGCATGAAACTTGTTTCCTGCGATTTTTTCAGAAATATTCGCAAAAATTATGCCTTAAAGTTTTGGGTGGAGATATGGTGTCCAACTCTCTTAGTTGTCCGGTTCATTTGATAGTTCGATGTTGCTCTCGGTGCTCCCCTGGACACCTTAAAGCTTCATCATCTTTGCTGCCTTTTTTTCTCTTATTTCTCCCTTGACCAATTACATAGCTATGGAAGAACAAACATAACCGGCAAAAGAATATTTTCTCACTTCAGCACGGGAGAGAGTCCATCTCGGGGTTTCTAAAGACTACTCTATGTTGTTTCGTCAACATGTAGTTTCTTGCAAGTAGTCAGCCGTCGTCAACATAGTAGCACTATTGTTTGGCCTTATATATATAATGAGATTTCATTTTCCAAAGTTTCCCGATGTGTCTACGATTGTCACTAAATGGTATTCACGTGGTTTGTATATTTGAAATTGTGGTTGAGAGAATAGTGCAAGATACATGAAACCTTTGTTTTTTAGCATCTCATCTCCATGTTGGGAGTTGTTGAAATCTACCTTCCAACTTGAGGAGTATTAGACTTAAATTAAGTTGTTATATTATTTAGCTATTAGCTAGGTAGTTGAACTCTGCAATAAAAAGAATGAAATAATAATTATACATGAAAGGAATTAAGGAGGTATAACTCTGATCAGTTGTCGTCACACGACTCGAGTGATTCATCGATCATGTGATGATGATTAGTAATAATCTACTATCTAGCTACAATTAATACAAGTATCTATTCTGAAACAGGATGAGAAGTGATCAGTTCAATTTGCGGTATTTGTGATGATGGGTCCGACAGCAGAAGCTGAATTTGATTCTGAATACAGAAAAGCCCAACCCCCTCCTGAATCTCCTAGCAGATCTTAGCCTTAGCCATACAACTTTCTTGACACGAACCAATGAGCCTTTGATTCTCTCACTGAAGGTCTTCTTTCGAGTGAACTGATAGCTTCTGAGAAACAGTTGCCTCTTCTCCATCATACTATTGTAGTTATGCTGCTCAGCATAGTAATTATATAGAACCAAAGGACTCACTCCTAAACAATGGTTGGTTAAGGTGGTCCATGCAGCTATTGAAAACAGATAATATATAAGGTATGTATGTATGCATGTATGGTATGTGTATGGGTTGAATGGAGGTTCTGTTGTTATAAAATTGAGAAGTATTTGATTTGATATATAGAGTACGTAGAAATAATTAATGGAATGAAAGTTAGAGAAGAAAGGGGGTCTGAACTGTAGATGTGATGTACATACATTGACTATGGAGGGAGTTTCAGTTAGTTTCACGCACTTTTGTTGTTTTCATTTGCTTCTTACGCCACCTCACCTATGCGCCGCCGCAGTATTAATGTTAGGGACCGAGCTATCCAATGAACGGACCACCAAGAGACTTGGATACCACCTATCTACTCAAAACCTTAAAGTATTAGGTATATGAGTCTCATCTCTTATATGTCCTTCATATAACTCATTCCTAACCGATGTGGCACTTAGCTACTCACACTTGAATTTTTTCAACAATTAACTTAAACATGGGGTGGCGGGTGTATTCAGATTTTTTTAAATTATTATTTCCCGTTCATTTTATCATTAACTTTTTTATCTATTTGTTTTTTCCTATGTATAATACTATCACACGGTTGGATCCTCGATCTAGTTGAATGGTTTGGTTCTTTCAGAGCCGTCCCCATCTAAAGTTTGTCCAATGTGTGTATGGTTTGGAATATTGTTAGAAACAGTTCGCGTGTTCCAATAAATGCAAGCAACAATACTATAGTATACTATCTTAATTACTATATACAGCAGTACACAGTTTATAACAATATGCTTTGTGAATTGAAATATAAGCAATTCGAGCAGCAAAAGCAACTGGACTAACTCTAAGGTAGCATGCATTGTTTGTTGTATTGTTTAATAGTATTAATGAAACTATAAAGTAAACTAATATATATATATGAAAGAGAAGGTGTGCATGAGAATGACGAATTATAGTAACATATGGTTTGAAAACAAACAATACCAGCACGCACGCAAACGTGGCATGGCGTATGATGAATATATATAACGGTGTGTGTCTGTGCTGTGCTGTGCTTGTTCTAAAAGTTAGACACCTCACTTTATCTTCGTTTCTTACCAGTCATGGGGATGAGGGCGTGTTTGGATAGAATAGGTTCAACCAACTCTTCCATTCTACATACATACATTCCTACACAGATATATGCATTATATATGCCTTTTCTTCCAAATTTAGAAAGCATCGGTTTCCTTGGTGGATATTTTCTTTTTTGATTTTTTTATGACGGGTACAATTTGATCTATTCTTATTTGTTAAAAATTTCAACTCCTATACCTGCACTCAAAGGTTTTGTATTAAGTTATGGATTTGATTAGTATGCACCGACGGTGTATAGATTTTTTACGTCATTCAATCAAAAATTGGCATGTCATAAAAATGTTTGAATTGTATTTCATTCATCTTGAAAGTCACATCTATCATGATTTATAATTGGTTGACACGTAAAAAAATTTACACTGTTAGTGCTTCTTAAGTTATATTCAATAAGTATTTTCTTAATTAATTCAATCAAATAACTTTTCTATTTTTTAATTAATACTTAAGTTTTCAAATTAATGAATAGCATAACATATACATGATTACTATTTTCACATAAAACATAACATAATTATGAATTTTAAAAATTTTATTTTCTGTATTTTATATCAGATTCTTTTATCTCTATTAAAGTATTTTTTATTAATCAAATTGATTTCATTAAATATTTTATACTTTTTAATTATACGAAAATACTCATTTATCCTACAAAGTAGTAATTTATTTTAATTCATACTCAAATAGATGTATATAGGATGAAGAAAACAGTTCCGAATCTGAGAAATGCTAGAATATATGTGTATTATAAAAGCAACTATCTATCTGGTAGTTGTCAACTCCTCTTGGCTTCATTAGGACATGACATCCACAAACAAAATTTACTAATTATCCATAGATAACTTAAAAAATGCTTAATGATAAAGAAAATAATTTGTAACCTCAGCATGCCAGTTTAATTATTAAAAAACTACTTCATTTCTTTCACTTTTTTTGTTAACGTTACACAACACAGAAGCTAGGGATTACACCGTTAGCTTCAGAATTCCTTTCCAGGCTCCTTAATAATGAAGAATAAGGGACGTTGGAGAGAGGAAATAAAGAATACTTCAGATAATAAAAGGTAAGAGGAATATATAATTCTGGTAATGCTTACTCAATCTTTATTCAATGATGCTTAAATAGGCAAAGGGGACCACAACTTGGTCACTCAATGCAAACAACCCTAGGAGAATATACTACCCTAGATGCTATAGTAGCCTCTAGAACCTAGGTGACTCATACAAGAAGACAAACAACAAGAAAATTCAACAAAAAGCAAATGTAACAGTACCTAGTACTGATACAACGGATAAAAAAACAACAAATACGTGACAGCTATTACAAGCCTGTCACAATACCTACCCCTTTAAGAACACCCTTGACCTCAAGGGTTAAAAGAAGGGTACTTGTTGATCAAGTCATAATAAAATTCCCAAGTAGCATGTTCCACAGGGTAGTCTTTCCATTTTACCAGAACTTTTGTGGCCGGCATACGTCCACGTTTCACCATTTTTCGCTCCAAAATGGATTCAGGTACCTTATCAGGTGGCTGCATGTTGACTAAGTCAGAAGGAATAGGCACCACAGCAGTAGCTTCAGGGTTAGGACATAGTTTGAGCTGGGAAATGTGAAAAACATTGTGAATTTTGGAATCTGGTGGAAGCTGTAATTGATAGGCAGCACCACCCATTTTATCAGTAACCAAGAATGGACCAAAATACTTTGGTAACAGCTTGTGTCTGTTGTGAGGCTTCAAGGTTTGCTGTTTGTAAGGATGAAGCTTCAGATAAGCAAAATCACCAATATTCAATGACCTCTCTGATCTATGTTTATTTGCTTGCTGTCTCATACGATTCTGAGCTCTTAACAGATGGAATTTAAGAAGTTTCAAAGACTCTCTCTAGCGACCAAAGTTCTCATCAACCGTGATGCATATATGCGACTCCCGCCAAGTAAGGTAAATGAATTGGAGGTGGTTGGCCATACACAACCTCAAAAGGAGTGGATTTGATGGCACTATGGAATGAGGTATTGTACCACCATTCAGCCAAAGAAACCCATTTAGACCACACATGAGGTTTCTCAGAGCAGAAACATCTCAAGTAAGTCTCTAAACTTTTATTCACGATCTCAGATTGCCCATCGGTTTGAGGGTGAAAAGCTGTAGATTTGTTGAGCGCAACCCCTTGCAATTTGAAGAATTCAGTCCACACCTTGCTAATAAAGATAGGATCACGATCACTAGTTATGGAGTTAGGCATTCCATGCAGTTTGAAGATGTTGTCAAGGAATAACTGAGCTATATCAGCAGCTGTGTAAGGGTGACTAAGGGGAATAAAGTGAGCATACTTGCTTAATCGATCAATTATCACCCAAATAACTTGTTTGCCATAAGAATTAGGAAGTCCCTCCACAAAATCCATATTGATATCTTCCCAAATATGCTGAGGAATTGGAAGGGGGTGTAATGACCAGTGCAAGGCAAACCGTATTCACGCTTTGCATTTTTGATGAGACGAGCAGCTTCTGACATACGCAGAAACATCATTTAACAGATTTTTCCAGTAGAACAGAGATTTTATGCGAGCAAGTGTGGCATCCCTACCAGAATGACCTCCAATGGGTGAGTCATGAAGCCAATTAAGTATAAATCTCTTTAACTCAGAGTCATTTCCCACAACTAACTTTCCCAATCTCCTAAGTTCATTGTTGGACCAAGTAACTTAGAGTGTGAAGAAGGAGATTGTTGGAGCTCCTCAATAATCTTCTGGAGGGTAGGATCAGTTTGCCAAGTCATTTTGATTTTGTCAAATAAGCCGTGTTGCTGGTTGTTCAGAATTAACACCATTAACTCTGCACCAGAGTTTCTGCTAAGAGCATCAGCAACAATATTTGATGAGCCTTCCTTATATTGAATGTCAAACTCGTAACCAAGTAATTTAGAAACCCAGTGGTGTTGAAAGGGAGTGTTCAGTCTCTGATCAAGTATATGTTTAATACTCTTTTGATCAGTTTTGATGATAAAAGGAGCATGAGAAAGGTAGGCACTCCATTTCTGCACAGCATACACGATTGCCAACAACTCTCTTTCATATACAGACAAGGCCTGTTGTTTTGGACCTAGAGTTTTGCTAATATAAGCAATTGGATGATGGTCTTGCATAAGAACAGCTCCAATCCCAGTACCTGAAGCATCACATTCGATCAAGAAAGGCTTGGAAAAGTCGGGGAGTGCCAGAACCGGAGAATGACTGAGAGAGAGTTTGAGCTTAGTAAATGCAGCAGTTGCTTCTTCAGACCAAATGAATGAATCCTTTTTTAGAAGATCAGTCAGTGGCTTAGCTATTTTACCAAAATCCTTGATAAAACGTCTATAATAACCAGCTAATCCAAGGAACCCTCGTAATTGCTTGATTGTTTTTGGAATCGGCCAAGACAAAACAGCAGATATTTTGGCAGGGTCAGTTGCAACTCCTGCTTCAGTGATAATATGTCCAAGGTATTCCACCTTGTTAGTAGCAAAGCAACACTTAGGTTGATTTAAAAACAAATTATTGTCTCTAAGGGTCTGAAATGTCAACTGTAAGTGAACTACATGATCATCAATAGATGGACTATAAACCAATATATCATCAAAGAAAACAATGATAAATTTCCTAAGAAAAGGTTTAAACACATGATTCATGAGGGCTTGAAAAGTTGCAGGAGCATTAGTAAGCCCAAAAGGCATAACAAGATACTCAAAGTGACCACTATGAGTTTTAAAAGCAGTTTTACCTTCCTCTCCAGGACACATTCTGACCTGGTGATAACCTGAACGCAGATCAAGTTTAGAGAAGATTTTTGCACCACCAAGCTCATCCATGAGGTCTTCTATCAGAGGAATAGGAAAAGAGTCTTTGATAGTGTTCTGGTTTAATCTTCTATAGTCCACACACAGCCTCCAAGTGCCATCTTTCTTCTTGACAAGAACTGATGGAGAAGAGTAAGGACTGCTGCTATGTTGGATCACTCCTTGAGTAAGTCATTAACCAATTTGTCCATGACATCCTTTTGGATAATGGAGTATCGGTAAGGTCTTAGATTGAAGGGAGAGCTACCCTCTTTCAAGGGAATTTTGTGGTCCAACCCTGGTCTGAGAGCTGGTAAAGCAGTAGGTTCCTCAAATATGTCCCTGTACTCATTTAGCAAATCAGTCACAGCAGTATTTAGAGCAGGAGCAGGTATTTCAGTATGAATTAGATTACAATTAGGCAGAAAAAAATCAGTATGTGAGGAGAGACATTCGAAAACACGATTCAATCTCCTTGTTGCCTTCGCTTTGACAAAAGATTTGTTATTAATGAGCTTGAATTCAGGAGAACGAGCTCCTCTTAACAGAAACTTCTTACCATTAGCAGTAAATTCCATATGCAATTTCTCAAAATCCCACACTATAGGACCAAGTGACTTCAACCATTGGATGCCAAGGATCAAATCATGACACCCCAGAGGTAAAACCAAAGACATCACAGAGAATCAGGTGTCTCACGTAGTGTCCAAGTGAAATTTCTCGCAAATGTAAGCGAAGATGTAGCTTGTGGCCTCCACCACCAGTAATATTCATATTGTTCACAGGTTCAAGGTGACAACCTAGCTTCTTTGCTACCTCTAAGTCTAGGAAATTATGTGTGCTACCACTATCTAGGAGAATATGAATGAGTTTCTTGTTGTGTAAAGCAGTAATCCGCATAGTGTGGAAACTGGAAAAACCAGTGATGGCTTGCAGGGAGAGTTGGGGTGTGTCTGGGCTAGGAGTTGGTTCTGGGGGGTCAGGTGGTGTTAACTCAGTATCTATTTCAGGTTCATCATCCACATCAGATACTTCCATAACCATAAGTTGAGTTTTTCTGTGTTTTCTTTGATGTCCAGGGGTAAAAGGTTCATCACAAAACATGCATAAACCTTTTGCTTTTCTTTCTGACATCTCAGCAGCAGAGTAGGTTCGAGTGGAAGTGAAAATAGGTTTCTGGGTTGAGGAACTAGTGTTGGAGAGAGTTTTCTGGTTGTTGTAAGGTTTAGTGTAAGGGAGGGGAGGTTTAGGATTTGGTTTAGGACTTTTTGTGGCTTCATAGAGTCTGGCCAGGTTAGCAGCTTGTGCTATAGAGGTGGGGTTAAACATCCTAACATGCATTTGTGTAGTGTGTTCTAGGCCAGCTAAGAAAATGCTTAATGAATGTTCGTGGATCGATTTACTGTGAGAGGCAAGCTCGAAGTCATTGATGTACTCATCCACTTTGGTAGCATGTTTCACCTTGAGGAGATTAGAGAGGGGATCCTCATAAGCATCTCCAAACCTAGTAGAGATATCAGTAACATACCGATTCCATGTGGGGTAAATATCAAACTTTTGTCTCATATAATTTAAATGTCATTGTAGAGCAAGGCCATCCAGGTGTATAGAAGCTAATCGAACCCTTGTAGCTTCTGGTGTAGGATCTAACGCAAAAAACTGGTCACATTTGTAAAGCCAATCACGCACATTGGAACCATCAAACCGGGGAAACTCCACCTTGGAAATCACGGTGGCGTACAGTTGCTGTCTTTCAGTGTTTCTGGTATGCTCAGGAGGTGTTTGAGCTCCCAACAAGTCTCTGATTTCTTCCAAGCTAGTACTGATACTGAGCATTAACATACTCGTCTCTTGCTTGCATTCTTAGGAGAATATCAGCAAGGTTTGGAGGTGGGGAAGGTGGAGGGGTAGCCATGAATGGTGGCAGGAAGGTGACTGCTTTGATACCAATTGTTAACGTTACACAATACAGAAGCTAGGGATTACACCGTTAGCTTCAGAATTCCTTTCCAGGCTCCTTAATAATGAAGAATAAGGGACGTTGGAGAGAGGAAATAAAGAATACTTCAGATAATAAAAGGTAAGAGGAATATATAATTCTGGTAATGCTTACTCAATCTTTATTCAATGATGCTAAAATAGGCAAAGGGGACCACAACTTGGTCACTCAATGCAAACAATCCTAGGAGAATATACTACCCTAGATGCTATAGTAGCCTCTAGAACCTAGGTGACTCATACAAGAAGACAAACAACAAGAAAATTCAACAAAAAGCAATGTAACAAAGACATAAGATCGATACAACAGAATAAAAACAAGAAAATACGTGGCCAAATGCTATACAAGCTGTCACATTTTTCTTTTGTATAATTTATGTTTATGTTTATCTCTCACTCTCTTCTCACACGTTTATGTAATTTGTCTTTATATTAAGGCTAAAAGGTACTTTTAGTCCCTGCAAATGTCAAGAAAATCCAGTTTAGTCCCTGCAATTCCAAAATTTTTAAAATAGTCCTTGCAATTAGTAAACGTTACTACTTTAGTCCTCATTATTACTACTTTAGTCCTCGCAATTCCATTTAAAAGGTACTTTTAGTCCCCGCAAATGTCAAGAAAATCCAGTTTAGTCCTCCTTTTTAGAGTAAAGTAAAGTAAATGCAAAGGACTAAAGTAGTAACGCTTACTAATTGCAGGGGACTATTTTAAAATTTTTTGGAATTGCGAGACTAAACCTGATTTTCTTGACATTTGCAGGGACTAAAAGTACCTTTTAGCCAAGAACACAACTTCTATGTTTAAAGTATAGATAGAGATTAATTTTATCTGTTTTGTTCGGGTATAATCATCGTCAAGGTATCAAATGAATATTGTTTATGCTCATCACCAATAACATCTGTAATATCAAACATTAATACAACAGGATGCCAAGGAAAGTGTAAATAACGAGCATGGACTATGATTAAGCATTGTACTAACAGGAACCTGCGTATTCATAATGCGTGGAAGAAAAAAAAATCAATAAATTAATTCTAAGTCAAATTTCTTGAGTATCAGTAATGTTGGAAGTATGTCAACAAGTTCCGTATCTACAATGTGCACACTGGTGATAAGACGCGATTACAGTATGAAGACCAAGACCAATATCAAGGACTTTTGTTTACTTGAGAGTGAGGCTGACAACAGACTTTTAAGGTAGATTGACACAAATGTATGTTTGCACAGGATCTGCTTAAATCTTTCCTGGAAGCTAAGAAATCACACTGGGATCACCAATCTGTCGGATCATAAAAAAATTTAGATGCCCAT
Organism: Oxytropis ochrocephala; assembly: GCA_020916435.1. Taxonomy (NCBI): domain Eukaryota; kingdom Viridiplantae; phylum Streptophyta; class Magnoliopsida; order Fabales; family Fabaceae; genus Oxytropis; species Oxytropis ochrocephala. The sequence goes on along the minus strand of CM037091.1, from coordinate 114,949,962 downwards.
GTCCTCTCTATAGCAATAACATTTTCCCCACCAACCTAGCTCTGAGTGTTCCTTATCATTCACCCAGTACCAGCTTTGTCAGCTGCAGGAACTTTTTCAGGGTAACTGGTTACATCCAAGTCAATAAGGGTCAAATCATATGGTAAGGATGCAGAATTGGAGATATCCAAAAGCAGGGCAGATTTCATTGCATCAGAGTTTGAGGCATCAGGCATAGAACCAGAATTTTTGGGAGTACTATTAGAAGAGAAGGTTGACAGCTGTATGTCATCTATCTTGTTTCCAGTTATATGCTTATTTTTTCTCACATTATCCATCTCTGGGCCAATTGGAACAAAAGTTCGTGACCTGTACTTCCTGGTTCCCTCTTCCCCTTCACTGTGGTTATAGAGAACATAATCATGATACGTTGGTGCAAACTGCCAGAAGTTTTAGAGGTGTCAGACTAGATCACAAGAAAGAGCAGCAATTTATTTAAACAAGAACACAAGGAACTAGAAATGCAGTGCGGTATTGCAGTTTATTGACTTTATTCTAGGCATCAAGCCTGGTACAAAGTCATGCTAACAATGTCACAAAATATAGGCAGAACATAGAAAGTGAGAGTGAGACTCACCTGGTGGACTGTATCATGGTAAAAGTCATTCAACTTCATAGCATGCCCAAGGCTAGCAGTCAAACCACGGGATCCGCCGATATTAGCCCCAGCATATTCTTTGTATGGAAAGGCATAAAAGTGACCCACAGCAGCAATAAGCATCTCAACACAGATGATAAAATTTTGAAGTAGAGCAGCTTCATCAGCATCCTCGATGAATCCCGACTTTGCAGCAAGAAAGAATAACACCCCCTACGACACGAATATTAAAAAGTCAGATGCTTCAAAACTCAAGTGTACAAAGAAAATACAGTTAACTCAGAAACAAGTTTGCTGGGGCTAATATTCGAACCCATAGCAAACATTGAGCATTCAATAAAAATAATATAAGATCGTACAACCAAATGAATGTCAATTTTTCTATTTAGTTATTTATTTATTACTATTGCTCCAAATAAGCTTAGAATTTTAGGTTGAATTAGGAAAATAACCTCAGCAAACACAGACACCATGAGGTAACTTAAAACTATAGGTGACAGATGATTTTCGCAAGCAAAACGATCACTAAAAGTTAAAGCATGTTTGTGTCTGAAGAGAAAAAAAAGTAAAAGTATAGAACACCAAGTCCTAGTCCTGGCAGATATATTAGCAGGGATAGGATTTATATCCAGGGTATCCGGTGTCTGTTCAATTAGGAAATATTATATTATATCTAAGAATTTATGAAGCAAAATTGTTACTTCCCCTTTCATTGAGGGAGGTTTTTAACATTTCGCTCCAGTTGAGAATAGAAAATAAGAGCTAGGATTTTCTTGAACATTCTTGGGTGTTGAAAACACTCAGATGAATGCAACTTAGATGCAGGAACAATAAATGCAATTTGGAAGAAGAGTGTTTGGACGTCTAATGTTGATATAGGAGTGCTTGGAAGTTCCTGAAGTCTCCTGCTTAAGTAGAGCTAACATGTTGCATCAGAACTTGTAAATTAACAATCTAACAAGTTACGTGCATTCGCACGGTTCTTATTTGATTTTCAGCATGTGTTTTCATGTTCGTGAACAGTTTCTCATATATTTTAAAACTATTTTATATTAAAAAAAATAGAAGAGTTGAACATACAAGAAAAGCATAAACCATAAAAATGAAAGATGTGTGAAAATTACCTGCCAATAAGTCAGGAATACAACAGATTTTATAATAATAAACTTTGGGACTGGATTGAATGGCTGAAGCAGATCCTTGCATGCCACATAAAACAATGCAAGAGCATAGAGAGCCATTGTATACGAGAACGTATAAATGATCGTAAGATACAAGTATGACTGCTTTGGACTGAAATTTCCATCTTTATATTTCCCCTTGGCATAGAGTATAAGTGTAGCAACAACTAAAATAGGCTTCAAAATCACAAACTGCAAACACCCTTGCTTGCATTTACGTATGAAACGCCTGCAATAGAAGTTTTGAAGAGAGAAATAAAAGAGTTATGACATATCATGCTCCTATGTTACAAGTCTATCAGAATATGTTGCTTCTCCGGGATGTTTGGATGATTTTACAATAATTATAATAAAACAAATAAAACAAATCCCATATTATGGGCCACACATATCATCCTGGCCTCTTACGGTTTTCTTTTTTAAAAAAAAAAAGGTAATTCAAAAAAACCTCCATAAAATATTTAACGGATCAGTTTCAAGGAATAATCTTCGGGCACAAAAGCATCAAGTCCAACAATATGAATCAAATACAAACTCACCCATCCAATGGTATAGGAGGAAAGCAACAAGTCATTAGACACATTGATGGCTTCAGAACCCGGCCACTTAAACTTATAACAACTGCTCCAGGACCACCAACCCATGCTAGACACAGTGACAGGAAATTGTAAATGACCCAAGCTTCATAGCTGAAACAGTAGACAAGAGAAAGTAATTAACAAACCTAGCCAAAAAATGTAAACATGCAAAATTCAGCATGAATTCAAAGTTGGATGATGAACAAAAATTACATCGCTAAAAGTTGGCTGATGCACTAAAGAAGGTACAAAATAATGAAATCAGATTTAATAGGAAATTGGGGGGTTTGACTTTCCACTCTTGTGACTGCATCGATAAGCAATGCTGCTGCAGTAGCACTGTAGCAGTAATCACCCATACCATCTTAGCTATATCAATGAAGGAAGTTTACTTTCCTCAACTCAAGCATTGTTTAGCAGTTACCTTCTAACAAGGAAAAAATATACGCAACTGATCGGTCTGTTCTTGTAATCCATTTTGTAAATCAAAGGGATTTTCCCTATTTTTGGCAATAAAACCAGTTGGCTCCTATCAACTGATATCAGAGTTATTCTGATCCAGGGAGATTTGGGAGGTGTGGAGAGGAATTTCAGCATGAAGACAGCTGCAGAATTGATTCCAAAATTTGACAAAAGGTCTATTGGTGGCTGATCCGGGCAAAACGAACGCGTGAAGAGAGGAAAATATGGTGAGTTGTTGGCATTGCATTGAGAGGAGAAACCCATGATTTGTGGGTTTCCTAGAAGGAGAGCAATCCAAATGCTTTTTAATGGGATTTCTTGAAGGCAGATCCAGCCAGAAGCAAGGGGCTGTATTCAAGATTTCAAATCAGAGGAGCATACCATATTTTATTAGAGTTCAAAAGAACTTGATTGTTTGAGTGAGCAAAAGGGAGAGAATTGTAACTGAATCAGAGTGTTATTTCTGAAAATCGAATTAATTAATTACATCAACTGCACTACAGCACTAGCACGGTATATACGCTATCTTATCCTACACCACATGGTGCTTAACTTACACAGTTACCAATAGAAGTGTACATGGCTGTTGTGTGGGTGGTATTGAGAGAAACCCAAACTAAACAATAACTAGAGATAAGGCCTGAAAGAGTTTAGAGAGAACGAGCACCATCACCATACAAGTTGATTTAGTGGGGTTGAATTGGGCTCAAAATATAAGAGGAGTTTACAAGAAAGGAGCTATTGGAGTTCCTATAAATATAATATAGAAATGTATTGGTACTAGTTCGATCATCATGTGGCAGGACATGTGCAAAACGAAGCAGATGAAGGGCAAACAAGACAGATCTCCACCACCACTAGAATATCTTGGCCTTCCTACGGACAGCTTCGTGAGGTAGGAATTGGGTAAACAAATAAATATATCATTAAGTTTCATGCAGGAAGTTCTCGGTGGGATTGCTTGAGTTATTCAGCCTTCGCCTTGGGGACAAGTTAAACCTTTAGGAGCGGAGTATTGATAAGTCTGTTATGTTGCCATTAAGACTTAAGAGGCATAGTTAGTTGATTATGATGAGATACTTAGTGGGTGTGTTGAGGAGATAGTTAGGCCTAACGAGGCATGCTGCCTATAAATAGAGAGGGGTGATTAGAGAGGTGACCATTGGCAATTGAGGAAATTGGGGTCTTAGGGCATTTTGGGAGGTGCATACCAGACTGGAGGGTTCAACAATGAACATAGCAACTTCAGGGAATTGCTGAACAGAAAGAGACACCTAAGACCATGGATCTTCGTAAAGTCATTGTGTAGAATAACAATAACAAAGTACTCATTCTTATTGTGTAGAATAAGAATAACAATAACAATAACTATATAATTAATATAGTCATATGTCATATATCATATTATCATTAGTAATCATTTAATCACCTAAATCAAGCAATGTGTGAAATATGAAACGGGGAGGAACAAAGTACATGAAAGATATTCAGACTGAATATTAGCAACAGCAAAAATAATAAATATAGAAAGACGGATAAACTTACACTTCCCGAATGGAATTAAAATAGATTGAACTTGCCGGAAATACAAGGGACAAGAACGACATCAGCGCATAAACCTGCCAGAGAAAAATAAATTAATATTTAATAACTGTTCAAAAATGAAAAAAGGGACCAATGAAACGAGACCAAAGAACTGCTAAGAAACTCACAAATCATACATGAGCTGGTATTTTTACAATTAAAAAGGAAACAGGAAAGAACGATCTTATGCACATCAAGTACACCAAGTATACAGTGATTTGAACATAACAAAATAGTTAAAACCATGGGTCAGTTAGTCAATGAGCTGGAAAAAAAATTCCAGGTACAACTTCCTATATTAAGATAATGGATAAGAGCTAACTCATAATCCCAGTTCTCTCACCCCTCCCCCACGGGCTCAGCTTCCAAGTTTACAAATAAGAAGCTAAAAATTCCCTCTCCTAAGTGAAAGCAATGTAAGTTGATATTACAACTTTAGCACGTTAAGGGTTGGATTAGTGTGCAATTATCTCAGCCAATAGATAGAAACCAATCAGTTCAAGTAACAAAATGCACCAAATTTGGACACTGGAAATAAAACCTAATAGGAAATACATTTAGAATTTTATTACAATTCATGCACAATGCAAAACACGGATAACAAACAATGCTTCCCACAAGTGCAATTGGGAGCAAGCGCATAACAAAGGGTAATTTCATTCTGTAATTTAAAGGAAGCAAAGGACTTACCGGGACCATAAAAATGATCCGAACAATGAAGCGCTGATAAGTAGGTTCAGTATAATTGAGAAGGTGCCTGTATATATGAAGAATGGCCAAAGCGATGGCGCCGATGGTGCAAAAGAAAGCGACGACATAGAAGAAAACCGGAAGCATCACCGCCATTCTGGCAAAGCTCCCTTCCCTTCTTAACGGTGGGTGAGTCAGATCAGCAAAACGCGTAAACCCTAGCCGGAATCAAAGACAATTAGGGTAGGGTAAAATGGAAGCAGATCCGGGAAGAATATGATGGATGGAAAGAGAAATGAAAGGGAATGGAATTATTGGAGAAAGGATAAGAAGATGAAGAAGGATGATCGGGAGGGACCTTCAGTGCCAACAATAATGGCGACTGTTGGCTTTGCTACGAAGAAATGCAACAATGGGGCTAAGGGGTACAATGCCAACGCATCAAAAATGAAAATTATTATTAATTAATTAGTTAGTAATAATAATAATTAATTGATACTGTTTAACAGCTATGATTTTACTTTTTGGTACACCAGCACACGCTCCCGCTGACCGTGTGTCACACTTTCCACCCCAACAAAGCTTATCTAAAAAAAAAAAACTGTTGTGCATGTTTGTCTTATGCGGGAGAGAAGCGCCAAATGCCATTGTTGTGCACTTTGCATGCAGTCTTTTTTTTTCTTTTCTCACCGGATGGGTTTGGGCTGGGAGGTTTTTGAGAAGCGCCCCTTCCTTGATCTACTAAGATTCGTTGTATGGGTTGGACACCCCTTGTGCTCCATAAATGAATTCGTTATTTATCTAAAAAAAAAAACACTTTCCACCCAATCCCTTAAATACACAATCGACTTTATTAGCTAAATTAAGCGCCAAATGTTCGACTACTATGGTTGGCACGAAAGTAATTAAACCCAATTTCAAGTCCAATTAACTAAACCCACACAATCTAAACCCTATTTCTCTCTCTCTCATAGGCTCCCCCTCGTTCAGATAAGGAAATTAAAATCTACTCTCACATTAGCTACTCTCTTTCTCTCCACTTCAACCTTCCACCACCCAAATTCTCTAATTCTTCTTCTTCTTCTTCTTCTTCTTCTTCTTCTTCTTCTCAATCGGCCGGATCCATCCAACCCCCCCTTCCTTGATCTACTAAGATTCGTTGTATGGGTTGGACACCCCTTGTGCTCCATAAATGAATTCGTTATTTATCTAAAAAAAAAAACACTTTCCACCCAATCCCTTAAATACACAATCGACTTTATTAGCTAAATTAAGCGCCAAATGTTCGACTACTATGGTTGGCACGAAAGTAATTAAACTCAATTTCAAGTCCAACTAACTAAACCCACACAATCTAAACCCTATTTCTCTCTCTCTCATAGGCTCGTTCAGATAAGGAAATTAAAATCTACTCTCACATTAGCTACTCTCTTTCTCTCCACTTCAACCTTCCACCACCCAAATTCTCTAATTCTTCTTCTTCTTCTTCTTCTTCTTCTTCTCAATCGGCCGGATCCATCCAACCCCCCCTCCGACCCTTTTGTTGTTGGGTAGTATAGTTATCCGCTTATTAAACCTGCAGTACTGTTAAGTTACCCGCCCATACCCGTCACAAATAATACTTGCGGGTACTCACGGGTGTGGGTATTTTTGTCATTCCTAAATATTGTTAATGTCAATGACTAAATTGAACTTTTGCAAAATTTGATAGATGAAAGAGGCTATTAACTCAAACATTTTTACAATTAGTATTAAGTATATGAGATGCATTCATTAATACAACTTAATCACTCACATCATCAATATTTCAAATGACCAATGAAATTGCAAAACATAAATCATATTTGTTCATTCATCTAAATTTGTTTAGTTTTTCTTGACAAAAATTTGTCTGAATTTTTAATAAAACAATCGTCTGAATTTGTTCACAAATGCATTCTAACATAGTTCATTTAATTTCAAATATATATTTCACATTAGGAGTTAATATCATAATAGAACATTAAACCTAATTATTGTTTTCTAATTTCAATAATCAATTTTTTTCCAAAGGGGTTTAGGTTTAAAACTCAATAATAAATTTAAATTATTGATACGTGATAGAGTATGTTTCCAATAAGGGTCGGCGGAAACATTAATTGAGTTTGGATTCCACCTTAAGATCTAAACAATAAGATTTTCGGACGCAGATTAATCACCTGAAAATTGATAGATAATATGCATCAATAATACAATAAAAAAATGTAATAGAGTATGTTAAACAATAAGGTTTAGGGTTTAGAGTAGAACTAGTAGGATGCTCGTGCATACGCACGGGTGCTATTTTGTTCTTTCTATGAATGAACTTAAAAAGTATTAAATAGTCTTAATAATATCTCGTGAAAATAAAGTCAAATTTAAAGTAGATAAAAAATGAGTTTCAAATAAAAAAAATAGATAAGTATTAAAATATAGAAATGCAAAAGTATCATTTTAAAAGAATTTTGCATTTATCCTGTGTTTTGAATATGTTAGTATAGTGTTTTTTATATATCAGTGTTGTTATCCCTTTTTTTATATATCAGTGCAGCTATCACATGTTTTATATATATCATTGCAGTTATCCTCGTATTTTTTATATATCAGTGCAGTTATCCCGTTTTTGTTTTTTATGTATTAGTGCAGTTATCTCATAGTTTCAATTAGTTATTTGAGTTGATTAGTAGATAGTAAAAGATAGATAGTAGATTATCAATAAGAAATATTTATTTCGTGTTTTTTTATATATCAGTGACAATTATTTGTGCTTTTTAGGTATTAGTGACAAATATTTGTCACATGCGTTTTAAATATTAATCAGTTTAAATAGTTATTAAGCCTTAAAAAATTATAATTATCAATGACAATTATTAATCCCGTGTATTTTTATATATCAATACATCCCGTATCCCGTGTTTTTTATATATCGGTCACGCTTATCCCGTGTTTTTTTATCTATCAATGCAGTCATCACATAGTTTCAATTGATTATTGAGTTGAATAGTAGATTATAGACACTCGAGGTGTTAGCTCAATGATAATTATTTGTGCTACCCGTATATTCTCAAGGTGTTGAGTTAGAAATAGTCATTAAGCCTTAAAAATTATAATTATCAATGACAAATTGTTTTTAAATGGTCATTAGTGCCACTTTGATAAAAAAATCTTAGTAGATTATAGTTGATAGTAAAAGATAGATAGTATATTATCAATAAGAAATATTTATTTCGTGCTTTTTTATATATCAATGAAAATTATTTGTGCTTTTTAGGTGTTAGTGACAAATATTTGTCACGTGTGTTTTAAATATTAATTAGTTTTTTTTACAACAAAATATTAATTAGTTTAAATAGTGATTAAGCCTTAAAAAATTATAATTATCAATGAAAAATATTAATCTCATTTATTTTTTATATCAATGCAGTTATCCAATGTTTTATTATATATCAGTGCAGTTATCCCGTGTTTGCTTTTTATGTATCAATGCAGTAATCTCATAATTTCAATTGATTATTTGAGTTGATAAGTAGATTATAGTAGATAGTAAAAGATAGATAGTAGATTATCCATAAGAAATATTTATTTCGTATTTTTTTATATATCAGTGACAAGTACTTGTCACGTGTGTTTTAAACTTTAATCAGTTTAAATAGTCATTAAGCCTTAAAAAAATATGATTATCAATGACAAATATTAATCTCGTGTATATCACTGCAGTTACCCCGTGTTTTCTTATATATCAGTGCAGTTATCTCGTAGTTTCAATTGATTATTTTAGTTGATTAGTAGATAGTAAAAATTAGATAGTAAATTATCAATAATAGATATTTGTTTTATATTAATTAGTAGTTTAAATAGACATTAAGCCTTCTTGTTTTTTTTACATAGTAGGTTTATAGTAGTCTTCAAAAATTATAATTTTCACTGCAGTTATCCCGTGTTTTTTTAAATATCAATGCAGTTAGCTTGTAATTTCAATTGATTATTTTAGTTGATTAGTAGATTATAGTAAATAACAAAAGTTAGATAGTAAATTATCAATGACAAATATTAATCCGCTATATTTTTATATATCACTACAGTTATCCCGTGTTTTATATATCAGTGCAGTTATCTCATAGTTTCAATTGATTATTTTAGTTGATTAGTACATTATAGTAGATAATAAAAGATAGATAGTATAGTATCAAATATATCCGTGCAACTATCCCGTGATTTTTTATATATAAGCATAGTTATCCCGTGTTTTTTATATATCAGTACAATTATCACGTGTTTTAAATATTAATCAGTAGTTGAAATAGTCATTAAGTTTTCCTTTCTTTCTCCATATTAATATCGTGTTTTTTTATATATCAGTGAAGTTATCCCGCATTTTTATACATTAGTGCAGTTATCTTGTAGTTTAGATTGATTATTTTAGTTTATTAGTAGATTTGATTTGATTTGAATTTCGAAATTTGAAAAAAAAAAGAGGCAAAGTTAAAAAAAATGGGAGTGAGAAGAAAGTGCATTGGGAGAAGAAATTTGAAAATAGGAGTAAATTTATAAATAGATATTAAGTTAATAGTAAATAGGAGTAAATTCTAGATTATTTAATATTAATTTAATTATATTAGATTATATAGTGGATTAAAAAAATTTGGGAAAAGAAATATTTTTAAATAAATGGTGTGAGGGCCACTAATAATAGATTTGTAAGAGGTTAGAAATATTGGGAAATGTGAGATTGAAAGAGAGTGAGTGAGAAATGAAGAGAAAGTAGAATTAATAAATGATAAATAAAATTAAAGTGGTGATGTGTCAAAAAAGTAAGATGTCTAAAATTGTAATTTTGTAAGTTGTTTGTTTGTATAAATAGATAGATATTAGACTACAGTTATCTCGTGTTTTTATATATCAGTGCAGTTATCTCATAGTTTCAATTGATTATTTTAGTTGATTAGTACATTATAGTAGATAGCAAAAGATAGATAGTATAGTATCAAATATATCATTGCAACTATCCCGTGATTTTTTATATATAAGCATAGTTATCCCGTGTTTTTATATATCGAGATGCTTATCCCAATGTTTTAAATATTAATCAGTAGTTGAAATAGTCATTAAGTTTTCCTTTCTTTCTCCATATTAATATCGTGTTTTTTTATATATCAGTGAAGTTATCCCGCGTTTTTATACATTAGTGCAGTTATCTCGTAGCTTAGATTGATTATTTTAGTTTATTAGTAGATTTGATTTGATTTGAATTTCGAAATTTGAAAAAAAAAGAGGCAAAGTTAAAAAAAATGGGAGTGAGAAGAAAGTGCATTGGGAGAAGAAATTTGAAAATATGAGTAAATTTATAAATAGATATTAAGTTAATAGTAAATAGGAGTAAATTCTAGATTATTTAATATTAATTTAATTATATTAGATTATATAGTGGATTAAAAAAATTTGGGAAAAGAAATATTTTTAAATAAATGGTGTGAGGGCCACTAATAATAGATTTGTAAGAGGTTAGAAATATTGAGAAATGTGAGATTGAAAGAGAGTGAGTGAGAAATGAAGAGAAAGTAGAATTAATAAATGATAAATAAAATTAAAGTGGTGATGTGTCAAAAAAGTAAGATGTCTAAAATTGTAATTTTGTAAGTTGTTTGTTTGTATAAATAGATAAATGGTGTGGGTGCCACTAATAATAGATTTGTAAGAGGTTAGAAATATTGGGAAATGTGAGATTGAAAGAGAGTGAGTGAGAAATGAAGAGAAAGTAGAATTAATAAATGATAAATAAAATTAAAGTGGTGATGTGTCAAAAAAGTAAGATGTCTAAAATTGTAATTTTGTAAGTTATTTGTTTGTATAAATAGATTGAAAGAGAGTGAGTGAGAAATGAAGAGAAAGTAGAATTAATAAATGATAAATAAAATTAAAGTGGTGATGTGTCAAAAAAGTAAGATGTCTAAAATTGTAATTTTGTAAGTTGTTTGTTTGTATAAATAGATAAATAGATAAATAAATAGATAAATGGTGTGGGTGCCACTAATAATAGATTTGTAAGAGGTTAGAAATATTGGGAAATGTGAGATTGAAAGAGAGTGAGTGAGAAATGAAGAGAAAGTAGAATTAATAAATGATAAATAAAATTAAAGTGGTGATGTGTCAAAAAAGTAAGATGTCTAAAATTGTAATTTTGTAAGTTGTTTGTTTGTATAAATAGATAAATGGTGTGGGTGCCACTAATAATAGATTTGTAAGAGGTTAGAAATATTGGGAAATGTGAGATTGAAAGAGAGTGAGTGAGAAAATGAAGAGAAAGTAGAATTAATAAATGATAAATAAAATTAAAGTGGTGATGTGTCAAAAAAGTAAGATGTCTAAAATTGTAATTTTGTAAGTTATTTGTTTGTATAAATAGATTGAAAGAGAGTGAGTGAGAAATGAAGAGAAAGTAGAATTAATAAATGATAAATAAAATTAAAGTGGTGATGTGTCAAAAAAAGTAAGATGTCTAAAATTGTAATTTTGTAAGTTGTTTGTTTGTATAAATAGATAAATAAATAGATAAATGGTGTGGGTGCCACTAATAATAGATTTGTAAGAGGTTAGAAATATTGGGAAATGTGAGATTGAAAGAGAGTGAGTGAGAAATGAAGAGAAAGTAGAATTAATAAATGATAAATAAAATTAAAGTGGTGATGTGTCAAAAAAGTAAGATGTCTAAAATTGTAATTTTGTAAGTTGTTTGTTTGTATAAATAGATAAATAAATAGATAAATGGTGTGGGTGCCACTAATAATAGATTTGTAAGAGGTTAGAAATATTGGGAAATGTGAGATTGAAAGAGAGTGAGTGAGAAATGAAGAGAAAGTAGAATTAATAAATGATAAATAAAATTAAAGTGATGATGTGTCAAAAAAGTAAGATGTCTAAAATTGTAATTTTGTAAGTTGTTTGTTTGTATAAATAGATAAATGGTGTGGGTGCCACTAATAATAGATTTGTAAGAGGTTAGAAATATTGGGAAATGTGAGATTGAAAGAGAGTGAGTGAGAAATGAAGAGAAAGTAGAATTAATAAATGATAAATAAAATTAAAGTGGTGATGTGTCAAAAAAGTAAAATGTCTAAAATTGTAATTTTGTAAGTTGTTTATTTGTATAAATAGATATTAGATTAGATATTAGATTAGATTAGATATTAGATTAGATTAGATTTATCGACCAAATTTCCTCATAAAAAAGAATCTATCGACCAAATTTAGTTTACCGGATATCCGGATCTAATTACTATCAAGACCCGGATAGAGTAGACCCGAACCTAGGGGAAATATCTGCATTATCTAGTATTGCATATCCTTCACTAACACCAGAGAAGCGAGTTGGAGGTTTAAGAGGCCATACATTCACCAACAAAACCCCCTCCCTGCTTCTTCCCTTATCTTCATCTCTTCTCTTCTTCGCTTCTTCGAAGAAGAAGAACTACAAACAAAAATGTCTTCCATAACTGTAATAAGCCAAGTTCCCTCTCTCGAACTATTCAAGAAACAAAAGCCAACCACCATTTCTACTCCCTCCATTAGGTTAGACACCACCAAGTCCCGCCATAACAACCTCCTCAAAACTAACCGTCACTTCAATTTCAATAGGTTTGTTACTTCCGCCGTTGACACTTCCAATTCTTCTCCCTCTTCACTCCTCAGTCAAGAAGCTTTCAAAGGATTAGGCACTGGCTTCGACGGCGACGAAGATTTCGCCTCTGTTAGCGCCGATGAACTCGACATTTCCAAACTTGATTTGCCTTCGCGCCTTGTGGATTCACTTCGCAAGCGTGGTATTACTCACCTTTTCCCAATTCAGGTGCGTTCGCAAGACCTAAGATGCTTGCCAACATTATAGTATTAATTTTTGTTTCTGGTAATTAATATTAATAATTGATTTCTGTTGATTAGAGAGCCGTGTTAATTCCTGCATTAGAAGGTAGAGATATCATTGCTCGTGCAAAGACTGGGACCGGGAAGACATTGGCATTTGGAATTCCAATTATTAATGGACTCAATGATGACGATGACGAAGCAGGTTCTTTCGGTCGCAGGTAATTAGTGCCTATTCATTCATTTGAAATACCAATACTATCCTATTGATTTTAATTTAATGTTTGCTTCAATTGTATGGTGTTTTGCTTTGTGTGTTATTATTAATTATTATTTAATGTTTGCTTCATTGGATGGTGCTGTGTGTTTGTTTTGTTGCAGGCGTCTTCCTAGAGCTTTGGTTCTTGCACCTACTAGGGAGTTAGCAAAGCAAGTGGAGAAGGAGATAAAAGAATCTGCGCCTTATCTCAAAACCGTTTGTGTTTATGGGGGTGTTTCTTATGTTACCCAGCAGAGTGCACTTTCGCGTGGTGTTGATGTAGTGGTCGGAACACCTGGTAGGCTAATTGACCTTATAAATGGGAACACCCTTAAGCTGAGCGAAGTTGAGTATTTGGTCCTCGATGAAGCTGATCAGATGCTTGCTGTTGGGTTTGAGGAGGATGTGGAAACGATTTTGGAAAGCCTTCCATCTAAGAGGCAGAGCATGCTTTTTTCTGCAACCATGCCCACTTGGGTGAAGAAGTTGGCAAGGAAATATTTGAACAATCCCTTAACAATTGATTTGGTAATTTTTTGTTATTGAGGCTTCTCTTCTCCAAATATGCATAGAATATAGCCATTTGATAACTTGTTTGTTTGTAAAGTGCTGCATCATATAATTGTGATTATAATTATGATGCTTTCTCTTTTTTACTTAAAAAGGTTGGTGATGAAAAAGAAAAACTAGCTGAAGGGATAAAACTTTATGCTATATCAGCCACTTCCACTTCAAAGCGAACAATGCTTTCTGATCTTATAACTGTAAGTTGCTACTATCTTAGTTTGATGTTGAGGGTTCTGTTTGGTCATTACATTGAGTAATATTACTGTCATTACTAGTTACAAGTCCAGAAACCAAAAATTGTATCAATTAAAACACAACATTACTATTCAGTATGATATTTTTTACATTGATGACCTGATATATTTGGTTGACTCTAAAATACATCTTTCTCATCTTGTGTTTACTTTTCAATTATCACATGCATTCTTTAGTAAACTTCTAATTCTCTAACTTTTGGATTTTACACACCCACCCACTCACATACAGCCATACCTTCTAGACACAAACTTATGGCTGTGTATTCTTCAACAATTGATGTAGCTGTTGCAAATCCTTAATAATATTAAATCAATTAGTTTTCTATTTCTGATGATGTGTTCCAAGCTATTATTTTCTGTCATGCTGTCTTTGTACCATTTGTGTTAAGGTATTGGGGTTCAATAATTTCACTAAATGTTACTGTGTCTTTTAGGTGTATGCAAAGGGTGGGAAGACTATAGTTTTTACGCAGACAAAAAGAGATGCTGATGAAGTATCATTGGCATTAACAAATAGTATAACTTCTGAAGCACTGCATGGCGATATATCTCAGCATCAGAGAGAGAGAACATTGAATGGCTTTAGGCAAGGAAAGTTCACAGTGCTTGTTGCCACTGATGTTGCATCTCGTGGACTTGATATTCCCAATGTTGATTTGGTACGTTCAAAGGATGCTTTGCAGTCCACATCTACTAATCTAATTTCGGATGTTGGTTTTATATGTATATGCCCCGTATTCTTTTGTCGTTTAGATTTATACTAAGTCTGAATTAATAGAGTGAACTGGTTGAGTTATTTTAATTTGGAAATCAGGATCTAACAATAAATTTTCTGGGATAGGGTTTTGTAGTTTGTATTTTTATCCTCAACTGGGTTAGCACTTCATTGCCTATTCTGAAGTATGATCTTCTAGACTGTAGTTGTAAGTTTGGGTTGCTTAGTAGAATTAAGGTTGCCTAGGGATGATTTCCAGAGGGTTGGCAAAGTGGGTTAGGCCCGCCCTACCTAAAATTCGGCAGGATGGGCTAGGACATGTTAGCTTTCGAAACCAACTTGATGGGTCACAACTCACAGGCGAGCTGGGGGCGGGTCATCTCTCCGGGCTAACATACATACTTTTTACTTTTCCCCTACTTTTTAAACAAATTTTCTGTTTTAAACATATTTTGGGTGGGCAACTTGCAACTGTGGCCCATTTTGGGTGGGCTCTGACGGGTCAGCCCACCATTTTTGCCTGTTTTAGCCCAATTTTTGATTTATTTACTTCGTATTTGATTTTGTTTTTTGGCCGCGGCAAGTTGGGCTGGGCTCAACATCCCAATCCATCACCCCTTAGTGGGCTGGGGTGGACTGGCCTGTTTTTTGCTGGGCTCACGGTGGGCTGGGGGAGGTTGGCGGGCTTTGCCTTCCCTAAATTTTCCACTACATCCAATTTTGAATCTTTTTTGACTGTACACTGTCATGTGACTTGAGAGTTAGAATTTTACACTTGATAGTGTAAACTGTGCACATAAATATATGCTCATTTTAAGCTCACTGACTCGCTGTTTAATTCTTTCTTCGCAGTCTCTATATTCTGCTATTTAAGATCTATATTTGATTTAGAAAGTTCTTATTATTATGCTTTGATCAAGTACTGAAATGCCGAGTGCGATCTGTTCTCAACATATTGATGAGCTTATTCGTCTTATATGTTTCCTTCAGATTATCCATTATGAGCTTCCCAATGATCCCGAGACTTTTGTACACCGCTCTGGCCGTACTGGCCGTGCAGGAAAACTAGGTACTGCCATTCTGATGTACACCGGTAGCCAGAGGAGAACAGTTAGATCACTTGAGCGTGATGTAGGCTGCAATTTTGAATTTATTGGCCCACCATCTGTGGAAGATGTTTTGGAGGCATCTGCTGAGCAAGTTGTTGCCACGCTTAATGGAGTTCATCCCGAGTCTATTACATTTTTCACCCCAACCGCACAAAAACTTATTGAAGAGCAAGGAACAAATGCCCTTGCAGCTGCTCTGGCACAACTGAGTGGATTCTCCAGACCTCCGTCTTCCCGGTCTCTTCTCACCCATGATCAGGTATAGGAAGCTTACATTTTCAATTAAGAATATCCAATCTAAGAAGTTTCTATCTGTGAACTTTTTATTTAAGTCAATAATATTTGCTACTGACCCGGTATTTTTGTATTTGCAAGCTGCTCCTTAGACTCTTCATCGTGACTTTCCCATGATAATGATATTAATCTAGTCCAGACCAGTGTGTTATCGATAAGCATTTAAAACTAGTGTCAGTCTTATTCACTGATCCGTGAAAGCATGGGCTGCAAATATTTCTAGTTGTCTTAAGTCTTAACCTTCTCAAATTGTTTCTTTTTAAGAACCAAAAAAAGATTTGGGCCAAAATGTGTTTAATTACAATCTACGAGTTTTTAGTGTCAAGCCTAATGTATTGTATAATATTTCAGTTCGTCTTAAATAAGTATGCTGTTTTTGAACCCGTGTGTTTTCTTGTTAGCTCATTAAAACTGTTTGGTATTGCAGGGATGGACTACATTGCAACTGACTGATTCAGAAAATTCTAGAAGATATTTTTCAGCTAGAGCAGTCACTGGGATTCTTAATGATGTATATTCTGAAGCTGCTGACGAAGTTGGAAAAATACAGTTAATTGCTGATGAAACGGTTGGTATCCAAGCTAAATTATTTTATGTGCTTGTCATTTTTGGAGTTTCAGTGTTATTGGGAATGCGCCTATATTGTTCAAATTGTTTGACACTTCGACATTGCCAATACCTAATATCAGGTTCAAGGAGCTGTTTTTGATCTTCCAGAGGACATTGCTAAAGAGTTGCTTAACAAGGACTTACCACCTGGACACACTATTTCCAAAGTCACCAAGGTAAATTGCAATATTTGGTAGTATTTATTTCGCAATTATTTGCGGATTGCATGTGTCGTCCCCCTTTCACACACAACCGAAACATCATATTTTGGCATCAATTTATTGCGGTACTGAATATATTAAAACACATTGCATGCTATTTTGTATTGGCAGTTACCTCCCTTGCAAGATGATGAGCCTGCGGGTGATTTCTACGGGAAGTTTTCTGATCGAAGTAACCGAAGAAATACTAGGGATGGGAGAAGTTCTAGATTCTCACGGGGATGGGACGGAGGTCGGGGCTCAGGCTCAGGCTCTGATGATAGGTTTGGTGACCCGTTTAAGAGAGGTGGTAGAGATTATAAAACTGCCGGTGGCAGCGGCAGCAGCTGGTCTTCAGCAGGAAAAAGCAGTCGCGATGATATGCTAATTGGAGGCCGAAGATCAAGCAGGTCTTCATCATCAGACAGGTTATAATAATATAGAAGTTATAGTAATACTATTTTGTTCTTGTCCATTAATTTTCTTCCTATACAAGTTAATAAGCCTCATCCGCGTGATGTTGAGTCTATGTTTAACTATATTCCATTTGAATGTGCATTGCAGACGCTTTGGAGGTGCCTGTTTTAGTTGTGGGGAGTCTGGGCATCAAGCGTCAGATTGTCCAAACAGGCTAGGCGGCGGCTCTTTCTAATCACCACACAATTCATTTTTGGGCACCTCTTTGTCCAAAGACGCGAGCTGTCACTGTTGTTGGCCTATTTGGGGTCAGGAAAATTCAAAGATGCATCTCGAAATAATTACAGAATCGATATTTATTCGCATCTCATGTGCTGGCAGCCACACGGAATCTCCATAGGGGTCTCTGTTTTCAGTCCTCATGTAAAATTTAGTGTTTGTGTTGGGCAGTATAGTATTAGAAAAGAACGGTTAGCAACATGGTAGTGTATCTTCTTTTTTGGGTGGGTTGGGGTGGTGGGTGGGGCTGTTATGGTCCTGGATTCTACTTTACCAAGTTGTTTAATATCTCTGTCAACCTTAGCGGTTTAGAAACAGACAGGAATACCTTAAATGAATGAAAATTGAAATTCTTCAAGTTAGAAGTTTTCAATCCATGGTGCAAAATACTCATGAAAACTAGAACGATAGATGCTCCACCCATAACAAATGTTCTTTTAGCCATTCTATACCTATGAGTTTATTTAATTGTTAACACATTAAATTGTACTATTAATTTATCAGCTAAGTCACTATAAGTTCATCTGTTTTTTCTTTTGAAAAAATCAGTTCATCTGTTATTCATTCACTTTTATCAAATATGTACGTAAACTAGTGTTATATATTAGGTTCTTTACCGCACATTTTACCCCATTCCTTACTTACCAAGGTTTTTGTTCATACATATTCATTAAAAAAAATTTATAAACCAAGATATATTGCACGCAGTCGTAGGCATTTGAGGTAATGGTCATTTGAAGGGGTTGACTTCTCCAACAGATATTTTTTCATACACATTAATCAATGATCGAACTCAAAACCAAATGATTAATGACCTAAGTATTTATTGAGTTTAGATTCTCTCAAGTACTTGTTGTGTCAAGTACTCCCTCCGTATCAAAATAATTTTAGGCAAAGTAAAAATTTTCAAATTAATTGTCGTTTTGTCATTCCAATGCATCATTTATTAAATCTTTTCAATTTTACTCTCATTAATTGTTGTAATTTTTCACTAACCAAAGACATCACCAATATGTATTTATTAATTGAAGGGGATAATATAGTAAAACTACCATATTACTTTATCAATTTATTGTTTTTCTTAATCTCCGTGTCAAAACCTTAAACGACTATTATTTTGATATGGAGGGAGTAAGAGAGAGTGACACATAAAAAATAATAATATTTATTATATTTGTTATTTTATTTTATGTGCCACTATTTCTTCTATTTGACACAATAAGTACTTGAGAGAATCTAAACTCGTATCTACCACTTCTTTCACATCTTGTTATTAAAAATCTCTTTTTTTTATTATTTTAGATTCATTAAAAAGCAACACTACGTAAACATCTTTTAAACCATAAATAAATGCCAAAATGGAAGAAAGATCGAAAAAATGAGCAATATCATAAACGTAAACATTGTTTAAACCATAAACGACTTCGCAAGTTCGCATTCATATCATACCTTACCTATACACACATTCCCCCCCATACAAATCATTAGATAATTTCTTTTGCTAATCAAATAATTAGAGATTGCATCGCTATTCATCACTTTTGTACATGCAACTATATTTTTTTTTTTGATTCAGTTGCTAATATCACATTAAAATTCATTTTTTTTTTGAATTGGAATCAATTAGAGCGAAACCTATGATATGAAATGAAACATCCATTGTTGCCTTTTGTGAGAAAGTGGAGTTCATGGGCTTTAGCAATAAGAAATGCATCTTCTTCTTCTCCAGTGAAAGCAATGCACCTATACTCTAAAATGCATCGCAAAGGAGTTCCTTTCGACACTTTCTGCATTCTCTTCACCTTAAAATCCTGCACCCATTTGCACAATTTGACCCTCATTCATCACCTCCATGCCCATGTCATCAAACTCGGCTTCTCCTCTCATATCCACGTCGCAACTTGTCTTCTCAACGCCTATGTTTTCCTCTCTTTCATTGATGCATGTCTCCTGTTCGATGAAATGCCGCACAAGAATACTGTCACTTGGAACACCATGATAGTTGGGTATTCAAAATCAGGGGATATTCAAAGAGCACGTGAGATATTTGAGGAAATGCCTCTTAGAGATTTTGTGTCATGGTCTTCCATGATTTCTGCTTATAACAATGATAGAAGTTATTTGCAAAGTTTATCCCTTTTTCGTCGTATGTTGTTGGTTGAGGGAACAAAACCTGATCAGGTAACTGCAGGTGCAGTTTTATCAGGATGTGCCCATATGGGGTCTATTGGATCGTTGGCTGGAAAATCAGTTCATGGTTACATTGTGAAAAATGGGTGGGAGTTGAATGCGGAGATAGGTGATGCTTTGGTCAACATGTATTCTAAAGGCGGGGTTTTGAGAAATGCTGCAATGGTTTTTGAGTTGATGACTGAAAGAAGTGTTATGTCTTGGACAATGCTGATTTGCGGGGCTGCGCGATGTGGTTTTAATAGAGAAGCATTGGTTGTGTTTGAGAAGATGCAGATGGCTGGAGTCAAACCCAATGAACTTACTTTCACTGGAGTGCTCAGTGCTTGTGCTCATGCTGGGTTAGTT
Source organism: Oxytropis ochrocephala (assembly GCA_020916435.1). Lineage (NCBI taxonomy): Eukaryota > Viridiplantae > Streptophyta > Magnoliopsida > Fabales > Fabaceae > Oxytropis > Oxytropis ochrocephala. The sequence continues at coordinate 114,929,711 of CM037091.1, read as the reverse complement.
GAGGAGGGACGTAGGTATTTCAAGATGGTTGAGGAATGTGGTATGGAACCAAGAGTTCAACATTATGCATGCTTGGTTTATTTGATTGGGAAAAGTGGGATGCTAGAGGAAGCTTATGAGACTATCAAAACAATGAAAGTGGAACCTAATGTTGTTGTCTTGGGTTCATTCTTGTCTGCTTGTAAGGAGCAGAGGCAATTTGAGATGGCTGAGAGGGTTATTGAGCAGGTCCTGAGGATGGCAAAGCCTGAAACTGATGGAGGGCTTTATAGCCTTATTGCTGAACTGTACGTCGTGGGTGGGAAGTGGGAAGAGGCTGAAAAGTTGAAGAAGTTGATGCTTAGTGAACATGTGAGACATGCCAAGAGGTTTGATTTTGTCAGAAGAGGATTGAGATAAGCCTATTGTTTTGTCTTTCATTTACAAACCATGAATTCTTTGATGATGATATTAGCAGCATATCAGTTAAAAGCCTATTCCTTTTATGCTTGTATACTGTAATTCTTCCATTTACAAACTTTTAAATGGAAAGGAACAACTATCAGAAAAAGCTCTGAGGACTGGCACTGCAGTTCAATTACAAGGACCGCATCATATTCATGAGTTCAAACATCTATATATGGTGTGCCAATTTTTACAACAGCAGCATTTCTGAGTATCACATGGTCTGGTAGATGGTTTCCCTCCAAGATCTTAGCATGTTACATAATTCGTGTAGCACTAAATGGAATTGTTGTGACAGTAGACAGTGTGGATAGATGATCAAACATTTTTTTTTTTTTCACATTTATTCATTTATTTATCTATTTGACTTGTGCGAAGCATGAGTATATGTATGCTATTAATAATGTTCACAGAATACATTATAGTTTATCTGTTTTTTTCTTTGACAAAATTATACTATGTTAAATTAGTAGTAACACTATGCATGTAGTGTATTTTTATATAAAAAAACTAATAAGTAAATAATGAGTAGTGTATTGTATAACTTGAATAATAAAATTTAAACTATTGAAACTTTATAAAGTTTATACTAATTTGATATCTTTTGATTGGACCGAATGCACTTCGACTATGGTTATTTATGGGGTTTGAAAGTTGAAATTTGCAGAAGTTGTTAGAAGAAATTTTGGAACTAAAATTTGTTAATCAGTTTAGCCACTGGAGATAAATTGGGTCAAAAATTGAGGTAAAATTTTTACACCACCAACCAATAAAATTTCATGATTTACTAAAATCATAAAAAAAAAAAAATTATAAAAGGTATATAAATTTGAAGCATTTATTTTTCAGTTGAGTTGGAGAGTTGGTGTGATCGGAAAGGGGGGTAGGGTATATCCTTGCTATCCATCAATCAGGTTAGTCCGCTTCTTCTCTCTCCTTTTTCCACTTCAGTTCATGCCACGGTTGACCCTTCTTCCCACAATTTCAAATCACTACTTGTTTTGAAACCGCTTCTACATCGTGTCTCCGAGAGAAAACTTTCAAATTAGGTCGAATGAGGAAGCTTCGATTTTGTTTGAATTTTCACTTATTTATTAACTTATTTATACAATTGAAGTAGTGATTATGCTAACTAACATCGAATATTGAACAGAGTGTGGTGGAATAGGTAAGCAATGGCAGAACTGAGTATGGGAATTCTAATCGATATTGTTGATGAGGAATGGATGAGAGACACCCTCCCTGAAGATGGTATCTTTTTTACTTTTTCTTTTATTTTCCTCTCCCCATGGAAATGTGAATGTGTGTGTTGGTGTTTTGTTTTGTTTTTACAGATCTTCCACTACCCCCAACACTGGTTGTTAGGACAGATGATACTGAGGACTCAAGTAAGCATGCCTCTCACTTCACTAAATCTATTGTATTGTAGATATTAGAATTAGAATAAAGACTATTTTAGTCCCTCACAATTTTTGTATGGGACAAATTGGTGACAGGACAAGTTAGTCCATGATACTTTCAATTCAGTGTTATATATTATTCTTTGGATAATCTCTTTCTTCTTGACTTTACAACACCTTGTTCAACAGATCAGGAGACACAGCAGGTTAATGTGGATGCTTGGCACGATCTTGCCCTGGCTCAAGAATAGAACTTTCATTCACCACTGCCATGCTTAGTAGTTAGTAGTGAGATTTGAACTAGACACCTTCCTTTCTATGTCGGGTAGATTTTGATGTATTCAAGTTATCAACTTGTTAAGGTGATATGAAGAAATTTGGGTGTCATTGCTGATTACTTGCTGTCTGCCTGCAAAGTACTTTTTGTATTTTTACTTTGAAGTCTAAGCCAACCTTTGGATAATGATTGATTATGGCACCTTCACCAATTTGTGATAAACTTTGTTACTAGTAGTGTTTGATTTGCAGGAAACTGGGTGGGATAAGAGGAATGTAACCATTTTCACTGTTAATGGTGTTCTTAATGTTTTTCGGGTGTTAATGGTGGTGTTCTTAATGTTTTTCGGGTTCTTTGTGTCGCTCGTGAACTCAGTTTATGATAGTGCAAAATGAGAATTTGTAGGAAGTTTCCAAAGCGCCCATAAAGTTAGGTGTTACAAATTTTATAAGGTGGATTTACTCAATAAAAAAATTGACAGTTCATTTGATTATGTCTAGTTATTAAGCGAACTAATTTGATACATCTATATCTGTGTGTACGCCAGTCTATTTCTATAATTCACATACAACATTTTGCAAAAAATTCAAAGTTTAAATTAAGGAAAAACAAAGATAACCTATCACTTTAAGCAAGTAGCCAAGTAGAAAAGACTAAAACAATTGTAGCTGATAGATAAAGTTAAAAGCAGAGTACGCAATCCACAATCTCGTTAAAAAAAGAAGAAAAGAAAACAACACTAGTATGTGTCATATGTCACAATGACAACAATATGACAGAACAGTTGAAGCTTGAAAAAAAAATTGACAGGAAAATACTGCTGCTCGGTACAATTGTACCATCAGAGTTTACACTTGTTACAAACTAATATACTACATTTCCTTTATCTCTAAAATAATTTCTTTACAAATGTAAATTAAACAGGAACTACAAACAAATTCATTTACTTGTCATTTGTCAACAATGCGTTAGCCGCTAGGTATCCCAGTCATACAAAGGAGTCACTAGCAGGTACAGTTGTTGGATTTGGAACATTAGTCTCTGAAACCTCTGCTACTTGTGATGGGACATCAGGCGGTGTCGGATTGCTAGTAGGCACTGCAACAGTTTCCCCATTAGCATTTGATTTTCGTTACTTGATGGTGCAGAGGTAGGACCTTCATTTTCTACCGTGGTTTCATCCGATTTTGGTTGAGATGGAGCAGTCTCTGGAGCTGGCGTGGAGTCTGAGGTTGACTCCGATGGAGGTGGATCACTAACTGGTGCAGGCGCTGATTCAGGCTGCTGTTGAGCACTCTCTGGCGCTGCTGCGGTTGTAGGAGGTGCTTCTATTGCCAATAGCTTGTCTGGTGGTGGTTGGGAATTCTGAGCAGCAGAAGCTGGTTTTTTCTGGATGGAGATAGGAGGAGCATTAAGAGACATCATTCCCGGAGGTAGGATTTCAATAGGTGGTTTCTTCCCTGCTTCTGCCAAAGTTGTAAGCTTAGGCTCCTCAAGAGAAGCTAAAAATGCAGCTGTAGCATCTGTCTTCTGGGCTGGAATAGGCTCAATCTCTCTCTGTAGCACTTGGTTCCATGCCTGAACCAAATTCTTCAGAGTTGGGCGTCCATGTGCCTGAAAACAACATGGTCAGAATACAAATGCTAAATAGAGAGATCAATTAGTTGAACATAACAAATCATACATGAGCATGAAGCACAGCCTCTGCCAGCATTCCAGTATCCTGCCATGCTTTCTCCATTAGAGCATTGTCGCCCAAAACAGCGGCAGCAAATGCAGCTTCCCGTCCCAAGCCAAGCGAGACTAAGTTGTTTATCAGACCCTGTAGTTCATAATACAATCCTTTGTTTAATTAAAACAAAACAATTTTAAAACTAAAGAGCTACAGAGAATTAAATAATTAAAAAGAAAAAGAATGTAAACCATCTCGAACAGTCTTTTTAATATCAATTTCGGCTGTTAGGTTTAATAAAAAATTGCAAAATTTAAAATATTAAAGAAACAAGCACTGGTCTAATCTTTTTTTTTATCAGGAGGGGATCTTGTCATGTTGGAATTCACCATGAGAGGATTATGTTTTTAATCTCCACCGTTAAATTCCCTACCCCCCTTTATTAACGTTTTAGAAACTCTCTCTCGCTCAAGTTGGAATGAAGGGCACAGATCCAGCCGGACCAAGTACGGACCCGTAAGAAGAGCAAGGGAGGAATGGTGTAACAGTAGCTTGGTGATATATCCGAACCGGTCAAAAGTTCTGGAGAGGGGGTGTTACGTAATTGGAATAATGGGAAGTGGGAATAAATAGGGAAGGAGAGCTAGTGAGGGCACTTCTGATTTGGTTGGAAGTTTCAGTAGCAGGAGAGACTAGATCATTTAAGTGCCTGGGAGAGATTTTTTTCTGTTTTCTGTATCCACAATCTCAATCTCAGTTCTTGTATCAACCGGATACTGAGCTAGAGATTGGGATTTGACTTGATAAAATTTTATTTCTATAAATTCTGATTCAGTTCTATTAGATTGTTATACCAACAATGCACCAAACAGCCAAAAAGCAGTGGATTGGAAAAACAAATATTATGAAAAGCACCATACACTTAGCCTAGTCAACTCTCCATGATTAGCAAGGCGCAGTGCTAATCCCCTCAACTCGTGACCTTGTAAAGCACCTTTTACTGAACCAGCTGCAGCTAACCTTTTCAGAGCTTCACGGGCAATTTCACCCTGTGCCGTAGCATCTGCAGCGTCAATAAGATCCAAGAATTCTCTTGCAAATTTCACTATACCCTCAACACCTTCATCTACATCCTGTTTTTTATCTTGTTTTTTCTCTGTTAAATTGAGAATGTCATTCAAATCAAGCCCAGTCGTCCCGTCATCTCCTATATCCCTGCTGTTACTCATGGTAAGAAGACAATGAAGAGCTCTCTTTAAATCATTGCTCTTCATTGCCAAATCAAACTCCAACCTGCAGAACGTATACAGGCACCATAAGAAGTAAGGAAAAATCATACACCAGCTCTTGGCTGTAAGCATTAGTGTTATTGATTGCGGATGGCGGACCACAGCGGTAGGCTAAAATTGCACTATTTTAATCCACTGTTTCCTTTCCACCATAACAACACCGATAAGTATATGGCATACCTCTTTGATATTCCAGGCAAATGAAGTGCTTCAGTAGCATAGCCCATTCCTAACATAAATTGTGCTAAATCATCATGGTGTTCTCTCCCAAGCCTACTCGCCCTGTTTGAAAAAGTATAATGTGAGATGTACAAGTAATAAATATGGAGAGAGAGAGAGAGAGAGAGAGAGAGAAAACCATACCACTTTACTGCACTAACGGCATCACCATAAGCAGCAAGACATCGGCAACGAATACCGGGATGACTCAAGGATAAGGCGTGAGCATGCATGTACCTACCACAACCAAGGTATCAGTAGCGTCATTCTTTAATCCATTATCTAATACAGATGGAAAACCTTAAATTTGAAATCCATCTATAAATAAGACATGCCCAAGTTAGCTAACACAGAAAAGTCAACACTCAATTAGATCAGTTAAACCTCTAAAGAGAAGCATACACACAAACTTAGTCATCAACAGACCATGTGTGCATCAATAAGCACTACTCTAACTTCGTTTCAGATACATTTGTTCCGGATCGAGTATTTTCTTGAATGTCTGCTCATCCACCACAACATTCATAACCAACGAAGTAACATGAAAAAATACGTTAAAACCTCAAGGGAGATACTGTAATTTACCCTAATGTGAAAGCCAATGCATCAATGTGTTTTATGTTAAAGGGAAAAACAGAGAACAGAAAAGTCTAGGAAAAAGGTAGATCAAATATAACTACACTTGTGTACTGGGTTGGACGAACTAAACGTTGTGAGCCCTCACATTGATTATGGAGGTGCTGAGCTGTTAGTGGTGGTTGTGTTGGAAATGGTATTTGGAGTATTTGGACCATTAAAAAGTCACTGCTGGAAATAAAACCAACAAGATTAACATTGGAAATTTAGGACCATAGGAAATAGTTGAATGCCTATATATTGTTCTTTTATGTTATGTATTTATTTTTTGACACGTATAGCTAGAGACGGATTTATAGGGGGCAGGTAGTGTCCCCCTCCCCACAACTTCAATTATATATATGCTATATTAATAGTATTATGTATTTATATGTGTGTGTGTGTGTGTATATATTATTTAACTAGTGATTTAATGTTTATGTAATAATTATTAAAAAAATCAGCTTCTAATTTGATAGATTTATGGCTCCGTCCAAGTATAGATACAGCCTGCTGAATGAAAAACATCATGCAATTCACTCAAATCTTCTCTATTATTTACCTAGCCCAGTTTCTTTTTAAAAAACATACAGTTGAATCTAATAAGATCAAATTACCTGTCAATTAGCCAAAGAACTCCATCCCTGACACCTACCACAACAAGAGGCCCAACTGGACGTTTCTGCTCCATAGGAAAACGTGTGACTGCCACAGACACACCCCCACCACCAACAGCCACCTCACTTGCCTTTTTCTCTTCCGCTTCTTCTGCTTGTTTTGGTAACGATAAAAAAGGTGGCACTGAAGGAGCATGCTGAAATGAAGCCAAACGAACCACCTAGAATAGGAACAAGAGAGAAATATCTTCATATACTTTTTAATTTACCCACACAGAATAAGAACAATAAATAAATATCTTTATATTTTTTCCAATATATCCACACACACATATTATATATAAGGGAATACAGAGAAAAAAGTACAAGATCAGAGGATAAGAAACCCTCCACGGAAACCAGGAATGTTTATTTTTTTATTAGATGAGCTGACAAAGTATTCCATGTGTGTTTGTGTATGTAAAGTGCAGCATGTATAAAGTATCAAAAACTGACATTTTACTTTTCCAAAATAGATGAAAAAGTAGACACCAGATGGCAGATATATAACCAACGAGAGAGGACATATGTATATCTGGTCTCAGATTTCTCACAAGACATCATTTTGAATGATTTAGAGAATAGTTCAAGACATCATCTCGGACCAATGTTAGAACCAGTAAAAATGAGAAAGAAATGCTACTTGTATTTCTGTGAAACTCTTGAGCAGGAAGCTCAATGATAATAAGGAAAAGACAAGATCCAGAGCCAAGGGCTCCTCCCAGAGAATATTTCTCCTAAAACCAAAACTTACAAAAGCATGAATGATTAGCCTATCCTCCTCCTACCCGTATCAAATATCCCCACACACAACCGAATCACGCGGGCCCTCCTACACCACCTCACTAACTAACTATCATTTCCTTTCCATTTCCCATCTTGCCCCTTCGAGAATAAACCCTCCATATGATAAGCTTCTTATGGGTGAGCACCATATCTTCTTGAATATTAGGACCAGGTGTCCTATCAAAATTGCATTTAATTCTCTTCATTTTTTCAAAAATAAAGCCAAACTCACTTATTAGTGTAACTCCTGTTTTCATTGCACCTTTAAAACTGAAGAAAACTAACAGCCAATCAAAGATGTAGAATGCATCAAAATTGCTAGCACAAAGATACCCTCTAAAGTGTAGTTTTGAAAAGTACTGCTAGTTTCAAAGATAAAAAAAATCTACTTTGACACAAAAGGCTGTCTAAAATATTCAATTTGATTCAGTCCAGAAACATCTATCAAATATATCTTGGAACAAAATATTAAATATTTTAGGAAATAGAAAATTGACCCTGAATTTTTGCAACCATTTTCATATATGAAAAAAATTAAAAACAATTTTCAACCTGCAGCATTGGTGGCCTCAATGATATTCTTTCTTCTGTAGTAGATTGGGGACCTTCTACTGTAATTAGTGCCAACTCTCCATGCTCTGCGACTGCTCTTTCCTGTGCTTCTTTCATTTTCTGCTCTTCTTTCATCTTCTTAGTATCAATGTCAATTTGTGTAACCCCGGCATCCACAAAAACAACTCTGAAATCAAAACATTTTAAGGTAAAATAAATTATGAATTTTGGCTGTCAGAGATATCAAATATCATTTATGAATGTTCACCTGACAACTATTAAGTTAGAGGCAGTAGGTTCATTTAATATGACTATCTCATTGGTCATTACAAAAAACTTTGAATATCACAATAAAAATTTAGAAGTGATGAAAGCATCCTACCCTCATACCACATAGCAAAACAAACACAGATGATTGTAGACAACAACCAGGGTATTAAGTAAGTCATAGTTTGTCATTTCTACTCTTTAAACAACTAAAGCAAATCTACAAAACGCAGTGGACCTATAAACCCAAAAATACAAAACAAACTGAAGAATATTGTAGACAACGGCCATAGCTTACTCAATAGTAGTTGGTGTTGCCACAAACAGTTGCCTTCGATGCCAAACAGCACTAGTAGCATATGGAATTGAAACATCTCCCAGGTATCTATATTGTGGGCGCAAAGAAGATATGACTATGTATTGTTGATATGCAAATGCACAGTACTCAACGGTTTGGTCCCAGGCAGTCCATTCTGGCTGAGGAAGTAGACCCCCAACAGGCTGGAATGTCTCCCAACTGAATCACAAACAAAATAAATGCAGTGTCAAATCTGAAGGAAGCTTGCGAACTTGTACGCTCAAAAAAGTCAAAAACTAATATCGACTGAAGTAATACAAGCACCCAGTTTTATATAATGTGATGTGAATCAGGGGTATACAGGCCCCATACATAATTGGGAGAAAAAATCCATGATCGATATTTGAGGGTAATAAGGTCTAAATCTGAAAGATAGTGGACCTAACATTCATTAATTCTTTTAAGCATCCATTCTTCAAATAATGTCGGCTAGAACATCATATCAGTAACCACGTTTTTTTTGAAAACTTCCACACCAAAAGAAATAGTATTAGATAGAAAAGAGGGGAAGTATAAATAGTAGAGCGATAAACTATCTTCCAGATCAAATAAATGAAAGGGGCATAGAGAAATGATGAACTGTCGAAATAGCCTGACCACACCACCAGAGAGAATCCTAAATGTAGTCTATCCCAGAGCAAAACTAGAGGCAAAGAGGCACCCTTGTACATATCAACATTCTAATCTTAAAGATGCAGTACTCTATTTGGAGGCCAAGAAATGAAAAAACTTCAAGAAATAAGGGATGTGAGACATAAGGAAACTCTATGAACTTTATCAAATCGATTATTTTTTTTAGTACAACAATCATAACTCAAACTTCACCTGTATAGCTGGAAATTTTGAGGTGCTGCCTCAGCTGGAGATCTATGTGAAGAAAATCCATCATCATAAGTAGTAAAAGAAGAAAGACCGCTGCTTCCATAACCTGATAAGGGCATAGACTGGATTGTAGAAATAGCTGTAGCAGCAATAGGACTAATTCTCCTAGATGTTCGATATGCAACGCCAAGCAGTGCCCCTCCATGCAAACCAATGACCTAACAGAAATAGGTCAATTAAAAAGGCACCTTAACATTCAAATTTGTGTTCCTATTTTCAATGATACTTGCTTTGAAGGAGAGCACGCACAAGGGGTCATACTATCTTTGAAGAAAAAAACATATAAAAGTGGATTTCTTCTAAAGAACTTTTTTGGTGTACCTATTTTAAAGAACTTTAAAAGATGTGTTTTGTGTAGAATATGTAAGTCAAAGTATAGTGTTAGAATGGACTAGGTGCTATAGCATGTGGCATAACACTAGTTGTTAGTTAGTAGTCTGGTGCTATGAGCGATGCTGCAGCACCAGAGTGTCAGTTAGTTAGACCGTTATAAAGTTAGTTATGAAATAACTATTTTGAAGTTTGTTACAGTTTTGTCAGTTATTGCTGTAATTGATTGTAACCTCCTAAGTGGAGCTCTATAAATGTCATGTACTCGAGTATAGAATAACAACAATCAATGAGAAGAAATTAATTCAGTCATCTATTTTCTCTCTCTATCTTCTATTTTCTAGCTTTCTGGTTTACTGCGTGAATACCAGAACAGGTGCTACGCAAGTGCTGCTAGCACCAAGACTCTGTGCATATCTGTGTGAGTCCACCAGAGAGTTTGTGTTCTTGTCTAGAGCTATATGGAGTGCCACGGTTCCAACATTTTGTACATCTAGAAAAACACCACTGCAGCCAATTTCATACCGAGGTGAAACTTCAATACAACATTTTGCATGAAACAGTAAACACAAAATCCTTTCACCAGTGAACTATCTGATAAGCTAGATTCAATTGCACCAAATTGGCAATTGCATAAAAAGCAAAAACTGAAATAATTCCCTACCAAACATGGACTAATTTGCGCTAGTTAATTATCAATTTGCATAATTTATCAAAGTAAGCATCAATGTTAAGAGCTCTCACACCTGACTCCCTTATCTCCCTTCTTTGTCGTATATATAATATAATTTCTAAGAAAATAATAGAAAGTTGAGTTTTTGGTAACCATCAACCCAAACAAATGCAAGATGAGATAAAAAAATCTCAACTATTGCCATCTACTTGCAATTCTACAGAAGTTGTATTTATAAGATCAAAAGCATTGCCACCAGAAAAGCAAGAAATCATCTAGTCCTAGATTACTATGATAAACTTTTATGAGGAAAATTTTAGACTGAGAAAGAATCTTACTGGTTCACTGCGTGCACCAACAGATCTCATTAGTATATTGGATGTTCCATCATCTAACAAAATTCGGACTTGAACAGATGCTGTGGAACCAGCAGCAGCTGCTGCTGCTGCTGCTTGAGCTGCAGCCGCTTCTTTTGCTCTTTTTGATGAACTACCCTTGGGAATTATAGGAAGTCTAGGAGGTAATGATGATTCCAGTATAGCAAATCTGTCACGACAAGTATCCCAAGCTAGAAGCCTTGCACTGCCGGAGTCAACTATCGACCAATCACTAACTTTGTAGACAGAGAAGTAAGGAATATCTGGCCAAACGATTGCTAAATACCTGTAAACATGTGATACAGTAAGAAAACACCCAAAAGACATTCCAGTTAAAAAAAAATGCTAGGAAAGGTGATAAATTTGGAAAAGGTAAGATGTATGAAAGAAAGAAGAAAAGAGGGTCTATGATAGGTCATGTTGTAGGTGATCAAATCCCCAATAACTAACACATCATTAGCTGATAGTGGGATGCGCACACCTGGCTGATTTGGTACACTAGACGTGTGTGAGGAGAGAGAATTGGAGGGAATATAGGAGAATTGTTTGTTAGAGGGAATCAGATGGGAATTGGCTTAGCCTTTGGGAGAGATTAGGCCTCTTTAGTGCCTTGCTATTGTTTTCTCTATTTTTCCAGTTTCATACATTGTAATCAAAGTAGAATCACCTTGATTCTACTACATTTTCTTCCATATTAATCAAATATATACTGTTCTGCTGCGTTAGCAGAACTATTTCCTCTCATTCAACTAAATTGATTCTATCAAAAGGAGGTAGCAATAGCATTAACTGTAGAAAGACTACAACATACACAAATATGGTAAAGATAACTATTATTGCAAGTTGTTACTTATAGGATTACTCAAAGTTAGAATTTTAGGCATCATATATTCCACAGAGAAAATCAAGCCCACTAAATTTTATTAATGAAAAATATGGTAGCTTGTAGTCACAGAATTGCTTTATAGAAAGAAAAAAACTCAATAGAATTGTAGCAAAAGTCAGAGGTAACTTACTTTCCTGAATTGCTCACAGAAAGTACCGAGTGTGAATCATGAGGAACAGGTGTACTAATGTGCTTCTTCCCCTGCTTGACAGGTAATGGTTCAAAAGAATCTCCCTTAGGTCTTCCTGTTTCTGACAAGGAGCTGTTATTCCCAAGGGATGGATTTGCAGAGTTGTTTAATTGAAAATTTAATAGCTTTAGCTCCCTTTCAATTACAAATACAGCAGAATGCTCTCTACTATCTGGTGGGGTAGGTAGAGGAGCCACAGGTGGAAGAGATCTAGCATCAAACTCGCAGATAATAACACCAATATTGGTTCCAACAGCCACAAGATGTGGCTGCAAAGTATGTGCAACCATACAATACACCTGCAGAAAAATTAGTGGCAAAAATAAGTTTGACCACATCCATTACCAGGTAGAGTCAGTAAAAGAGGAATAAATCCGGCATGGAATTACGGGATTGAAGTTAGTTTTTTTCTATTAAGGAGGATTTATTACTCTAGGGTATGCTAATCATATTTTGCAACATACAAAAATCTATGACAACATTGAAGTAAAGTTTTCCAGATTTTGTTACACATTTTCTTGATCTTATCCTAGCCCCCCCATTCAGAATGGTCATCCTCGAAGTGTTTTAGATGTTTCGAATCATATTCATATCATTATGGGTGTCGAATAGCTTTGACAAGAAGTCATAGAAGGAACAAAGCATACTGAACCAAGTCAGAATTTAACAAATTGATAACCACTAAACCACATACCCTTAGTTTCTTACTGGGAGCAAGAGCTTGAGGAGGAATAACTGTGGTCAATTCGCACAATGGCCTTGTGAGAGCAGAATACGTGGGATGTTCAATTGCCCTAACAAAAGTTCCAAATTTCAAATAAAAATTCTTCAAATGTATAATGAATATGCATCATTACACCGTCAAGTAAAAAAAAAGAACCAAAAAGTTTACCGAAAGGAGAAAGAAAACACATACCATATGTGAGAATCTTTAACACAGGTTAGAATATCAAGGTTTGGGGCTCGAGGATGGCACCAAGAAGCCACACTGTGGCAAGCCAATTTTGGAACAGGTTTTATACGCCGCAGTTCCTGAGAATTTAAAGCATGTTCATGCTAAGTCTTTCTAACCCCGAGGAGAATTTTCACAGAATTAAAATAATCTAGGTATTAGAACCACTACCACACCTTAAAGGAGATTGTGTCCCATATGGCTAATGTCTTGTCTGCACCGATTGTAATTAGCTGAGGAGCACCTCCCATCACTCTAGACAGCTCAACTGCCACAACACCGCCATCATGTGCCTAGATGCAGCATGAGATTTCATAAACCAATGAAATGTGTGTTCATGGATTCAGTACAAGTCACAAATAAAAAGAAAAATAGGGTAGAGAATAGAGAAAGGAAAAGAAAATTAAGCTGCATGCAAATTAAGAAAAAACAGAATTTAGTTTTGTTTGCCTCAATTTCGGTTTGCATTCTAAACTCGTGTCTGGACTCCCTTTCCTACTATAATAATATGATGTCCGTCTCATTTGTAATTCAACACGACCAAATACAAAACATTACTTGAAAAGACAGGAAATAACAACTGTAAATTATAAACAATTATAGATGCCTTGTCACTATTTTGTAGCCATCACAGGCAATACTTAAGTTCATCTTTCACCAATTATTGAACTAACTGACAAAGTGGAGTAAGCATAAGGAAAAGAGTGCTACTTTTAAACTCAGCTTGGGTACAAGTTCGCGTGAATCTTGTCCATGATCGGCACTCCAAATTATGAGCAATCCATCACTAGCTCCCGAAACCAGAAGAGCCTGGAATCCAACAAAAAAAAAAATGAAATTTTACAAGTATTTTCATGCAGAAAAGTAATATCTAAAAAATGAGTGCATGCATTTATCATATTAACAGACAATTGTAATTTCTGCACGAATTATCCTGATGGACCAACTGCAAAAAATGCAACTTTCTGGAAATAAATTGGAACCAGTAATGCAAGTAAAAATATAAATATAACCCAAAGAAATTACAACAATTTGACAAAAGGAGTATTTCACAGCTAGGCAACTGCATAGTTATCAATCTCAAATAGTGGCACAGAGCAGCCAACCCCAGGGATAGTTGCTATCATAATATTTTTTTTTATATATTGAATAATTAATACTACCTATGTAAATGCTAAAAACTTGAAAAGTTGCTCAATATTCATGAAATATTCACAATTAATAATAAAATGTCGTAATACTTAGGTAAAACATACAAGTAGATAGCAACAAAGTAAAAGAAACAAACAAATTTAAGCCTGAAATCTACAAATATCCCATTCACACTCTTGTTGCGCACGATAGTGCCGCTATTTGGAGAATATCACTGGTAACTATAACTTAGCAAAATTAATGATTGATTTTCCCATTATTATTGAACTTATTTGTTTCTGCATTTTCTATATTTAGGATTTATTTTTGTAGAGTCTTTTATTTCAGTATCTATTTCCCTATAGCTCTTTGGTTAGTTGTTTAGCATAGATTCAATAAAGCCTTTATAATTGACTCAATCCCTGAGATTTGAAAATACAACTGAAAAAACAATTCCAGTTTTTTCCCTTCCTTGCCTTCTCATTTCGTGACATTATTTCTTTTACTTCTACTAATGTGTCTTTATTTCAAGATTCTCTACAATTTGTGTATCTATCTTGCGGTTTGGGTAGATAATATTGTCAGAAGAGGAAGTGAACAAACTGAAATTCAGCAATTAAAGGAGGATCTGTTTAGTCACTTTGAAATAAGACACAGGTCGATTGATATATGATAGGGTGCTGGGTTTACAGGGCCTGCAATTGGATATAACGAGTAAAGAAGAGTGGAAAAGGGAGGGATTGGTATTGGAGAGAGAAGAGACTGTTAGATGGGGGCTTAACAGAAAATACAACTGGCAATTAGAGTTCTACTACTGGGTGTTTTATTCAATCGTGCTGTTAGACCCCTATAACTCAAGTGTACAAAAGGAGATACCCAAATAGGAAGGATAAGGGTATTATGGGACAGTAACTAACTTGGCAGTTACAGGGGTAGTTAGTTAGTTAGTTGAATTCCTATTAATAGGGAATGGATTGAGGGGATAGGGATTCAATTTTGTTGTAATAATCATTAGGAGGGTTCAGGCAGGCACCTCAAACAGTTTGTATTTCTGCAAACATTCATTGTTAGGGGGTCATTTTCCCCAATTCTGAAATAATACAATCCCTAATTCTTTCCAATTCTGGTTCCAGTTCTATCGCATGCATATTAAGAAATTCTCTATTCTCATTCTTTTTAAGTGCACACTTTCTATCCCAGGGATTTGTCCTTGTATCAGAAAATGAATAAGAGAAAAACAATATAATTTCATAAATGTTCCCTTCAAATGAAATTATCTCCTTTGAGGAAATGTAGTGACCAAGAGAGCATAAAACTACTACGTTTGTAAGTTTTGAGAAAAAATTATCAATGAATTGGTCCATTCACATTCACAAAACCTGTATTGCAAAAAAAAAGATGCTACTCTTACATCCCCATGCTCTCTGCATAGGTAGTCATTACATATGTGCAGGGTACCACATCAAGACCAATTAATACTAGTCTAATCCATTGGCTACCTATGAAGGATACAAGTGTGAGCATTAATACTACTCTTTGCTAAAGCATAGGTTAAAATCCGAAATTCCTTAAAACAATGCCAGTAAAATACAATATTGCAGCATAAATTCATCAACAAGAATCAAGATATACCTCGCCAGAAGCAGCCATGAAGGACATCAAGCAAGAGATTGTTCCTTTATGACCTCCAGTGTACCGTCGCACGAGCTGCGAGGAACAAAAAGTATCACATAACATGCTAAAGTTGTAATTAGATTAATATTAATATTTTGGTTTCCAACCTTCCATGTCATCATTGAGAGAACTCTAATTACTCCATCAGATGCACCAAAAGCAACAAGAGGACCATCACCGACGCCAGATCTATAAAGGAACTCCATGCTGCAACAGCAGATAAAATTGGAAAATGTAGACAGCTTGTAATATAGCATGTAAGAAGATTGCAAGAGAAAAATACTATGTACAAATAAACATATACTCATACTCTTGGCAATTGATTTATGATTACAAGACTAAATCATAAGGCATATTAAGCACAGGGGGATCAATCATATGTGGTGGTTTTCCATCAAGAATCAAGACAAGAGATAAAGCAGAACTTTGGTATCAAATGAAAATTGGATGATTTTCGACACCAATCACTTTGATTTGTACAGATAATTAGAAAAACAGTAAAGGAGATAGCAAGCGAACAATTGTCAGGCAAGATTTCCATATGGAATCTGAGAATTTATTAATGCAACTGCTGAAATGCCTTCAGTACGTATATGCACATCTAGATATTCGTGTCTGAATTTGTTGGTGAAAAGAGATAGTATTTGCAAGTGAGGAAGGCAATAAGCCCACAAAGTAGAAGCCATTTAAGGAGAAACAAATTAGAATTTATATGCAAATTAGTTAATGAGCAAATTTAAGGAATCTTACAGTATTTGTTTGATGACTCCACTAGAGTGCAACTATTATTATTGTTTAATTCAAAGTCATATAAAGCTGGCATGATTCAAGCCAGAAGAATCAGGAAAAAATTTACAAACAAATAAATATTGGCATAATTTGATATAACATAAAAACATTGCTTGGGTCTCTACTGTGTGAATAGAGGCAATCGGTCCATGTTGTAAAATTTGTCTCTGGCAAATACAAAGTATGGCTGTCTATAATAGATTCACAATTGATTCGACCCTTCTCTAGACCCCGCATGGCAGAGCTTTACAGCACTAGGTTGCCCCCATATAAAAGCAATACTTGAGTAGGGTCACATCAAATTATATCAATCACAAATACAATCTTAAAAGAAAGTACAAAAAGAATGATCTGGATAGGCAGTAGGCACTAACACAAAACAGCAGCCATAATATATTACACATGTCTTGTCTTGCCTTAATAGATAATAGATAATAGATATTAGATAATGTGGCAATTTGAAAATTAATGACAGAAGGAGCTTAAGAATATTGAATAACAAAATGAAAATTTACCAATGAAGGGACTTATTATCAAGCTCTTGTTTTGGTACATCACGGCCACGCATTGTCACCAAGTCCAAAAATATAGCTTTGTTTAAACAACATATGACAAGAAAATGCCTCCCTTTTGTTGATGGCGCAGGGGAACTAAAAGCTGAAGTATGGACAGCTGTTGGAGCCTCTGCAGCTGAAGAGCGATTATGCCAAAGTTGCCAAAAGCGTACATCATCATCATAAAAATGCACCTGCTTAACACTTTAAGGCAGGTAAAGAATTGTGATAAGAAAATGAACCATAGAAGTCAGAAAAGGATATAAAAAACACAATGCAAGATTATATTACCTTCCTCCACGAATGGCTTCTGTGGGTTTCCCTTTGGACTCTACCAAACAAAAAACATATAATTATGAAGTTCTGTTACTAGATTAGCATAGAAATGTTAAATGCCATGAATCATGTTTAAGAAACAGTTTATCGTGCTGTTTTTCTTTTGCATAAAATGAAAATCGCCTGTTACAATTTCCTAGACCCTAACAATACTAAAAAGTTACAACCATCTCTGCCAGAGCATAAAACTACAATAAAGCTTGCATTCTGGTAAAATTTAGCCAAACAGGAACAATATTAAGCCTGAGGATTATAAATTATCATAGTATTAAGGCTCAGAAAGCAAATTTACCCTGTTGAGGTTTTTCCACTAGTAACAATAAAACAATTTGGCAACCATTGATAGCTAGTCAATTCCTCAAAATAACATTGACAAATGACAATAAAAATAACAATAACAATAACAATAACAATGCCAAAAATTAACAAACTCCTGTTGAGGAACATTACAGAAGATCACTAGCACAGTAATATTCACGGAAAAAGAGATTGTGTTTCCACGACCATCAAATAAAAGTAAATGTAGCAAGTCTATGACAATTATGAAGAAATTTTTCATATTCAATTTTATAATTGACGATTCAAACCTGTTTCTCCCTCAGCTAGCTTCTCCAACTTCGCACCTACCAGACGCCGTTCATCAACTCCGCCAGCTTTCAACTCATATATCACCTGAAGAATGTTTCTATTAAAACACTGCAATTGAAAAGGGAAAAATGAAACGATAAACGAACAAGCAACTGTACCTGGCGGTGTTCCCAGTTCCAAACAGATACTCGATCTGAATCATCTGCTGTGACCATCCATGGATGCGTCGGATGCAATTGGATCTTAACGATTTTATCGGTGGAAGGCCGAAACGCTTTCAGACGCAGCATTTTCTTATGTTTTGGAAGCTAAAATAAGCGAAAGTTAAAAAGATGGCTTCGAGATCGGAATCGCACTTCAGATTTTGCTCAAAATCTGCTGAAAATTCAAATTCTGGAGATTTTAGAAATGTGCGTTCACCAAACGCACGTTAATGGCACGGAGTTATAAATCTCTTCACTCATCAACAACCGCGCTTTTTAGTCATTTCCTTTCTTTGTATCTTATTTTCCGAGTAACCAAACAGGAATTAAGCAAAGTCTCGCCTTGTATGAGAAGTTTAGCTTCTGGCAACTGAGGAGCGGTTAGTTTTGGAGTGCTTGA
Source organism: Oxytropis ochrocephala (assembly GCA_020916435.1). Classification (NCBI taxonomy): domain Eukaryota; kingdom Viridiplantae; phylum Streptophyta; class Magnoliopsida; order Fabales; family Fabaceae; genus Oxytropis; species Oxytropis ochrocephala. The sequence goes on along the minus strand of CM037091.1, from coordinate 114,911,211 downwards.
ATTGTCTTTTGACCAATTGTGCTTGTGCAAAGAAGCAAAACGAAGATCTATGCTCTTCTGGTGTGGTAACTCTGGTGCTCTTCAAACTTTTTCTCGTTTTTAATTTTCTTTTCCCTTTGCTTTCTTCCTTTTTCTCTCATTTTCTTTTTTTCGTTGAGTTTTTAATTTTATTTTTCCTTTCATTTTATTTGATTTTTTTTTTTTTGGGGCTACCTACACTTCAATATTTAGTTATCAGCTCTAACTTAGGTTCGTTTAGTTCATTAAGCAGATAAGTGAATTTGACCTGACCTGACAACTCTAGGTTATCTTTTTGATTTAAAAATTGTTCACATTACTTGACAGAAATGAAAGCAATGGATTGGACAAAGACTCAAATTCTTGTACCTCACAAAACCACAATACAACTTTTTGTCCCACAGTACAACTTCTTGATCACTCAAAAAAATACAAAAATATTATTTTTATTTCCTATTCAATAATTTTCTCTCTCTATTCTCCCTCTCTCTCTCTCTCTCATTCTTCTCTCTCTCTCCTATCTCATTATTCTCTATCATTTTCTCTAGTTCTCTAATACATTCTCATCTCGTGGTCTATCTCTTTCATCTCTCTTTCTCTCCCCCGTTGTCTATCTCTCATTTATCTTGTATATTATCATCTAATGACATTGCTTCCTCATCTATCTCTTTCTTCTCTCTCTCTCTCTCTCTTCCATCTCCTCCATCGTACATTTTTTTATATTTTTTAATTACATTATAATATATGTGATATAAAATCATTAGAAAGAGAATCATAGTAAAATTTACATTTTGTTGTTTGTGTTGTCCATTGTTCACCAAACAATGTATTGGACAAAAGCTTGTCCAATGTTGTCATGTCCAATGCAGTACTATCCTATTTACGAATCAAACGGACCCTTAAGTAGTATCTTTAATGAAGAGAGTTTATTTGAGTGAACTAAGGGTCTATTTGAGATTTGGAGGGGGGAGGACTAGAAAAAAATAGGAAGGATGAAAGATAAATAGAAGGGAATATGTACCATCAACATCATTAGGGAGTTTATTTATCTTCATAACACCAAACCCTCCCAATTTGGAGAAATTCAAAAAAAATGTACTAGAGGATAGTTTGAGAGGGTTTAGCCAAATTATTCAAATCATTTGTATCCTTTTATAATAATCTTAAAATTAAAAATATATTAAGCATAAGCATTCTTTTATCATTGTATACAAAATTACTCTCTCAATTATAGTGAAACATTTCTATATCTTTCACTCTACTCCACTCCTCTTTAAGCCTTCCTCCCTCCCTTCCAAACTTCCAAACAGACCTAAGTTTATTTTTATGGGGTCAATCTGCCACGTAGGATTTAAGAAATTTATAGTTGTCTCAATTAGTTTTTACTCTAACTAATGGTGATCGTTTATAAGCAATCATACATAACCCCACTTATTTATACTTTTTAATCAATTTTTTTTTACAAAAATCAAGATTATTTCTAATTGATAAAAGAATGAGAGAGAAAAAAAATAATTTTTTAATCTTTAGTTATCGGCAACTATTTTGTTATCGCCAACTATTTTTAAGCAACTTAAATTGCCACATATGACAACTTCAACGCTAAACAACTATACGCACTGCTTACTAATTTTTAGTTCCCCCAATAGGCAACAACATTAAAGTTGCTTGGAGTTCCTTAATAATTGTGACTAAATAGGCATAATCAACGAATAAATTTAGTGACCACACAAACACTAAATTGTGGTTAGTATGTACTTAGAGCTGGCAAAATGGGCGGGCTTGTGTAGGGTAAGCTAGCTTCAAAAAAGCCCGTGAGCCGCATAGAAATGGGCTTGAAATTTGAAAAGGTTGAGCCCGAATTGACATCCGGGCTTTTTAGCCCGGACCGCAAAAGCCCGAGCCCGATGCGGGCCAGCCCGATGTGGGCCGGGTACCCCGTTTTGCCAGCTCTATATGTACTAACCATTAGATTGTTGTATAATGGTTAGTAGCATCTATTGACCACACAAATACTTAAATTGTGGTTAATATATACTAACCATCGGAGTGTCGTATAATGATCACTGAAAAATTTAGTAATTATTACTAAAGAATTCCTTAGTATCACAAGTCCCAATTTGGTATTTAGAATTTCATGAAAGTTCATATTATCCTCTGATATTAATTATATCACTAAGGCCCTGTTTGGGGTGGTATTTTGTTTTATGTTTTGAAATTTTCAAAAATCAAAATCAGTTTTTGTTTTGACTTTTAAAAATTCCAGAAACCAAAACCATTATCAGTTTTAAGATATGAAATTTTCAAAAATCAAAACTATAGTTTAAAACATGAACAAAGAGGTGGTAGTTGACACTGTCATAGTGGTGGTCTCCGGTAGCTGGAGTGGTGATCGTCGGCGACTAAATGTGACGCTCTCGGATATTTCGATCCATAATGTATTTCTCCTTACTTATTTATGTTGATTATTATTTCGTATGTATCGCTATTATTATTTTTCCTTGGATTTCGTATAATCGCATACATCTATTTATTTGCAAAAGAACACATCTAATAGAATATACGTCACTACTATACGTCATTTTCATGTTTCTCTAGTTCAGTTACAATACCACTAACTCATTAGTTTTCACGATTACATATAGATAGCATATTTTACAACATCCTTAATACATTACACATATCAACCTTCCACAACCAACCCGATCTTTATTTTTTTCAAGCACAACACTCGATCCTACCAACACAATACTTGATCGGTTTACACACAAAAAAACCTCCTTTCTCCTAAAACCCGGAGGAGGTGACCCATGTGGGGATAATGGGGAGCTAGGGCAGCGAACGACCCACATGTCTTCCAGAGGGAGGTAGAAGGAAACTATAAGATTTCTATGGACTGGTTCTAGTGTTGAAGTTGGGGTAAATTCCGGTAGTGATAAGGATCGTCACATATCAAATGTTACAAAGAGAATTCGCATAATCGGGGTCCAGGTATCCATTGTTGAATGAGACGTCGATCCTAGTCCGAGGTACTTAGTTCGCCATCTTAAATAGTATACATAGAAAGTCAAACAAAAACAACAAGGGTGAGTACATATCAACAATAATTAATGTAGTAAAGTAAAGAGGAGTTAAGCATAAATCTTTAGTCTCATTAATTTAAAAGTGAAACAAATTTTTATTTGAGGCATGATTCTTTAGTTTTATTCTTTTAAAGGGTAGTTAAATCTTTTTATTTGGGGCACATATCTACTCCATGGAGTGATTCAAATTTTCTTTTAGAGGAGCGATCGGGAGGACATGTTCCGTTTCAAATTCTCATTGGTACAAATTCTCTTTTCACATTTTCATAACAGAACACTCTACACCGATCCTGAGTTATTGCAGTGTCTCGTCGGGATCATCACGTTGGGTGTCGAATACCACGACACACAGGGAGCTACTACCTGGTCACATGTGGGGTCTCGCACTGTGATGCCCCCAAGGTTTAATTTCAACATTCACTTGTGCACTCACGCGTGTACCAAAGCGTAGCTCACTCTCAAAATATCTTTAAGCTTTTAATCATCATTATTAATTTGTTATTTTTCTCTTTCCACCGACTTTTGAACAGTTGTTAGGGAGCTTTATAAAAGTTAGTACAATTCAAGTATTTCCCTTAATAGTCGAGATAGATTAATTCTCTTTGTGGGTTGAATGGGAAGTGTAGAACTATCGAGAAAATCATCCTTCTTGAGAAAAGTTACTTATTGAAATAAATCCTTAATCAAGGAGTAAAAATCTAGTATGTTTGAAACAAATCATTCCAGTAGTTAGAGGGTAATATATTTATGAACTATTAATAAAGTGAATTATTAACCCTTTGACAAAGGGGAGTAATCCATATTTTGATTTAAAATTTACTAAAAATTGAGTAAAGAATTATGAAGTAATAATAATGAATCTGTTATCAAAATTAACAATGATATTCAAAATTTGTAATCCTAACTAGTAGAAACTTAATATAATGTAAATATTATTCAAATGATAATGAGCAGCAAGATTATATTACAAGATAAAAACAAGTAAATAGATTCTTTAACTATTTTAGGCTAATATAAAATGATTGCTAAGAATATCAACAGTAAATAGAATAACAATATTGTTAAGCATAATAAAATGGTTGTAATGCTAACAATAAGATTTACTGGCAGTGAATGAATAGTAGTGATAAAATCGCAGTAATATAAACAGTAAAAGCTTGACATAATGGAGTCATGTATATAATGATAACACTCATTTGAGAAGAAATGGAAAGAAAATAATAATAAATAATAAAAGGGTTAGTAATATAGATAATAAAACTGATGGGAAAGTAACGAGAACAAATAGTAGCAGGATTTAAAAGGTTAGTAGTAGAACATGGATATTAACAAAATAGTAGATAAAATGATAGCAGTGAAGTAAAATTTAAGGGTTATAAGATTCCAAAGATTTCGGTAAGGTTAGTAGAACATGATAACAATTCTCGTTAGTAAGTTAGTTCAAGTTATAGTTCCGTAATCGCTTAAGTCATAGTTAATAGTCCGAAGTATACGAGTATCAGGCAGTAATAACATATCAGTTAGTGATATAAATAACAGTTTAGAGTAATAATCAAAGAGACAAAATTTAGTACTAATAAATTAAAAGTTCAATTATAAAAGGGCTAGGGTCACCCTTGACTCAATAATTTAGTAACTACTCTACTACTATTGTTGAATATTCCTCACCCCCTACCTTAATTCTTTTTCTCGCCGGGATCTTCACACGTAACAAGGAGAAGTTCCGAAAGTGTAGGGAAAAGTGAGTGTATAGTGAGTGTAGTAGAGAGAGAGTGACGTGGATCAAACTTGAGTGAGGTTTGAAAGGTAGAAAGGAATTGTTGAGAAAGTGATTAGAGAGAGTGGGGTAGGGAAAGTGATTGGAGAGGGTGGGGTAGTGATGGTGGGGTTAATCTGTTTGTTCCGATTGAGATGTTAGTAGTGGTGGGGTATATTTATAGTATGGATGGAAGGATCTAGTAATCCATACGTGGCTTATTACGGAGAGGAGATTTTCTCTCTTATCCCCACACATGTTTTTGCTTCTCGTAAGTTTAGATATTCTCACGTGAGAATTTCCAATATTTATCTAATTTGTTTCTTCATACTTGTTGACCATAAGAAAGACTAATTTCTTGAGCCAAGTAAAATTATTCTTTTAAAGTATTAATATTACGGTACCCTGCTAATTTGTCTTGAATTTAAGATCTAGTTAGGCCAAAAGAGACCCTTACCATCTTATCCAATTATTTATAACTAAGAGTAACTGACAATGATGGACTGAATATTCTTCAAAGTGTTTCTTTGTTTTCTAACGAGCTTCTCTAGTTGCTACTCTTTTAGTAAAAAAATCAATCACCTACTAATTTTATATATATCCCATCTATTAATTATTTAGCAGCTTATATTTCATCTACTTATCATCTTTTATAAGTACCACTTATTTTAATACTTATCACGTCATAATATATTTTATCGATTTGGGGTGTTACAATTCTCCCCCACTTATAAAAATTTCGTCCTCGAAATTTGCTCACCTTCGAATAAATGCGGATATCGTTCCATCATCTTTTCCTCTAATTCCCAAGTAGCATCTCCGGTATTCTTGTTCTTTTACTAGTGGGATTTCTCTTCCTCTGAGCTGTTTTCATTCTCCCATCTCGAGACTTTAACTGGTAGAGTCTCATATGTCAAATTTTCTTTTAACTCATCTCAGTGTGTGGGTTATCACATGTGAAGGATCGGATATATACTTTCTTAATTGTGACACGTGAAAAACACTGTGAAGGTTTGAAAGAAAAGGCGGCAAGGCTATTTGGTAGGCTACGGGACCAATTCGACGGAGAATTTGATAAGGCCCAATAAATCTGGGTGTAAGTTTTCTAGATTTCATTACTCTGCCAACCCCAGTCACTGGTGTGACTTTCAAGAATACATGTTCACCTTCTTGGAATTCAAGGGGTCTTCTCCTTTTATCGGCATAACTTTTCTGTCTACTTTGTGCCGTCTTTATCTTCTCCTGAACCATTTTTATTTTCTCTGTGGTCTGTTGCACTATTTCTGGTCCTAAAATGAGCGATTCTCCTGTCTCATACCAACATAGTGGAGTTCTGCATCTTCGTCCATACAAAGCTTCATAAGGGGTCATTCCTATACTAGAATGAAAACTATTATTATAAGTAAATTCAATTAATGGCAACAGTTCCTCCCAGTTGTCGGAATATTCTAAGACACAAGCTCTTAATAAATCCTCTAAAGACTGAATCGTCCGCTCAGATTGACCGTCTGTCTGCGGATGATATGCAGAACTTAGCCTTAATTTAGTACCAAGAGCCTTATGTAAACTATCCCAAAATCTTGAAGTAAACCTTGGATCTCTGTCTGAAATTATACTTGAAGGTACTCCATGTAATCTTACAATTTCTCTGATATACATTTGGGTCAACTTCTCTAAGGGATACTTAATACTGATAGGTAGAAAATGAGCCGATTTGGTTAGCCTATCTATAATTACCCAAATTGAATCATGTCCTTTGGGGGTCTTTGGTAATCCTGAAACGAAGTCCATGGCTACACTGTCCCATTTCCATTCTGGGATATCTAATGGTTGTAGCATTCCTGCGGGTTTTTGGTGTTCAATTTTTGCTTTTTGGCAAATTAGGCAACTAGCCACATAATGAGCAATTTCCTTCTTCATTTTTGGCCACCAATACATCCTCTTGAGATCTTGATACATCTTGGTGGCTCCAGGATGTATACTCAACCTGCTTTTATGTGCTTCTTCCAAAATTAACTTTTTGATCTCTTGATCACTCGGTATACAGATCCGATTTTGAAATTTAATTATTCCATCGGAACCCTTTTCAAACTCAACCATCTTTCCTTGTTTCTTCAATTCCATTACCTCTTGAAGGTATTCATCAACCTCTTGTTTAGCCTTGATATGAGTCAACAAACTACTAGAAATGGTTACCATGTTTAACCAAAGTCGGTTTCTGTCACATCTACTGACTAAGTTTAAATCTCTAAATTTCTCTATGAGTTCCAATTCCCTAATCATCATCGAGGAAATGTGTAGAGTCTTTCTACTTAGGGCATCCGCCACTACATTCGCTTTTCTGGATGATATTGGAGTTCAAATTCATAGTCCTTAATGAACTCCATCCATCTCCTTTGTCTCATATTTAATTCTTTTTGGTCAAACAAGTATTTCGAGACTCTTATGATCACTAAAAACATCAAATTGAGACCCATACAAATAATGTCTCCATATTTTTAAAGCGAAAACAATTGAAGCTAATTCTAGATCATGGGTTGGGTAATTTCTCTCATGTGGTCTTAATTGCCTAGAAGCATAAGCAACTACTTTCCTATCTTGCATAAGAACGCATCCCAATCCTGTAACGATGCATCACAATACACTTCAAACGCTTTACTAGGATCGGGAGTACTAGAACAGCGACATCGTCAATCTCGCTTTCAACTCCTGGAAACTTCTTTCACATTCATCGGTCCATACAAACGCTGTCCCTTTCGAGTTAGTTGGGTTAAAGGTAGAGCAATTTTGAAAATCCTTCAATAAATCTTCTAATAACCACCTAACCCTAGAAACTACAGATTTGATCCACCGTCTTGGGTTTATCCCATTGTAGGACGGCTTCTACTTTGGATGGATCTACACTAATTCCTGCTTTCGAAATTACGTGTCCTAAAAATTTGACTTCCTCTAACCAAAATTCACACTTAGACAACTTTGCATATAGCTGCTTTTCTTTTAGGACTTGGAGAACTAACCGAAGATGATCTACATGTTCTTCAGGACTCCGCGAATAGATAAGAATATCATCTATAAAAACTACGACAAACTTATCCAAATATGGGCGGAATATCCTATTCATATAGTCCATAAAAATTGGGGCATTCGTGACTCCGAATGGCATTACTTGATATTCATAATGTCCGTATCGAGTTCGAAAAGCGGTTTTTTGTACATCTTCTACCTTCACTCGTATTTGGTGATATCCAGATTGCAGATCGATCTTTGAAAATATTGTTGCTCCCTTCAATTGATTCATCAAATCATCTATTCTAGGTAAAGGGTATCTATTCTTAATGGTTACTTTATTCAACTGCCGGTAGTCAATACATAATCTCATGGTTCCATCCTTTTTCTTTACCAAAGAAGATGAGGGCTCCCAAGGTGAGACACTTGGTCGGATAAATTTCTTCTCTAATAAGGCCTCCAATTGTTTCTTCAGTTTAGCTAATTCGGACGGTGACATCCGATATGGGGCTATCGAAATAGGACCAGTTCCGGGCAGTAGATCGATGGAGAATTCTATCTCTCGGTCGGGTGGCAATCCTGGGATTTCTTTAAATATCTCGGGAAATTCTCTAACAATCGGTATATCGTCCAAATTTGCCTCCCTTTTACTTCCGAGAAGATAGTGACATATATTCTTGTGCCTCTTTTCGGGAAGAAGCGATCGTTTGGTTGGAAGATTGAAATCCGAACACTTAGGGCGGGAAAGATTAAGGTTTTGCTTGAACAATCTAATAAAATGTGGTTAGCTGATAACCAATCCATTCCTATTATGACATCTATTTGGGTTAAAGGTAAGCAAACTAAGTTTATGGAAAAGTTATTATTTTCAATAGTGATAGGGCAACCTAAGCGAGGCTAAGGCCGTTACTCTTTGGATTATGGGTAGGGGTAGAGACAATTAAATCAAAAGGAGTTGTGTCATGGGTAAATTCAGTTGTTTAGCACATTCATCCGATATAAAAGAATGAGTAGCGCCCAATCATACAAAGACATTTAAAAGTTTATTTGCTATGAGACACTTACCTTGTATGAGATCATCAGACTGAGAAGCTTCAGCTCCATTCAAAGTGTACACTCTTCCTTTTGTCTTAGGTCTTGATAAATCCTCCTTGTTGATGGGGTTTTCAGCTTTGAATTGGTGACATCTCGAGAGAAATGGTCCAGTTTCCCACATTTAAAGCAAATTATTTCCTTATTCAGACAATCTTTGGTATTGTGGGAGCCTCCACACTTAAAACACCTCAGAAACGTTGGTTTCGCTTGACTAGATTCTCCTTTTCCTCCATGGTTTGGATTATGATATTGATTTCCTTGAGGACGGGTATAAGGTTTCTTTCTCGAATTTCTCATTTCCCTAAATCGAGAGGTCCTGAATTTTGAAATTTTCTTTCTCTCGATTTCTTTAGATCCTCTATCACCCTACACCTATTCACTAACACAGAAACTCCCGTAAATTTAAAGGAGCTATTGCCTCTTGAAGTTCATACCGCAATCCTGCTTCAAATTTTCTAAGACTTCCAGCTTTCATCCGGATGATCTTTGAAATACATCGAAAATTTGGATAGTGCTTCAAACTTTGCTGCATATTCACCTACTGAGACATTCCTCCTTGCTTCAACCGCAAAAATTCCATTTCTCTCGCATGTCTCACATCTAGCGGAAAGTATTTTTCCGAGAATTTGTCGCGAAAAGTTCCCAAGTGATTTCTCGACCTTCCGCCTCGTAAATTGACGGGTTGCTTTCCACCAAGATTCAAATCTCTCCGACGAGCATGAAAGTTGCATAAGTAACTCGTCGCTCTGTGGGCACATCATTGCTTCAAATATCTTTTCCATCTCTTGGAGCCATAATTCACTTTTTATCCGGATCATATTCTCCATTAACTTGAGAAGGTTTATTACGACGGATTCTCGCTGCACTGAGATCCGTGTGCTCCTTCATTTCGTCCCATGGTTTTGTTGAGTCTGTTTGTACTATTGCTTCAGCCATGTTCCTTATGGCTTGGACCACATCGATCATTTCTCCGTTGCTTTCTTGAGACATGGTTTCCTACAAAATTACCAAGTTAGAATTCCAAAATTCAACTTTTAATTCTTAATCTTATGGTTCCTTCAAATATCCCTAACTTAATTCGCAGTAAACGTGGTTAGTCCATGCTCATGGCCTTATAAGACTCAACTCGGCTCGATACCACTAAATGTGACGCCTCGGATATTTCGATCCATAATGTATTTCTCCTTACTTATTTATGTTGATTATTATTTCGTATGTATCGCTATTATTATTTTTCCTTGGATTTCGTATAATCGCATACATCTATTTATTTGCAAAAGAACACATCTAATAGAATATACGCCACTACTATACGTCATTTTCATGTTTCTCTAGTTCGATTACAATACCACTAACTCATTAGTTTTCACGATTACATATAGATAGCATATTTTACAACATCCTTAATACATTACACATATCAACCTTCCACAACCAACCCGATCTTTATTTTTTCAAGCACAACACTCGGTCTACCAACACAATACTTGATCGGTTTACACACAAAAACCTCCTTTCTCCTAAAACCCGGAGGAGGTGTGACCCATGTGGGGATAATGGGGAGCTAGGGGCAAAGACGACCCACATGTCTTCCGAGGGAGGTAGAAGGAAACTATAAGATTTCTATGGGCGGTTCTAGTGTTGAAGTTGGGGTAAATTCCGGTAGTAGTGATAAGGATCGTCACATCTCCATCAAATGTTACAAAGAGAATTCGCATAATCGGGGTCCAGATCCATTGTTGAATGAGACGTCGATCCTAGTCCGAGGTACTTCGTCGCCATCTTAAATAGTATACATAGAAAGTCAAACAAAAACAACAAGGGTGAGTACATATCAACAATAATTAATGTAGTAAAGTAAAGAGGAGTTAAGCATAAATCTTTAGTCTCATTAATTTAAAAGTGAAACAAATTTTTATTTGAGGCATGATTCTTTAGTTTTATTCTTTTAAAGGGTAGTTAAATCTTTTTATTTGGGGCACATATCTACTCCATGGAGTGATTCAAATTTTCTTTTAGAGGAGCGATCCGGAGGACATGTTCCGTTTCAAATTCTCATTGGTACAAATTCTCTTTTCACATTTTCATAACGGAACACTCTACACCGATCCTGAGTTATTGCAGTGTCTCGTCAGGATCATCACAGTGGGGTGTCGAATACCACGACACAGGGGAGCTACTACCTGGTCACATGTGGGGTCTCGCACCGTGATGCCCCCAAGGTTTAATTTCAACCTTCACTTGCGCACTCACGCGTGTACCAAAGCGTAGCTCACTCCCAAAATATCTTTAAGCTTTTAATCATCATTATTAATTTGTTATTTTTCTCTTTCCACCGACTTTTGAACAGTTGTTAGGGAGCTTTATAAAAGTTAGTACAATTCAAGTATTTCCCTTAATAGTCAGATAGATTAATTCTACTGTGGGTTGAATGGGAAGTGTAGAACTATCAGAAAATCATCCTTCTTGAGAAAAGTTACTTATTGAAATAAATCCTTAATCAAGGAGTAAAAATCTAGTATGTTTGAAACAAATCATTCCAGTAGTTAGAGGGTAATATATTTATGAACTATTAATAAAGTGAATTATTAACCCTTTGACAGTGGGAGTAATCCATATTTTGATTTAAAATTTACTAAAAATTGAGTAAAGAATTATGAAGTAATAATAATGAATCTGTTATCAAAATTAACAATGATATTCAAAATTTGTAATCCCTATAACTAGTAGAAACTTAATATAATGTAAATATTTATTCAAATGATAATGAGCAGCAGGATTATATTACAAGATAAAAACAAGTAAATAGATTCTTTAACTATTTTAGGCTAATATAAAATGATTGCTAAGAATATCAACAGTAAATAGAATAACAATATTGTTAAGCATAATAAAATGGTTGTAATGCTAACAATAAGATTTACTGGCAGTGAATAAATAGTAGTGATAAAATCGCAGTAATATAAACAGTAAAAGCTTGACATAATGGAGTCATGTATATAATGATAACACTCATTTGAGAAGAAATGGCAAGAAAATAATAATAAATAATAAAAGGGTTGGTAATATAGATAATAAAACAGATGGGAAAGTAACGAGAACAAATAGTAGCAGGATTTAAAAGGTTAGTAGTAGAACATGGATATTAACAAAATAGTAGATAAAATGATAGCAGTGAAGTAAAATTTAAGGGTTATAAGATTCCAATTAATTCGTAAGGTTAGTAGAACATGATAACAATTCTCGTTAGTAAGTTAGTTCAAGTTATAGTTCCGTGAATCGCTTAAGTCATAGTTAATAGTCCGAAGTATACGAGTATCAGGCAGTAATAATATATCAGTTAGTGATATAAATAACAGTTAGAGTAATAATCAAAGAGACAAAATTTAGTACTAATAAATTAAAAGTTCAATTATAAAAAGGGCTAGGGTCACCCTTGACTCAATAATTTAGTAACTACTCTACTACTATTGTTGAATATTCCTCACCCCCTACCTTAATTCTTTTTCTCGCCGGGATAATCACACGTAACAAGGGAGAAGTTCAAAGTCAGTAGGGAAAGTGTGAGTGTATAGTGAGTGTAGTAGAGTGAGAGTGACGTGACTTGAAACTTGAGTGAGGTTTGAAAGGTAGAAAGGAATTGTTGAGAAAGTGATTAGAGAGAGGGGGTAGGGAAAGTGATTGGAGAGGGTGGGGTAGTGATGGTGGGGTTAATCTGCTTTGTTCCGATTGAGATGTTAGTAGTGGTGGGGTATATTTATAGTATGGATGGAAGGATCTAGTAATCCATACGTGGCTTATTACTGAGAGGAGATTTTCTCTCTTCTATCCCCACCACATGTTTTTGCTTCTCAGTAAGTTTAGATATTCTCACGTGAGAATTTCCAATATTTATCTAATTTGTTTCTTCACATGCAAACAAAGAAAGACTAATTTCTTGAGCCAAGTAAAATTATTCTTTTAAAGTATTAATATTACTACACTCTGCTAATTTGTCTTGAATTTAAGATCTAGTTAGGCCAAAAGAGACCCTTTACCATCTTATCCAATTATTTATAACTAAGAGTAATCGACAATGATGGACTGAATATTCTTCAAAGTGTTTCTTTGTTTTCTAACGAGCTTCTCTAGTTGCTACTCTTTAGTAAAAAAAATCAGTCCTACTAATTTTATATATATCCCATCTATTAATTATTTAGTAGTTATATTTCAGTCTACTTATCATCTTTTATAAGTACCACTTATTTTAATACTTATCACGTCATAATATATTTTATCGATTTGGGGTGTTACAATCAGAGTGGTGGTCGGCGGTGGTCGGAGTGGTGGTCGGTGGTGGCCAAAATGGTGATCGATGATCAAAATGGTTGTTAGTGGTGGTCAGAATGGTAGTTGATGGTGGTCAGAGTGGTGGTCGGTGGTGGTCAAAGTGGTGCTTGGTGGTTGTTGAAGCGATGGTTGGTGATGACGTGTTAGTGTTAAAACAAAAAACTTAAATTAGAAATTTGCATTGAAGGGATTGAGTGTTTATTAGATATTAGTATTAAAAATATATAAAAGTGTGATGTGTACATGTGAGGTCCATTCAAGGCCGGGCCTTGGGCTGCTTAGGCTGTGTTGTAGCACATAGCCTTAGCCCAATACAAATTTTTTTGGACCCAAAAAAATATAAAATAAGGTATATATGCCAATGTTAGGCCCATGCTTCTTAGAACCCCCGAGCTACTCATTGGACACCCTCATGAAAAAACCCCTCACGCTGTATTTTAACCGGTTTGGAGCACGGTCGTCCGAACCGGTTCAGAGGTGTGATTCCGAACTGTACTTAATGTTTAAAAAAAATAAAAACCAATTTTCAGTATGGTTTTTTAGTGTTTTCACACCAAAAAGGGGTGTCTAGTGAGTAGAGGGGGGTTGTACGAAGCATGGGCCCAATGTTATCAGAAGACTTCCTGCGGGATTGAAACCCTACAGCAGAAGGTGGTGTCGCCCTTGTTATTTCATTTAGTACTTTTTAAACGATCAATAATTAGAGACTAAAATCTCTCTTGTTCTCTAGAAGAAGAAAAGGAACCGCACAAACAAAACCCTAATCTTCACCGATGGGGGGCTCCCTCCTCCGCCGCCGGAGCTCCCCCTCCTCTCCCCCGTTTGTATATATTTTGATTCCTCTCTTTATTTCTTGGTTAATAAGGTGTGTTGGGTCGTTGAAGGTCCTAGCTTTGCTAGGTTGAGTTTTTCTACTCATCAAGACCAGATCTTCCCTTCCTCCATGTCCCAGATCTTCTTCAAATTCGAAGCTTCCCCTTTCAAAAGCTTGTTGTTTCTTTTGCCAGATGAATCTCAAGCTCTTTTCCTTGTGAGGAGCACTTGATTCGCATTTTTTGGGTGTGGGGGAGATTGTTGGTGAATCTGTGAGTGCTCTATTTCAATGCTTGCTTTGGTGTAGGATTGTGGTTGAATCTGGTTCCTATGCCCTCATTAGTTCTTCTTCTCTTCTCAATCTATGGTTTAATTTGTGGCACCCATCCTCTTAAGTTTTGGTTCTCGTTTGGTCGTTTGACCCTCATTTTTGAGTAAGATCTGGACTTTCTGTTCTTGTCTCATTGGTTTTTCTTTGTGGATCCATTACTTGGTTGTGGTGGTTGTCTTGCTGTCAAGGGGAGGAGTTTATCGATATCTGCGTGTTGGGAGGTTGATTCTGAGCTCGGTGGGTGGTGGAGACATGGAGGGGGTATTTTGGTAATTTTGCTTTGTGTGCTTTGAAACCCTTTTGGGCTAGTCTGTGATGATGTGCTGCTGTTATGGCCCATTGGGCCTTGTTCGGTTTTTATGTTAGTTCCTTTTTAGGATAGGGCTTTAGCTAAGGGCAGTTTGATTCGTAAGCCTCTTGATGTGATGTGCCCATTGGGCTTAAATGTTTGTATCTTGTTGGGAAGTTGTGTCGTAAGTCCCTTGATTGCTTAAATTTATGTTCTAAGGCTTTGTTTACAATGTATGATTGTACTGGTTGGGGCCTTGCCCAAATTAATGGTAATCGTTCAATTTCGACAAAAAAAAGTGTGGTGCCGCACCACTTAACCACTGCGGCAACTTCATATGTTGTTAATAAGCTTACAAACATGATATATATTATATATCTTATGTAAAGTTTATATAGTTAGGTACTAATTATGAATTTGGATATGTTGAGACTATTATTATTTTATGGTTGTTTATTTAATTAGGTACTTATGATATGGTTATAGACTTATGGTCCTTATGGATTTGAATTTGTATAGTAAATTTGAAGAGCTATGTTAATTTTGTGTTGAAAATTTGTTTTCCACATGTTGGCCTATTTTGTTTTATTTTTGACAGCTGGCTTATTACTTATTTTTTTTGGTATATAGACTTATTTTTCTTTTTTTTTGACAAAAGACTTATTATTTTCTAATTGTACTTGTTCGTGTCATTTATATATTACTAATATTTTATCAGTAATAAATAAGTATTTATTAATAGATTAGCTGCATAGAAAATATATTTATATAAATTAATTATAAAATATTTAATTCATACCAAATGTTTGCTAATTTTGTTTAAAATTAATTACAACTTTCAAAAATTAAAATCAATTGATTTATTTTAGAGTAAATTTTTAAATTATTTCCTCACAAGTTTGACCTCATCGGGGCTCAAATTTTAAAATTTGCACAGAGTCTTCAAATTATTTGTGACAGGCCTGAGGTCCATTTAGGACTCAAATGGAGATGGCTCCATTGTGCATGTTCTTGGTCACCTTACTATTCTTAATTTTTAAGTTTTGTTTAGTAAAAAGTAGCGGATAACAGATAAACTAGCGGATAGAGGATAAACTAGCTTATAGCGGATGAGGCAGCGAATAGCGGATAAGGTAGCAGATTGAAGTTTAAGTATTTGGTAAAATTAGCGCTTGAAGTAGCTTATCGAAATCAAATGATGTAAATAGACATTTGTAATTAACACTTAATAATAGAGAGAAATTCATTTAATGGAGGACAAATGAGAAACTTAATTAAAGTAGTGAGAGTAAAATTGAGAGAAAAAATGAAACGCTATAAGCTATAAGCTCAAATGCTACTTCAAATAGTATTTCAAAAAAAGGTTTTTTCTTCCATACCCTCTTAGAGTTGAAGTATGATGAGGGTAAAAATTCATTGACACATTTTTTTCTATTTAAATATTTTAAAATAAAAATAAATATTAAACCTATTTTGCCTATTTTGTCTTGAAAGTATCATACCCACCCAACTTTGGATGGGTATGGGAGTAATCACCTTCAAAAAATGCTAGTGTAAATTAACTAGTAGGAAAATGCTAAAAGCAAATTGTGTCAAACACTTGCAACTAAGCGATCCAAGGTAGCGGATTGTACAACTAGTACTACTAGCACTTTTGCCTCTGTTTGACAAAAAAAAGCGGATAACGGATAAACTAGCTTATAGCGGATGAGTTTATAACGGATAACCGATAGCGGATAAGCTAGCGGATTGAATTTAAAGTGTTTGGTAAGATTAGCGGTTGAACTAGCTTATAAATATAAAATGACTTAAATGAACATTTATAATTAATGCTAAAAGATGAGAGAGAATACTTATTTAATGTAGGATAAATGAGAGATTTAATTAAAACAGTGAGGGTAAAAGTGAAAGAAAAAATGAAACACTATAATCTAAAACGCTACTTCAAGTAGCGTTTTATAAAATGCTATAAGCTAGTAACAAAACGCTATAAACTAGTGATGTCAAACACATAAAATCAGCTTATTCGCTATAAGCTAGCGGATTGTGCTTTGCTAAACATAACCTTTGTGTTTTGTTTTGACGCGATGGATAACGTAAGCTGATTTGATTGGTGAAATTCATTGGGCAGCGTGAGGATTGAGCGCAGCAGGCAAGCCCATACGGCGGCCATTTGATTGGTGACTGCAGACTACATATGTCTTTTTCTTGAGTTAAGTCCCCTTTAATATCCAATCCAATTAAATAAAATGACTTTGGACGCAAAGCAAATCCCACAAGCCAGACTTCTCTCGTCCATACACATTGTCCAATTACGAATTAATTTAAGAAAAGAAATTAAGAAAACTTTTTTTTTTGTTAAAAATGTTTCTCAAAAATGATATTTAAAAAATAATATAATTAGTCGATTGTAGGCAAGTACTAATTCAATAAACTATTTTAGAAGATCATGATCATGCTGGAAGACTCCCAAACTTTAGCAAGTAAAGTGGGTCATGCAATGGGCTCCATTAAACACGCCAGATTTTAACTGGCGCAATGCGGTTTAAGACCACGCACCAAAGCCACCTCATTCCCAAAGGCATGGAACCGATCCTGAGCACTCTCCACATGCCGTAAAGTATTAAGAAAACTTTTTTGTTTGTTAAAAATGTTTCTCAAAAATGATATTTAAAAAATAATATAATTAGTCGATTGTAGGCAAGTAATTAAATAAACTATTTTAGAAAGATGATCATGGGTCCCACCCAATGTACAAATTGCGTATTATCCATCTATAAAAACCAGATTCCACTCTCCAATTTATTCATTCAATCATAATAATAATAACACGAGCAAAATGGCTCCAACAATTCTGCCCCTGGCAACCATTTTTCTAGCCTTCTCCGCTTCTTATCTCCGGGTATTTTGTTTCTTCACCTCTTTTTCAGCTACAACTCTTGATTTCTAATTATGCTATCGCTAATCATGTTTTCTTTTTGATTAATATCGCTAATCATGTTGGTCCCTTTTTTTCTTTTCTTTTCCTATTTTAGTCCTTAGACTATTTAATTTATTGCGTGTAAATTTTGAAATTACTTTGTTGTTGATACAGATCGCTGGGGGAGAAACAGAACAGCTTACTAATTCCAAACTTGACTCCCGTATTCTTCAGGTGACTATTATTACTCTTAATCTCTTCCTTTTCCACTTCACGATTTGACTTTTGCCTTATGCTTTTGATGCTTAGGTTTTTCGTATTTTTAATGAATATTGGAAGTTTGAATATACGGTTCATGCTGCTCTGTGATTGACGAACTGTTTTAACATTATATTTCAGGAGTCAATTGCTAAACAGATTAACGAAAACCCAGGGGCAGGATGGGAGGCTGCTATAAATCCTCGTTTCTCCAATTATACGGTTTGACTTCAACTTTCCTTATATAGTACTATCTTATTAGACTTCAACTTTCACTTTGCTGGTGTATAAATGTTTTGCACGGTTACAAGTTGACATGTTAGGAACTCAACTAATAACCCTGTTATATGTCACCTATACCATGAATTATTATTGATTATGAGTGTAAAAAAATTTAGGCTGACTATCCTAACAATTAAACTCCAGATTTTAATTTAATTGGTATGTACACCTTTAAAGAATTTTTACACCGTCAACTATTAATTAAGAAATCAATGATTTTCATGCGAATGAGATAAAAGTCAATTATTGTTATGATTTGTCAATTTCTTATTTGTTGACGTTGTAAAATATCTCTATATTATCGGTGTATACTAATTAAATCCATCTTATTATTTGTTCCCTTTTGAAGTTCATTCAGTTAACTTGCACATGCTAAGTTAGTTAGACGATATGTGTGTTTGATGTGCAGGTTGGACAATTTAAGCGCCTTCTTGGAGTCAAACAAACACCTAGGAATGAATTGAGAAATACACGTGTTGTAACTCATCCAAAATCATTAAATTTGCCAAAGGAGTTCGATGCAAGGACAGCTTGGTCGCAGTGTAGCACTATTGGAAGAATTCTAGGTAGCCTACTCGCTCTTTCACCTTCAATTCTTTTCTTCCAATCAAATAGTGTATATGGCAGGAGGTTCTGACTTTTGTTTTTTATTTATTATTGACAATGGCAATAACATGGATTGCTGAATCGATTTTCTCACTAAAGATCAGGTAATTAATAATTATCTTAGTTTCTCTCATCAGCTAGTTTTCATATGTTCAGGGTTCAATGTGGTTCTTTAACCATTAAATTGTTATCTGATCCTTATGCTATTGCTGAATGATGATTCAGGGTCACTGTGGTTCTTGTTGGGCATTTGGTGCTGTTGAATCATTATCAGACCGATTTTGCATTCATTTTGACGTGGTAAGTAAAACTTCTTACTGAAGTATGTGTGTAATTGTGAGTATGCACCAGCACACCTACTTGAGTTGACGGGCTTGAATTAACTTCCTATTTGTTCAATGACCTTCTTACATTTTATTGACATCCTAATTGCAGAATATATCTCTCTCTGTTAATGACCTTCTTGCATGCTGTGGTTTTCTTTGTGGGTCTGGCTGTGATGGGGGGTATCCCCTCTATGCATGGAGGTACTTAGCCCACCATGGTGTTGTCACTGAAGAGGTAAAAAAAATCATTTCACCTTTTACTGATTTGAGACTGAAGTCTTGGCTCTTTTTTCACTCGGATCTTCCCTTCAATTGATGCTAATATTTTTGCTGAAGATTTGCATTTCCCTATATATACATTTTTCCTCCCTTTCTTATGATCAGTGTTTTCTTTTTTAATATGCTAGTGTGACCCATACTTTGATCAAACTGGCTGTTCTCATCCTGGCTGTGAGCCAGCATATGGAACTCCCAAGTGCGTGAGGAAGTGTGTAGATGGAAACCAGATTTGGAAAAGGTCAAAGCACTTTAGTGTCAATGCATATACAGTCAAGTCTGATCCCTATGATATCATGGCAGAGGTTTATAAGAACGGGCCAGTTGAAGTCGCATTCACTGTTTATGAGGTACAGGAAATCTTTTGCCCAACTTTTTGCAATCTTCTATATCCCAACAGCTGAAACTACAGAACTCACTATCTTGTGAAATCTTCTAAATCCCAATAGCTAAATCTAGCATAATTAGGAATCCCTACAAGCTTGATCGCAGTTGTCAATAAAATGTAGGAAAACAATGTATAAAAATTTCAGTATTTACCTACAAGAAAGCTGAATCAATAACAATGCCACAATTAAAAAATACATAGTGGGTTAAGAGATTGCATTGCATTTGGTCACTATGTTACACCAGAAAAAAAAGTTAACAGAACACTATGCGTGAAACATAGACTGAACTATTAGTAGCTGATCAGAGGGGGAGATGAAAAAGAATAAATAACCAAGAATGCAAATTATCCAGGTCTGTTGTTTAAAGATTACATTAAAATTTTACACATATTTCTTAATTGTGTTTTTCTTATTGAATATTTGATTTCCTTATTGTACCTTCTTGTTTTTGTCTGAGTTTCCTATGTCACTACTTACCAATTGGTTGGAATAGTATGAAGAAATATATGTAGGAGAAAACAGATTTCAAAGAAACAATTTTCCTCACAAACTAATAGAAACTGTTTGAAAATATGTTCAAAATGGTTCATTTCAGATAATGGATTTCAAGGTTTTGATGTTATTCTGGGGAGTCTTCTATGCGGTAACATAATGTTCCCCTTGGTTGCTTGCCTTAGCAGTGAATTGTGCAACCGGCTGAACATTTACAATTGAATTCTCCGACTTCATTATATATTTGCAACGGGATTCACTGATAGATTACACTACTAAGACGCTGAACTCAAGTAGAAACCAGTATTATGAATCAGATCTCTTTGGGTCACAATATAACACTCCTAAAATTAAACAGGCCATACAGTGCAGTGTACAACCTGACCCTATTGTGTGTTTTATCTTTAATGGATCACCCTCTAACTTTTAAGCAACTTTAGCAGATTTTTGAGTCATTTAATTCACTTTATAAAATGCATGGACATTTTTAAGAATCCGGTATTTATTTGATAGCATGTATATCGTACAATGTAAGGCTATTTCTCTAAAATGTAAAAAAATGAAAATCATATTTAAATTTAAAATGTTTCGCAGGATTTCGCTCACTATAAATCAGGAGTTTACAAACACATCACAGGTTCTCAACTAGGCGGCCATGCAGTAAAGCTGATTGGCTGGGGAACATCTGAGAAAGGGGAGGACTATTGGGTATGTTGACATGTTCCTGATTTTATACAACACTTTTCAAAGACATGCTGCTATTCAAAATTTCATACTCATTGTGTACTTTCCGCTGTTTCAGCTTCTCGCAAATCAGTGGAACAGAAATTGGGGAGATGTATGTTTCTTGAATGATTCTTCATTTTGAATAACTGATACTTAAGTTATTATATGTTGGTTAATGAACTAATTTAATCTCAACTGCAGGATGGTTACTTCAAGATCAAGAGAGGGACAAATGAATGTGGCATTGAAGAGGAAGTTACTGCTGGTTTGCCTTCCAACAAAAATCTTGTGAGAGAGGTGACCGACATGGATGCTAACAATGATGCTCACGTTTCGTTCTGAATGTAAATAAATATGATACCTTAAAAATTAGATTCCATATTGGTATTGAAACATCTGCACCAAATGTTGTCTGTAATCTATATGTTTGTTTTAAGAGGATTGATCTAAATTATGCTTATGCTGTTGAAAGATGATAGGCTTTTCTAGTCTATGGCTTCAAAAGGGTATGGATCTTTTCTTTCCAATCCTCTGTGGCCCTCTCCTCTTTCCCTCTCTTTTACCTCCCACTGTCTATTTTGTCTCCTTCTTTGTTGTTTGCGGTAGAGGATCTACACATTGATATTAAGAGAATAACTGTTGCATTTAACAGGATCTCGAATGAGAGAAAAATAAGCAATTCATTTTCGGTTGCATCACTTTAAAGTAGAACCACAATGTCACATAAGCATTAAACAATCTTTAAGCAGTTCATATACTTTTTACACCAATGGTAGAAAAATAAGCAATCTTTAACTTTAAGCAATCCACATTTTTAGATTAAAATATTTGGAGACACCGTTAGTTCAAATTAAAATATTTATTTATTTATTTTAATTTTAAATAATACGCACAACTATATAAATTCTAAATATTAAAAATGAGTAATTTTAATTAATTTAACATGACAACTATGTTAATTTTAATTAACATGTAAAAGATATAATTTTAAAAATAATTGATTGTTATCATAATAAGGTAAAATTGATGTGAAATACACAACATTATATAAATAGAGGGGCGATCAATTTACTCCAATAATAACTCTTGTAAAGTTAATCCATTTGATATCTCTTTATAGACATTAAATTTTATCGACTCAACAGTTGAATAGTTTTATATTATCTTAATGATCATGCATACCAAAAACTATAAAAATTGAATATATGTAGCTATTTAATCTTATAGTTCATATTTTTCTTGTATTTTGAAATTGAACTTATTTGATCAAAGATTAAACATTTTGGAAATTTAATGAAAATTTGCATATTTGATCTACTCAGTTGGAACTATTAATTTGACGGTTGGATCTGTAAAATTTAATGTCTACGAATAAATATTAGGTGGAGTAACTCTTACAAGAGTTACTCTTATAGTATGTTGATCCGCACTCATATAAATACGATGAGAAATACATAAAGATGAGTAGTACATAAAAATGAAAAATACTAAAAATACTAAAATACCAAGTCTGCTTGAAGTTGGCGATGATGTTATTTTTGATGCATATGTAAAAAGCTTTTTTGAGAATGTTGACAAAAAATAGGGGGGGGGGACCATTAGATACGTCAACTGTTGAATTTTCATCATCGAAATGATCCTAATCAAAGTTACCAGCATATGTGTCTCGTTTTTCTTCAACAATCATGTTACGAATTATGACGCATGCATACATTATATGTTTCATTGTATTCAAGTGCTGCCAAGAACGTGACTGACCACGTACAAGTGTGAGTCAAGATTGAAGCACTGATGACTCTTATTTATAAGAGTCATTTATGGTTTCTATACCTAAATCAATTGTTATTTAATTAAGTAAATATATGTCGTTTGATGTAAAAGAGGGCTAGGAACTGATTAAGTGATCATTTGGCATTTTGGTGCCCCCTATTGTGTTTTAACATGTTTGTTCAGTATGCCACAACATCAAATGATATATTGTGCAGTGCAGCAGAGGAGAAAGAAAACACCGACACGCTAAAAAGCAGCTTTTGCTTTTTATGCTTCTTAGCTAGTTGTACAACAACGATTTTATGACAACCAAATCATGGGCCAACTAATAATAACAACATATATTTTCATTGAAGTATTTGACTACCATAATCACCATTAAACTTGTCATATTTGTGAGCAAGGAGATGAGCAGTTGACCTTGTGTTATTCAAAGTTGTCACGATATCTCCAGGCATGACTGACCCAATTTTGGCAATTCTTCATCGGGCACCACATCTTGTCTCATTTCAAGTATTAACATTAAGTGTCTCAATGGTTGCATGATTGTCTCTTTACAAAGTAACTGGATATCTGGGCCTGAATATCCTTCCGTCCGATCCACCAGTATATAGGGGATCAGTTCCTCATAAGTCTCTTGTGGAGGAAGGAGTTCCTCAAACATTGCTCTTATTGCTTCTGGTTCTGGAAGTGGTACCCGGATTCGCTTCTCAAGACGTTTGAGCATGGGTGCATCCATTTCCCAGGGAAGATTTGTTGCCGCCAAAACAAAAACAAGTTGATCTATCCGTTGTAAACCATCCATCTGAACGAGCAACTTAGTTTTTAACCGCCTACTTGCTTCATGTTCACTGTGTGCTTCACCACGTTGACTGATGATTGCATCAAGTTCGTCAAAAAATATTGTTGAGGGTGCATGATGCCGTGCAAAATCAAATAACACCTTCACTAACTTTTCAGAATCACCCCGCCATTTGCTGACAACAGATGATGCCGAAATATTAAAAAATGTAGTTTTGCACTCTGTTGCGACAGCCTTTGCAAGCATTGTCTTTCCTGTCCCTGGGGGCAAATAGGAGAATTCCTTAACATGGTGGTAAAAGACAAGTGAAGTATTTAGGATACTTAATTGGCATCACAACGGCTTCTTTCAGTAAATGTTTGTCATTCTCTAATCCCTTGATGCTTTCCCACTTCACATCTAGACTCCCACGAATGATATCCCTACTTAAGCTCTTTGCTAAAGTACCCATCTCTGTAGATTCTAAAAGGTGGGAGCAAAGACTTCTGTGGTGTTTCGTCGATATTGCTTGATGGAATACCATTGGCGTGCCTTGGATTCTGTCCCTGGCTTTGAAGCTTCTCATTATAAATAGCCCTATTGGATGTTCTTTTCACATGCAAGTTGCTATTGGATACAATGCTGGACGAACTTCCAATATTGACCGCTTTATCAATAGTCTCGCCATTCTCCGCCACTTTCTTCCTACCAAACTTAGCATCATAGTACATTTTGAAGTCCTGAAAAGACCAGCTAGTTGGCATTGGATCATCGACCATCGTAGAGAGAGAGAAAGATAGTGTGTGTGTGTGGTATTTCTCTCTTTATGATGGAGCAACAACTAGCATGAAGCAAGTACACTCTGCACAAGAGAGTAACAAATAAATGTATTTGTTATATAAGACAAATATATATATATATATATATATATATATATATATATTTGTCTTATATATATATATATATATTTGTCTTATATATACATATATTTTGGTTATAAAGTTTATCTTTATTTTTTGAAACAAAATTCCAAATATTTATTGATATAATTTATCTTTTTATATTTATCCATATAAATATTTTCATTTCATTAAAATCCGAATAATTTGAACTGAGTAAGGGATTAGTAAAAAGCTAATTTCATTTTATATATATTTTTGTTTTTTTTTTCAGGTGATTGCCCTCTTTTATTATAAAAAAACTAATTTTCATTTACAAGATATAGAAACGGTTAGTTTCATATTATTCTTTTAAAAAAAATATGAAATCTAATTAGAATGCTATTTTGACCAAATTCTTAAGAAATAATAACTTGATTGTAATAAGTGTGATAAACGAAAGTTTCTATTTATATTTTTTTGACAATTAAATTTCTATTTTACATGAAAATCTCTTAAAGTAATAAAACTTTAATCCTAAACAAAATCCAGATTTCACTTAAAATAAATTGAACTCACCACTTAGACGAATAGACACTAGTACTCCTATTAACCAATTCGAAAATACACATCTGTCATAAAAATTCTAGTTAATTGTAGTTGACATTTTTCATGTGTACACAATAGACAGATGCGTGCAGCGTGCATTTAAGAATATATGGCAAATTGTACTATAATATACCATTTATCTTATTCAAACCTTATCCCTATAAGATACGAGCATATATGTATATATCTTAAAAAACCTTTCCATTTTGTGAAAATTTGTGGTGACCATTAATTAATTTCTATATTTCAATTTTTTTTTTGTGGTGAGTATGGCATCGTGGCATATAGATTTTTTTTTTAAAGAATATCCGCAGCATAACCCATTACACGCTTAACTCGATAGTGGTTAAGTGGTTGGAGCTCATCATTCCTTAACTAAATGTCAAGGTTTCGCCTTTAAAAATGAAGCAATTTTAAATCTCTGGCCAGTTGTCCTATCTTTTGAGATGTCTCTAATCCAATGAAGAAATTAGTCAATGCACTTGGCGGTGGTGGATATCTGTTCTAAAAAAAACCCATACACGCTTTCAAAACAAGAAAGGAAGGAAAACACATTAAGGAGAAGTCTTTTTTTTTTCCGGTAAGTCTCATGAGCTAAGAAGGATTTCGTCATTAAGGAGAAGTCTTTAACATACATTAATTAAAAAATTAAAAAGTAATAATAAAGCATACACGTTAAACTGATTAAGGTATTAGTAGTAAGTAGTTAATTAAAATAATTAGACTCAAATAAGGACGGCTTTGTTTCATTTATTTATTTTTATTTATATTTTTAAGTTCGTTCACACTCACACACACGTTCTCTAACTCTTATTGCTGGGTCACGCCTTTCACGTTGTAAGAAAAAGGGATTTGGGGTTGTTGTTGTGATAGCTACTGGAAAAGAAAGAAAGAAAGAAAGAAAGAAAGAAATTAGTTTCAGAAATCGTCATATCATAATTTTCCGGGAAAATTCTCAGGAAAAAATAGGTATAAAAAGCAAATCGAGGTTTGCTAATTCGAAATCTGTGAGAAGCGAACAAAGAAAACAGAAGCGTGAGTGTTGATTTTTGGATAACTGATAAAGTAGTGAACGAGTGAGTGAGTGAGCGAGTTGAGAAAGAAGATGTCGAGAATACCGAAGGAACCAGAAGAAGTGATGAGAAAGAGAGGAGGTTCGGTTCTTGGAAAGAAGACTATTCTGAAGAGTGACCATTTTCCTGGTTGTCAGAATAAGCGTTTATCTCCTCAGATCGACGGTGCTCCGAATTATCGTCAGGCTGATTCCTTGCATGTTCATGGTGTTGCTATCCCTACCGTTGATGGAATTCGAAATGTTCTCAATCACATTGGTGCTCAGTTACAAGAAAACAGCAAGAAACCACATGTTCTTTGGATTAGTCTTCGTGAAGAACCGGTATACTCTTATTACTATTGCAATTGCAAAGAAATAATCTCTCTGTATTCATGTTACAATTAGCTTATATTCAAAATTATAGTTAGAATATTGATTAAGCGTTCTTATAGAAGTATTTTATTTTTAGTTAAATAGTTAAATTTCAGATCATTTTTTGGTTTACATTTTTTCATTTAGGGTAACTATGATGAAGTTATGAATTATGATTAATGTTCTGAGCAGCATGTCTTCTAACTTTTGATTATCTTTCTTTGTTGAAATTAGCTTGTGTATATTAATGGCCGGCCTTTTGTTTTGCGTGATGTGGAGAGACCGTTCTCCAATCTTGAGTATACGGTATGTATGCTATTGATTTATTGTTTTATGCCTAGATATGAGGTGTATAATGTAGGTTCAATTGTGGCTGTCAACCAAGTGGAACAATCACCATTTGGTGGTTGACTTGTTTCAGTTGAATTTAGTGCATTGCTGTTTCGATGAAATTGTTTTGGCGTTTAATTTCTGTGGGACCTGTACATAATCAGGGAATTAATAGGGAAAGGGTTGAACAAATGGAAGATCGTTTGAAAGAAGATATTCTGATGGAAGCTGAAAGGTAATCCTCTGATGCCATCTGTGTTTGTCGCTTTCTTGTGCCGTGGAATTCGTAGTTATTTTTTACGCTGCTATCAATTTTATTTGGACAGATACGGAAATAAGATCCTTGTGACTGATGAACTACCTGATGGTCAGATGGTCGACCAATGGGAACCGGTATCGTGTAATTCTGTGAAGACGCCGCTAGAGGTATGGGTGAAACTTGAATATAATGCGAACATGAGAGCATTTTCCAGTTTCCACTTAAAATGCATCTAAGTTGTTTTCTTTGCTGTAGGTGTATGAGGAATTGCAAGTGGCAGGATACCTTGTTGATTATGAACGTGTTCCTATAACTGATGAAAAATCACCAAAGGAGATGGATTTTGATATTTTGGTTAGTTCTTTCTATCAAATGTTTTCCCCCTTTTCTAAGAGTGTGGAATAATGCTTCTTAACAAATTTGTTTGTAAGAAAATTTTGATTCATTAAGGGGTTGGGTGATGTAGTTTATTATTATTATTTTGCCTTGTCATTGGGCTTCTGTTAAACAATGCTTAGGGTTTTAGTTTGTTACATAGAATATAAGTTTCCCAAACCAATGATTTGTTGTATCTTAGCTACTCTTAATCTTTGATTTTAGGTTCATAAAGTTTCCCAAGCTGATGTAAATACACAAATAATTTTTAATTGTCAAATGGGGCGTGGACGAACGACAACTGGAATGGTCATCGCAACTTTGGTCTACTTCAATCGAATTGGGGCTTCTGGTACTCCTTTGTTTTATCTATTCCACTGTTTTGATCATTGTTTATTTTCATTCATTTATGTCATGTTTCATTCAAGACATTTGAATATAAGATTGTGATTCTTGCATGTTCAGCATCTGGTATAATGCTATTTATTTTGCTGTTTGATTAAGAAAATAAAGGAATTATTTCTTTCTTTATACACATTCAGTTTTTTGTTAATATAAACACTTGGGTTAAATATGTGTTTAGTCCCTACAAAATATTCATTTTTTGATTTTAGTCCCTATAATTTTTTTATTAACTTTTAGTCCCTACCTATTATAAAAACGAGTGCTTTTAGTCCCTACCTTTTTATAAAACTGATGCTTTTGGTCCCTATAGAGGGACGGAACATGGACAAATTTTTTATAGGAACTAAACTTGAAAGATCCCTAAAAACATATTTAACCCGAAAAACTTCTATAGGTTTTTTCATAAGGATGACAATTTTCCATACCAAGGCAATTCAAGGCAGATGATTTCATCCTTTCTGTACTTGTTAGCATCTTCCGTGGTTAAGGTGTTAGTTATGAGTTTGTTGGAAAAGGTGCTGGCCATTTCACTTTCTGAAAAAGGAAATATATAATGGAATTCGAAACACAGATGAATAGTTTATCTCCCAAGGCCAAGGGTGCATTTTTGTTCATATTGATTGCTAGGTTACAGGGATTTTGTCCAGCTAGTGCTATTACTTGGCACCCATTCAGCATACTTAATTCAGTGACTTTGATGAGGGTTTTTCTACTCTTGCATCAAAATCCCTACTTTCGCTGGATATGTATGCACACTTAACAATTTAGTTCCATGAACCTGGGATTAGTAGAGCGTATACTGAGTAACCTTTATTTGAAATTATTGTGGTGAGGAGTGCTTGGAATGAAATTTGAAGTGACACCTAGCATTATAAAATCTCTTTGATAACTTCCTTTAATTTATTCTTACTCTTTTGTTGCTAAGTTTAGATCATAAATTGTACCACCAGTGGTATTTTCATTAAACAAAGAATTATCTTTATGCTACTACATGATAGGGATTCCAAGAAACAATTCAATTGGTAGGATTTCCCAATGTATGACCAATGTTGCCGACCAATTGCCTAACTCAGAAGAGGCAATTCGCAGGGGAGAATATGCAGTCATAAGAAGCTTGGTTAGGGTGTTAGAGGTACTGGCACTAATTATTTTTGTTTCTTTTGTAAGGTGAGATTATGTTCTTGTTGTCCTAATTAGCTAACATACTTCAGGGTGGTGTTGAGGGGAAAAGACAAGTGGACAAAGTCATTGACAAATGCTCTTCAATGCAGGTATCTGTTTTGAATGATTCTAATCTCGTGTTACTCAAATAAATTGTGCTAGGTGTTTGTTTATAAAAAAAAATTGTGTTAGGTGTTTGTACAGTTTCTTTGAATGCTTTGGATTTCTTTCCATGTATCTTGTGGGTTGAATCTTCACGTTCCATCTAAAATTGCCTCATTTAGTCCTTGTCTTTCTTGAACTTCAGAATCTGCGCGAAGCAATTGCCACCTACCGCAATAGCATTCTGCGACAGCCGGATGAGATGAAAAGGGAGGCATCACTTTCCTTTTTTGTGGAGTACTTGGAGAGATACTACTTTTTAATATGTTTTGCTGTGTACCTTCAGTCAGAAAGGGATATGCTATGTTCTAGTACCGCTGATCAGAGTAGTTTTTCTGATTGGATGAAAGCAAGGCCTGAACTTTACAGCATTATTCGCAGGTTAAAAATTTATTAATTAATAATTACGTTGTGTGAGGTCTATGCTTTTTGTAGTTTTTCTTGTTTAATTTCTCTTCATTAGGTCAATGGAGTGTGGATCTGTATCTATCGGGTCAAACTGATTTTGATCAGTAAATTGTATAGTTAGCAATGAAAAGTTTGTATTCATGAATGTTAGTGAACTGAGCTTGTTTTCACTTTCAGACATAATCTTTCCCTTTCCTTATGTGGTCTGAGACTCTTTGGTCATGATTACCCAAGTGCCTTGGTAGTTGGTATCAATAATAAAGAAATCCTTGGGTTTATTTCCTTTAGGTTCAACCCAATTAATCAACTAGGTATTTAATTTAAGAATTCAATCAAAGTTTGTACATGTGCTAGTTGGGATATAAGATTGGCATTAACTTCTGGTAGTGGTTGTCTGTTTTGAACTATTATGATGCTTTGGTATGTAGAACAGCTTCTTGTGTGGCTCTGAGACAGATTCTTTAAAACATTTTTTCCCTAATTCTCTGAATAAAACAGCATGGAGCTGATATTTTTATTGATCTGGTATGCTTTGATTCCATTTTACCTTTTTATTTTCCCTGAAAAACAACACCTCTTTTGTCCTGTCCTTATTTTGTCTTTATCATCAGTAACTTGGCAAGAGGCATCAAGGACTTGCATCTATTTGAGATATCCATCATCCTTACTGTTCATAGAGATTTTCTTTGTTAATTTTCATCAGAAGCTTCCATATATCTTCACCCTTGACAAGTTGACATACTTAACCAATTGCATTTCTGATTGTAATATAACTTGTTTAATTGCTTGCTCTCATTTCTATCAAATTTTGGCATGATTCACAACAATTGGCATTGCAGATTACTCAGGAGAGATCCAATGGGTGCACTTGGGTATTCAAGTTTGAAACCATCTCTAAAGAAGATTGCTGAATCGACTGATGGCCGGCCTTCTGAGATGGGTATGGTTGCTGCCTTGAGAAAGGGCGAGGTTCTCGGTAGTCAAACTGTTTTAAAAAGTGATCACTGCCCTGGATGTCAAAACCCGAGTTTACCCGAGAGAGTGGATGGTGCTCCTAATTTCCGAGAAGTTCCTGGATTTCCTGTTTTTGGTGTGGCGAATCCAACCATTGATGGTATCCGGTCTGTCATACGTAGGATTGGTAGCTCTAAAGATGGTCGCTCAATACTTTGGCATAATATGCGAGAAGAGCCTGTGATTTACATTAATGGGAAGCCATTTGTTCTCCGTGAAGTTGAAAGACCATACAAAAACATGCTGGAGTACACGGTAAATGTTACATTTGACATATCTTTTCAGTCAATTTTAAGTTACACAAGGAGGATGACAAAGTAGATGTTCATGTCAGAGAAAACTGGCTCCTGGTTTGTAATCTACTAAATCAAACACCACTAATTAGCTATCCCAACTTATCTCATAGTCTGTCAGTAGGATTTCTATAGTATATACAGCAATTTAAGTTGTAATTGGTAGCAGGAGCAAAAATAATGGCTTTGGCATAAGGTTTAATCAAAATTTCCTTCCAACCAAAGGATGATCTCATGGAAATGTAGTAGTCTAATTAAGAAACAGCGTGTCTAGTTGTTGAGCGTGTGAGACAGGAACTATATTTTCTGTCGTTCTAGTGCAGTTTTTTTAGTTCTTTCGACAAAATGTGATCATATCATTATATTCGTGTCATCTAGTGTAACAAATGGATATCTATTTCGCTGGCGTATAAATATTACATGAGATGACACAGACTCATAATCTACTGGCTGAATTTTGTCATGGACTAACTCTCCTAAGATATTACGCTATTATGTGGAGAAAGATGGATACTTCCACATCTGACAGTACTATTTGACCCATTAAAAGTCAGTGAAAATTCGCTTGGCGTAGTCCCTATGCTTGGTTTGGTGCAGGTCAGGGGATTTGTTAATATATACATGATCAACTAATTCTTAAGTATATAAACATGAGGTTCGTCTATTTGGCATTAGACGCCATTAGATGCCTCTTTGAATTTCATGTCAATTTGGCATTTCCCCCTATTATTAGCGGTGAATTGAAAACTGTAATTTTTTCTTTCAGGGTATTGACCGTGAAAGAGTGGAGAAAATGGAAGCTCGATTAAAAGAAGACATTTTACGGGAAGCTAAACAATATGGCAGTGCCATAATGGTTATTCATGAAACAGATGATGGACATATATTTGATGCCTGGGAGCATGTTACCTCTGATGTCGTTCAAACCCCACTTGAAGTTTTCAAAAGCCTGGAAGCTGATGGGTTTCCCATTAAGTATGCACGTGTACCCATCACCGATGGAAAAGCTCCTAAAAGTTCCGACTTTGATACCCTGGTTAAAAATATTGCTTCTGCTGCAAAGGACACTGCTTTTGTTTTCAATTGTCAGGCAATTTCTCAATCTTTTATCTCTTATACTGTATCTTTCTGAACACATGTTTATCCACTGGTTCTTGTCTTTGTTGTCTTTTTCCTTTCTAACTTCTAATATCTCATCATATAACAGATGGGTAGGGGCAGGACAACCACTGGTACTGTCATAGCCTGCCTTGTGAAACTTCGCATTGATTTTGGCAGGCCCATTAAAATACTGGGTGATGATGTGGCCCAAGAAGAATCATATGGTGCGTCTTCAAGTGGAGATGAAGCTGGAGGTTGTGTCACTGCGTTGACCTCCAGTACTTCACAAATAAAGATAGACGAGAAACAAAACCGTGTTTTTGGTATAAATGACATTCTCTTGTTATGGAAGATAACCACATTATTTGATAATGGCGTTGAATGCCGAGAGGCCTTAGATACTGTTATTGATAGATGTTCTGCACTTCAAAATATACGTCAAGCTGTCCTACAATATAGAAAAGTATTCAATCAACAGCATGTTGAGCCTAGGGTAAGGAGGGTGGCATTAAATCGTGGTGCTGAGTACTTGGAGCGGTACTTCCGTCTGATTGCTTTTGCAGCATATCTTGGAAGTGAAGCATTTGATGGATATTGTGGACAAGGAGAATCCAAAATGACATTTAAGGTTTGGTTGCATCAGAGGCCAGAGGTACAGGCTATGAAATGGAGCATCAGATTAAGACCAGGGCGATTTTTCTCTGTTCCTGTAAGTATTTTCTACTTGAATAATTATTTTTCACCAATTTGAAGTAGGGTTGCCTCAATATTGCCAACTTAAATTGTAGGAAGGGTTGAGAGAACCACAAGAGTCTCAGCATGGAGATGCAGTGATGGAGGCCACTGTTAAGGCCAGAAATGGTTCTGTTTTGGGGAAGGGCTCCATACTTAAAATGTATTTCTTTCCTGGTCAGAGAACATCCAGTCATATACAAATACATGGTGCACCTCATGTTTACAAGGTATGTTTATGTATGAAAGTATTGCTAAAGAAATTAACTATCGTCAAATTTGTGATGCCAGATGGTAAGGCTACACGTCCAGTGGGGACCTACAGGATCATCCAAGTGTAGGTAGAATTAGCACCTTTAATATGTTTAATGGTGCAAGTTTATTTGTAAAAAATGTTGTCTGCTGCAGAACTAGATTGCGAGTCTGATCAGTTTGTTATCTTGTAATTTTACAAGTAGATTGCACCGTGTTGCATTAGTTGATAGTCTACTTTAGTCTATATTGCTTTCACACACGCCATATTTTAATTACGACCCATTTTAGAATATATTTATATTTTGAAAAATAGTACCATACTATGATTTGACTCATTTAAGTTATTGATACTTGTAATTTAAAAAGTGTTTTTTTTATGCAATTATGACATTATGGTTTGACAGTTGAGCATGTTGACATTTGACAAATAATATCAACCGGATTTGCTTACAGTAGTTTGCATTATCAATTTTGGTGTTAAAGGGCTTTCAGAACTTTCTAGTTAGGTTTTAATATAATTCAATTTTTAGTTTTCACATGAATACGGAGCTTTTCTAATGTTATCGATGGATAAGTAATGTGGTATAGTGACTGTGAGAATGTCATTTTTTCAGGTTGATGAATACCCTGTATATTGCATGGCAACTCCAACCATCTCTGGTGCCAAGGAGATGCTAGACTATTTGCACGCTAAGTCTAAACCTGTCTCCGCTGCTCAAAAAGTTATACTGACTGATGTAAGAGAAGAAGCGGTTGTTTACATCAATCGTGTTCCCTTTGTTCTGAGGGAGTTAAACAAACCTGTTGATACACTCAAGCATGTGGGAATCACTGGTCCTGTGGTGAGTCATCTAGTACATTTGTTTGTCCATCTGAGCATATTACAAAAGACATTGCATTACACAACTCATGGTAACTACAATTCAGGTGGAACACATGGAAGCAAGGCTGAAGGAAGATATTCTAGCTGAGATTAGACAGTCTGGTGGGCGAATGCTATTACACCGTGAAGAATATAACCCCTCAACAAAGCAGTCTGCCGTGGTTGGATACTGGGAGAATATTCGGGCAGATGACGTGAAGACACCTGCAGAAGTTTATTCTCTCCTAAAAGATGATGGATATGATATTGTCTATCGGAGGATACCCTTAACGAGAGAAAGGGATGCTTTGGCCTCTGACATTGATGCAATTCAGTACTGTCAAGATTAGTAAGTGTCCCTACTTGATAGTATATGGGTCTTCTACAGTTTGCTGACATTTTTGTTATTTCATTTATTCACCATTCTATAATATATGTGCTGAATCATAGAAATATGAACAACCTATGGTTGTTAATAATTTGGCTTGCTTCCTTTATCTCCTGTCGGAAGTCCTACATTGGATAATGATATGGCCTGATTAGTGGTTATAAACGATGTCACTTCTTGACTCTTGCTTTATTGCAGCTCTGCAGGGAGTTACCTCTTTGTATCACACACTGGTTTTGGCGGAGTTGCATATGCAATGGCCATCATCTGTATTAGACTTGAAGCAGAGACGAACTTTGCTTCCAAAGTCCCACAGCCATCATTTGATCCTCATATATATGCAGTGACCGATGAGAATTTGCCCTCGCGAGCTTCCAATGAAACAGCACTTAAGATGGGTGACTATCGTGACATTTTGAACCTTACAAGAGTTCTCATACATGGTCCCCAGAGCAAAGCAGATGTTGACATTGTCATCGAAAGGTTATTTGCGAAACTTTAATTAGAAGCTTTACTAACCATATTCTATTCAACATCATGGTGGGTAAAGTAATTATGTTCTCTATGATGAAGAAATGCGTTTTATTTTGTTAAAAACTTGGTTTTGTCCATATCTTTTCCCTTTTTTGGGTGAAGGGGGGACTTCCACTGGTTCAAATTTACCTTTGCTTTGCAAATATACTCTTTATGCGCTTACCTTTGTGGTTCTAAAATAGCCAGCCTTTTCACCATTTACCCACTGGGGAAGTTTGGTCTGATAACATAGCTTAAGATGCTAGTCATTGGCGTTTTGTTGACGGTACTGAATATTTCTATTTTTTTGAACAGATGTGCAGGCGCAGGGCATATTCGAGATGATATTCTTTATTACAATAGAGAGTTTGAGAAGTTTACAGATGATGATGATGAGGAACGTGCAAATTTTAGAGACATGGGTATAAAGGCTTTAAGGTAAATTTACTTGCCTCACACCAACACAATTTTATTTTTATTTTACCAACAGAAATGAATAAGTTATGTATGATTGCTTGTGATTTGCCTCCCCTTTGAGTGTTGGCGATGCCGATCATATTGATTGCATGTATTATAGCATGTACTATTTTGTTGAGTAATCATGTCTGTTTTCTTGCAGGCGGTACTTCTTCCTTATCACATTCAGATCATATCTCTACTGCACCTCTCCTGCCAACATGAAATTTACTGCATGGATGGAAGGAAGACCTGAGCTTGGACATCTATGTAACAATCTAAGAATAGATAAATAATATAGCAATGCTTTTGATCATGTTAATGTACAGTTGGCATTTGCTGTTACTGTTTGTCCACCTATAGCGTCTCTTCTCCATGCTGCGCAATACCTTATTTTGCTCTCGAAGCTCCTAAATGTAGTACAAGGCATGACTATGGCATAAAAAACTTCAATGGAGCAATTTCTGATTGCTAAACTGAAGTCAGCTTGTAAAGGATGATATTGGTGGGCAAAAGTGTCCATTGGGAGACCCGTTAGGTATTAGGTTATACTGCTGAGGGATGATATATATCGTTTCCAAATGATTGTAATCCTGTGAGTGGCTGTTTGGAAGTTTTGTGAAGAATGAAAAGGAGTGCTTCATAACACCAGAATGGGATGGGGAAGAGTTATCAATCTAGTGAAAAGAGGGAGGAGGTTCTCCGTTTCTTCTATAAGAACCTTGGATTATTTTTTCACTCAAATTCTATCATTTTTTTTGTTGTTGAAGTAGTTAGCCTTTTCTTAGATTAATATAGTTTAGGAAAATGACGGATGCTACCTAATGTGGAAATAGGTATGTAAAAGTTTTAGTAAGGATGGCAATAATGTAGGAATTGTGTAAGTGTTAGATGGTTGTGTATGCCTATGAATGACATTATTCTTCTGAAAGATGTTGAAATCCAATTGCCTGGTCTTTCTCGTACTTACTAAGCATGTGATCGTGGAAGTTCTAACTTGGGGCTTCTAGGTTGTCGAATGTCTAGCTCTAACAACCACGGCTCCGAACGAACTCTAAATTCCCTGACCAAAATCTCCGAATTTTGAACAGAATTGCACATCTTGAAATGCTATGTTGATTCCTCGTAGTTTAGCCATAAGAGGGATTCGGATCCTCGGCAGCAATTTTTATAGCAACAATATGAATCGTTTGATTAAATTAATGGAAGAGCTTTAGGTGAAATTTTTTAGAAAAAAAAGTGGAATTGTCCCTAATTAATGCTTGCACTTTTTGGTAAAAAATGTGTGCACTTCCATCCTTGCACGCTGTCGTATTTGACATAACTTTCACACACACCTTTCCTTTGTGTAAACTTTCAACTCTGAAGCATTATTGCTGAATTGTTATTGGAGAGACATAGAGGTGGCTGGTTACCATGCCAGCAAAGGAGGGAAGTAGCAACAGGTACACGGTGGTCGACCATCCCACGACGGTCGTCTGCAACACAACAGAACTGGCAATGCGAACAATTCAGTGGCAACACGAATAACTCAGCGGCAACGGCATCGTGAACAAAGTAGAATGGAGGTTATAGGAATGAGAAGAATAGAGGATACTAAAATGGTATTACCTTGACAATATGTAACTTGCTAGTAAATTACTATCTCCACCCCTTAGAGATGAAAGAATTAGGCATCCGGCATCCCTCTCACTTATTTTAAAACTCGACTCTTCTCCCTTAACAATCAAAATATTATATATATATATATATATATATATATATATATATATATATATATATATTATGTTTTTTAGTCCTTTTTATTTACTTGCTGCTAACTATAAAATAATCTTAATTACAGGACTTTATTTATCATCAAAACGCCGTTTCTAAGCTTTTGTCTAAAATAAAAAATCCTTTTAAGGAAAATGACACTCCATCATCATTAAAAAAAAGTGTTTTATTCTCATAGTTTTTTGGTCAATGTTTTATTCTCATTTTTAAAATTAGGGTTTGATATGGGGATAATGAAGAGAACATATCGCAATCGGCCTTTAAGTTGAAAAAACTTTCAAATGCTTGTTCTTCACTTTGGTAAAGAGGTGCCTGCCCCAATAATTTAACAGTTTTTTTTAAATAATATTCACTACAAATTTCCTTTGATCAAAAAAATTGACTACAAATTTCCAATTTCCCTTGTGGGAAAAATGTTAAACATTTCTCATATATGAATTTAGTATCTGTTGATTATTTGAATTTGAAAATTTTATCATAACCTCATCAAGTTTTTCATTTAATTTCACCTGCATTTGGTTGTTATGGGTGAATTATGTTTAACGTGTTTAAAGTGGATGATGGTGTGGAGTTTCTCTTTGCTCTCTTGTGGAGTAGTAGTGTTTCATTCGAATTGGTAAAGGAAGCTAATAATAATGGCACTTTAGAAATACGATGCTTCACTCCTTCCTGTAATCTTCCGAATGAGAAACTGGATTCCTGGTACACAACAATTTATCATTATTATTTCCTACATAGTACTGTATATTGCTATTTAATTTCATTTTTATTTTTTAAAGTATCAACCTTTAATTATGGGTAGATTCATTAGACCGGAACCTCAAAAGAGGAAGGGAAAACATAAGCATTGATAAATAAGGATGCTGTCTTGGCTTTTCAGTGTAGTGTAAGCTACTGAGAATCTTTAGAAACCTCTAAATCGGTTTGTGTTATGTAAGAGAAGATTGTCTGATCCTCATGCAAAAATAAAATAAAATATAAAAAGAAGAAAAAGGGTTTCCAATGCTGATTTTGTGCTATTATTATTATAAGCCATTCCTTGCTCTACCTTGAGGGAAACCTACTTTGCTTTGATTCTTTTATTTTAATTTAATCATAAAACAACATGTGGTATAGTGGACAACTTAAACATGACAACATATATGCTCCTGCTTTTTTTATCTTCCCTTTTGCATTTCTTAACTTAAGGGTCTTGTCATGTTTCTTAATTGTACTTATTGACGACTATTAGATAATTGGAGATCAAATATTCTAATTTGGTTTGGTGTTCATTAATTTAATTTGCCTTTAATTTCATAAAGAATCCTGTTGAGTTAGCTTTGTCTTGTGTAATAGTAAATTTGGGCTTTAAATAATAACTTGTTTGTTTATCCTCTTGAGAGAAGAATCCAAGAATACATTTTGTCACTTTGCCTAGAAATTTAGAAGTGGTGATGGCAAGTGAGTTATATGGAATTCCCGTGTTAATGGGTTCGAAGAAGCCATCCATTCACAGTCATAGTATTCTGTCTTCTTCATTCTTTAATGGCAGAGAAAACTTGCTGCATTCAAAGAATGCAGCATCTGGTTTTCGTTTAGGAAAATTCTCAAGTGTTATACCGAGAAACACAACCAAAAGATTTTTGGCTACTTCTACTCTTGCTGATGTTGCAAATGATTTTATGGTAAATTTTGTGTCCTAAATTATGTGGCAATGTTAAGTTTCTGCTCCACTGAAAGCCTTGGACTTGTTTATCCTATTCTTAACTTTAATTGAACTTGCCACTAATTATTTAATTGGTTAGGCCTTATAAATTGAATATGAATTTACCTAGATAATGCTGCATTTCAGGCCCTACAATCACCAATACTTGCAGGACGAGAAGCCAATCCAAAGACCGTTGCATCGATCATTTTAGGTGGTGGAGCGGGAACTCGTCTATTCCCTCTTACTCAAAGAAGGGCTAAACCAGCGGTAAACTGTTAAATTCATTCATCTCTGCACTTTTTTATGTTCTTCCAGAACAGGCTTATACTAAAAAATCTGTGTCTTTTTGTGTTCTTGATGTGATGCTTAGGTGCCATTCGGAGGATGCTATAGGCTGGTAGACGTACCAATGAGTAATTGTATTAATAGTGGAATTGATAAAATTTATGTTCTTACACAATTCAATTCTCAGTCCCTCAACCGACACATTGCTCGAACATATAATTTGGGAGGTGGCATCAACTATGGCAATAGTTTTGTTGAGGTAAACCTTGTTTGTGTTTTTTTTTTAAAACTTTCCCTTGAGTCGACAATTATCTACATGGTGTACATAGACTAAAAGTTTGTTATGGTAGGTATTGGCAGCAACTCAATCACTCGGTGAATCAGGAAACAAGTGGTTTCAGGGTACAGCTGACGCCGTACGACAATTCCTTTGGCTGTTTGAGGTATACCATAATTTTTTTTCTCTGTTCATACAATTGTAGATTGCCATATATGCAAATGTTTAAGATTTAAGTGGCAAAGGAATTTGAGTCATTCTTATATATACAAAATTGATTGAGCTTCTGGAACTTGAGTAGGATTCTGAGCATAAAAACATAGAGAACGTTCTGATATTGTGTGGTGATCAGCTCTATCGAATGGATTACATGGAGCTTGTGCAGGTCAGTGTTAGCTTTTAACTTGTTTTTGCTGATTCGGTTTCACTGTGAATGTTTCACATGACAACTGATTTCACATTTGCAGAAGCACATCAATTCATGTGCTGATATATCTGTATCTTGTCTCCCAGTAGATGGCAGGTATTCTAAGTAAAGTTTCCTGAGACCATTTACACATTTAGTTTCTGAAATACTTACATTTTATCCTTTTTTACCTGTAGTCGTGCCTCTGATTTTGGATTAGTTAAGGTTGACGAAAAAGGACAGATACGCCAGTTCCTGGAAAAACCTAAGGGCCGATTATTACAATCTATGGTTGTTACTCTTCCACATCCGTCTTAAATTATTGAGAAACAATGTACTATAACTTCAGTTTTCAATCTGAAATCACCTGTCTCTTATTGCTGTACTTGTTCTCATAGCATGTAGATACAAGTGTTTTCGGATTATCAGCCCAAGAAGCAAGGAGATTTCCATATATTGCATCGATGGGCATATACGTGTTTAAATTAGACGTGCTTCTCAAACTTCTCAGGTAATTCAAGTTTCTTTGCGCACTTGGTGTAAAGTCCTCATAAATATGTTGTGATTTTAATTTTTCTTTGGTAATAAATTTTCAGGAGCTCTTATCCTAATGCAAATGATTTTGGATCTGAGGTCATTCCGATGGCTGCAAAAGATTTTAAAGTCCAGGTAGTTGCTCAAAGTAAACACTACTTGGGTTATACAAGTTGTTATAGCGGAAATATTCTGTTCAAACTAGCTTTTGATTCATGCATTGGTTTATCATAATCTGATGTTATAGTAAAAAATAAAGGTTGGCCCTTCTATTTCATCACAGGCATGTCTTTTCAATGGTTACTGGGAAGATATTGGGACTATAAAATCTTTCTTTGATGCAAACTTGGCTCTTGTGGATAAGGTAGGTTTTTTTAGTATTTGTAAGTTACAGGTGTCGGTTCCGGAAACCAAATCCAATGAGTTTATACAAGTTGCAATTTATTGTTCTTCCATGTTGAAGCCGCCCAAGTTTCAGTTGTATGATCAGTCAAAGCCTATTTTTACATGTCCCCGGTTCCTACCCCCAACAAAAATGGACAAGTGCCAGGTAAAACTGCGGAATTTAGTCCATATAACCAAGTTTTTACGATTCTAATCGGGCCTAATGAAAGTATGCAATAACACCAATTGTAGGTGATTAATTCTTTGATTTCAGATGGTTGCTTTTTAAGAGAGTGCACGGTTGAACATTCCATTGTGGGAATTCGCTCGAGAATTGATAATGGAGTGCAGCTAAAGGTATACTTTCGCTATAACAATAATTTATTTGGTGCCGAGGACCAAGGTTTCTCCAGTCCAATGTTGTCCTCATATTTTCTTTTATTCTTTGTCAAATGTATGGGAACAAATTTTTTCTGCTCAACTTCTCTTAACATGATATGAAGCCATGTTAGTCATATCTACAACAACTTTACAGGATACCATGATGATGGGCGCTGACTATTACCAAACAGAGGCTGAAATAGCAGCTATTTTAGCAGGGGGAAATGTTCCGATAGGCATCGGAAAGGATACAAAAATCACGTAAGAATCCTGAAAAACTGAAATTGCTGTCGTAATTTCACATTATACAAAATCATGCAAAAAAGTCATGCATGTCCATAAAATAAATAACATGCTCTTCAAACCTCCACAACTTAGGAACACCAGGAGCTTATGGAGTTTTACAACAATTTATTTCTCTTGAGTGTTTATGTCCTAAAATAAATAAGCTCTTCCAAACCTCCACTCTACATGGAGTTTTACAACAATTTCTTTCTCTAGTGTTGTGACTTTCTCATAGTTTTTGCATACATGTTAGTTTATAATGTGACACAAATCTTACATGCAGGAATTGTATTATTGACAAAAACGCGAGAATTGGAAACTATGTAATAATTGCAAACAAAGAAGTAAGTATAGTTTCCACTTTCTCCAGCCCTTTTCTTTTTTACGTTCTTTTTTATCCTTTGCCAAAGTGTGGGTAAATGGTTCCTGATTTTTTACTGTGGCACTAAGATCAGCAGTGACATATAGCCATAATTATTACTATTTGATGTGTAGAACTGTTTTTAGTTATACTTCTGCAATGGCAGCACATTACATGTTGACATATTGCTGGCATCTTTGTTTACAGACTAGACAAACATACAATGTAGTCATTAAACTTTACATCTTAAGAAATTTAAATACTGGATATATAACGGCAATTATTTTACATGTGTACTACGTAATTCATAGGAAAAAAAACATAAACTACCATTTTACTCACAACCAATAACAATTCATGGTATGAGTGACTTATAAGGTAGTTAAGAATTGACTTACTTCTTTTTGATGACATGTCAACTTGTAATTGGTCGATGGCATAAAACAATTATACACCTATAGTGTGTATAAATTAAATCCTTGCTATAATTTTATCTTATGTTTCTCTAAAATGAAAGTTGTATTTGATAATAGTAAAAAAATGACAATTGTACTTGGGGTGTAGAATGTGCAGGAGGCTGACAGACCCTCAGAGGGATTTTATATTCGATCAGGGATCACAGTGGTGTTAAAAGACTCAGTAATAACCAGTGGCACAATCATTTAATGCTTGATGGTTATTAAGTAGTGATAGGAAAACAGAGCAACAAAGACACAAATGAAGGGTATATTACAGCATCAAATTTTTCCTCTGAATAAATGTTACAGTCCTGAAATCAGGGCTCAGGTATCAAATTTTGAATCTTCAATAATGGAAATCAAGAAAGTACATGTTCATTTTGTTGGCTCATTCAACAGAGGGCCAAACATTCTGTAGGCAACTAAGTTCATTTATAGCTTTATATTTGTATTGTTGTTAATGTTATAAGCCAGAATGGTTAATAAATTGTTGAAGTTATTTGTACAATTGAATATTATTATTATTATTCAAATAAGAGAAATATAACCATCAGTCAGGAATACAAGCGCATTTTACGTCTCTGCATAATTATGCAGATTATGCTTTGAGGTAGTCACCAACTTTGACAAGTTGAATTGTCAAATTGGGCCACCCAGTCCAATGGCCCAAAACACAAAAGCAGACATGCATGGGCTAGACCATTTATCTATGGACTTTGATTTTCCCACACCCCCTCCTACTCAAAACACACCCCATAAGGGTGAAAAGACCAAAAGACCTGCCAAAATCTCTTTTTTTTCACGAAATTTCACCTGTTCGAACACGGGCCTTCGAACAGGTTCAAACGAGGCCATTCGCGTGTGTTAAATATGGACACACACCCTCTTGGGCGTTTTTCGCCTGTTCGAATGGGGTCATGCAAACTGGTTTGCATGAGGGTGTTCGAACCAGCACTGCAGAATGACAAATATTGGAGGTCTCAGATTCCACCGAAAGTTTTAATCAACGGCTTACAATCAGTCAAATGTGTCCGATAAAGGAGTGGATGTCATTCTCTTTGGAAAATGTGTCTGAACGGATAGAATTTAAACGACTTAGATTTGTGATCTAAAAATGAAATCAATGGCTGACATTTCACCATGCCTATTATAAAAGGGGGTTCAGTTTCTTCACCACATCCTCACACCTTCTTCACCAAACCCTAATCTGCTTCTTCACCAAACCCTCTCCTTCTTCCCAGATTACTCTCCCTATTGACAGATACAACCAACCTGAAATGGAATGACAATTGTGCCCAACCCAGTACTCAAACGACAAATTCCTAACGGTCTTCATCACCATGGGACTGTCACCACCGACGAACATGGTGGTTGTGTTTCGTTGTCCTAACCATGTCTTCTGCAGGATTAGTACGGACATCACCTTCGCCCAACTGAAGGAAAAGGCTGAGAGGAAGATTCGTCCAGAGGGAGCGTGGCGTAAAGACGTGGAGCGTATATGTTTCAGAAAGTACAATTGTAGAGATGGTGTCCATTATTCAGTCATGGAGATCCAAAGTGACGACGACGTCCGCGCAATGATGAAATATCTAGCTAACGTTCCAATGGGACGTAGTATCTTGGAGTTGTACGTGGACACAAGACGCACTCCAGAAGAGGTCATTTATCTTCTGGAACAGGGACTACCGAAACACTAGTTTCTTAGTTAGTTGTTTGCTTATGTTTCTTTTATGTCTTTCGTATTTGTTGTCTTTCGTATTTCATGTCTTTCGTATTTGATGTACGGTTATGGTTTTTAATAATAAACTATTTGTCTAACTTAAACACCACCGTAACATAGATTAGTCAGTACTAAATAAGTCATAAATATTCATACACTAGTTTGCAAAATTATTGAATGTAAAATATAACAATATAAACTAAAGAGTGGTCACAGCAGAATCAACATCACTCCCACCAATATCAGTCCCATCAGAATCAGACCCAGGATGAGCGTCAAGATATGCCCGATAATCAGAATCAGTAGAATATTGACTAGAACTAGTGTCGTCTTCAGGAGCAGCCTCATCCTCCTCCTGAAGAGCAGCCTCATCCTCCTGAGGAGCATCATCCTCCTCTTGAGGAGCAGCCTCCACCTCCTCCTGAGCAGCCACCTCCTCCTGAGCAGCCTCCACCTCCTCCTCCTGATGCTCAACTGCTGGGGTCGGGGCCTCAAACCTGCCCCTACCCATACCCCTACCACGAGTCCGAAGCATATCTGAAACAACAAGTATAAGTATATACCCAATTAGACTAAACCAATTTAATAAAATCAACCAACCAATTAAACTCCCAACAAAACACAGAAACTGTGCTGTCAAACAACGGTTCGAACAACACCATGCGAACCATGTTCGAACAGCCTCATGCAAACAGGTACGCATGCTCTCGTTCGAACACCTTCTTCCTCAACTATTCAAAGGCGTGC
Source organism: Oxytropis ochrocephala (assembly GCA_020916435.1). Taxonomy (NCBI): domain Eukaryota; kingdom Viridiplantae; phylum Streptophyta; class Magnoliopsida; order Fabales; family Fabaceae; genus Oxytropis; species Oxytropis ochrocephala. The sequence continues at coordinate 114,866,737 of CM037091.1, read as the reverse complement.
GTTCGAACAGAGCAGTTTTGCGAAAAAAAAAAACCAGAACGCAGAGCATATTAGAGGGGGGCTTACCTTCAATTAAATGGAACGATTGGAGAAACGATTGGGTGGTTGTTGATGGCACGAACAATTGGAGGGTGTTGATGGATGAATGAGAGATTGGAGTGAGAGATTGAGAGAGAAGAAAGAGTTTAGTGAGAGGGATTTTGGGTTAAGATGAAGGGGGAAAAGTGTGGGGAATGAGAGTGTGGGGAATGAGGGGAGTGAAGGGGTGTGGAGTGGAGGAAGTGGAGGAATTTTATGTTTTTTGAATTAGGGGTATTTTGGGGATTTAAGAAGTTAGGGGGTGTGGGAAAAACAATATCCTTTATCTATTGGGTTGTATTTTTTGTAATCCAGACCAATCTAATTAACAAATTGACTTAGTCTGACCCATGTGCCAACTGGGTTGGGTCAAGACGACCCAATTTTTCTTGGGGCTCTATTGATAAGGATTACACCTCTCTATTTCATTACTCATGGAATTTTTGGTTTCTTTTTTGGACAATTGTTAGATTACTGGGCAGTTCAATGGGTAATATTGGGCTGCTGCAAACCATATTGCGATGTATGAAGCAGTTATTGTAGTGTAGATGGTGGGGAGATGGCATGCATGCATCAGCCATGTGCCATGTGCCATGTGGGTGGAACTCCATAAAGCATGGCAGAATACATGGCATATGATATGAGCATCTTTATGGCTGACTTACTAACGTCTGAATTCTTTGACATATATTAGAGCATACAAAATTCTTCGTTTTCTTGATGAACAATTAATGTCAATGGAGGTTAGGTAGCTGCATGTTACTGCTTATCATTATGTTTTCAAATAATTATATATGCATCATTATTCAACCCATAATTCCTGGTTGTACGAATTGACTTCTCATCTATACAAATAATAGTAAACCTTATATTCTATCTGTTCCTTTGATAGCCTATCATTCAAAGAGCTTATAATTTAATCTATTTATCAATTCATTGATCGATGCAATGCATGTTGTACTGCAGAGCAGTCTGTGCAATTTGCACAACTAACGTACCACCGATTCTACGGACGATCAAATGTGTAATAACAATTTTATTTTGTAGTATTTTTCACTATTAAATGCATTTTCAGAGCCACATTAAATAGAGGGTAAATTAAAGTTATTTAATGAATCTCACATTACATTATGCATAATTTTGCACATGAGTTTATAATCATAAGTTAGGTTCTACAATGCATCTAATTATATTTGGAATCCGAATTTATGGTACTGAGAAGTTGCGGAAACAGAACGCCATAGTAGGATGAAGCGAACCAGACATGGCTCATCATGAAATTTGTGCAAAACACCACAGACTTGACTTGAAGTTGGTGGTGCTAGTTTGTTATGGTAGAATCAGCTTGGAGCTTCAAAAATGAGGGCGGGGGTTCAAAAGGGAAACAAATGATGGAGTTAATATAACTCATTTACGAGAAACTAAATTGGACTAAAATTAGAAATGTAAGAGACTTAACTAGGTCCCTTAAAATTTGAGTCACTTATATACATGATGAGTCTAACGCGATATGTTAGTACCAAACGACTGCAATTCTACAGAATATTAAGGAGAGACTAATTTGTCCCCTTTAGTAAATGTAAAAGACTTATGTTGATAATTATTCTCATGATCTAAATTGAGCACACATTCACACACTTTGCCTTGTCAGTTTTTCAAATGCATGTTATGCATACAACTATACAATATTTTATTTCTAGTAGGAGAACAATTTTTTAGTCAACGTTTATCTTATCCCCCCATGGTTTATAAAATTCCAATTAATTGTTCCTATGGGCTAACTAAACCCCCTATCAGCACCTATAAATAATCAAGAGACTCTGCAATATTGAGCAGCAAATAATTTGTCAGAGAGAGAAGATGGAAAAAATCATTGTCATCAGTGGTCTTATATTGTTAGTGGGTTTACTCACTACAGAAATGAGAGTAGCAAGTGCTGTTTGGCAACAAGCTCATGCAACTTTCTATGGTGGAAGTGATGCCTCTGGAACAATGGGTATATACTATACTGCAACTTTTTCTTCTTTTTGTTACATCATTTTTTTAAGTCTCGTTAAAACTTTCTGATGCAAACTCTCTTCACCAAAAAAATTATAATACAAGTAAATTTTTGTGTGTAGGTGGTGCATGTGGGTATGGAAATTTGTACACAGATGGGTATGGTATAAAAACAGCTGCATTGAGTACTGTTCTATTTAATGATGGCAAATCATGTGGTGGTTGCTATCAGATAATTTGTAACGCAGCACAAGACCCTCAATGGTGCCTTAAGGGAACTTCTATCACAATCACTGCTACAAACTTTTGTCCTCCAAACTATGCACTCCCAAATGACAGTGGTGGTTGGTGCAATCCTCCAAGACCACACTTTGATATGTCTCAACCCGCCTTTCAAACCATAGCCAAATACAAAGCTGGAATTGTACCAGTTTTGTTCAGAAAGTATGTTTTCCACTTTTCTTACTTATAATTATGAAGCACTAACACAGACACAACCCTAAAACGATCATGTAGACACTGATATTAATTTTAAAAATGGGCTTAATTAAAGTGTTTGTGGTGGTGCCCGGCACGACATGTGTCGGTGTTACAGAGTTTATAAATATTTGTCCTCAACGCTTTGTTTCTCCTCAAATTTCCACTTAACCAAATTTGTGCTTATCATTTATTGCAGGGTTGGGTGCAAAAGGAGTGGAAGTATGAGATTTACGATCAATGGGAGAGATTATTTTGAGCTAGTACTTATAAGCAATGTGGGTGGAGGTGGAGAGATTTCTCGAGTTTGGATCAAAGGGTCAAAAATGAGTAACTGGGAATCCATGTCAAGAAATTGGGGTGCTAATTGGCAGAGCCCAAGCTATCTCAATGGACAAAGCTTGTCATTTAGAGTTCAACTCACCAATGGAAAGACTCGTACAGCTATGAATGTAGCACCTTCCAATTGGAGATTTGGCCAGTCTTTCAAAAGCAACGTTCAGTTCGGAACGAAATAACTAACACACACGCGCGCGCACACACACATATATGTACACATCACTTTTACTATTCCTATTATTATTGTGCATTGTTCTGTTTTCGTACTTTATAACAGTTGTATTGTATTATGTGGTTGTGGCTCAGCAATATGTTTTAGTATTTGCGATGAAGCCCACTAACTTTGTATAATATATGTATGTGAGCTGAAACAAATTTAAATATTTTGCAATTTGCCTTGTCTTGGTTTGCTGCATCATCAATCATTGTCTTTCTGGCGGCTTCTTATTTGATTACGAGGATTTCTAAGTTCCTCTTGAAAGATCAACTGTTTTGTTCACTGTTTTAGTCACAGATTTCTCTATTAGATAATGATGATTGAATTGGACGATTCATATTCAACTTCACCAAATAAAAATACAAACTTGAAGAACCATTAGATTGTATTTTAATGACCGGCGATCTGGTTAAGTATACCGGTTGCAGAGTATTTTGAGGATATCTAATCATAATCCAAATCCAGTGTAATGGAGTTAGAATTCCAGAGAGAGAGAGAGAGAGAGAGAAGAAAGTGAGGTAACTTATACATTGTGTATTCCATTTTATTATCAGGAAAGAGCTACGCTCTTCCTTATATACATATGCTCTGTGATTATATTTTGTTGCTATGATCTAACATAATCCATTGACATCTAACTATCAGCTTTTGTTCTCAAGCTTCTACTTAGCCATAGATCGGCTAAGGCCTAGACCTTGTGATTCATTTCTTCAAACAATTACATAGAGGAAGAACTATTTTCTTCAATTATGGGTTTCCTAACCGCTCTAAAAATCATTAGGATTGGGTTTGGAAGATGAATAAGCTAGTCTAGAATTAACCTAAGGCAATGCATAACTTAAAGAAAAAGTAAAAATGCTTGAAAATACATGTTTGATTGAATGTCATGTCGTCTAAAATTTTCACAAGATAAGTATTTATACACAATGGTCTCTATTAGCCATGATCACTAGGCTACAACTAATCACAATTTCAAAAACGGCTGGATCAACTAAAACCAACATACACTAAGCCTCACGCACGCTAAAACCTATGAAAATTGCTCTAAAACGTCCACTTGCATGTATAGTGGATAGTAACCACCATCTCCTATATTTTAGGCGTCTAAACACGTTCTTTTCAATAGCTCCATACCTTGCCTTGTAATCTTCAACGCATTTTCCACGTGTTATTCTTGCTTGCTCCCAAAGTAACTCGTTGCTGCAATAGTACCATCGGCTACCAAATCTTCAGCTGTTAAATCCTCGGTTATTGGCTCCTTAGTCGAGACATTCATCGGCTGAGACATTCAGCTCCAGCCAGTAGAGCTTTCCTCTTTGCAGTCTTAGCAAAAGGATTGAGCTTAAGCATTACCTTGAGGTTTTTCAAAGGATTATTCTTTAGTGTAGCCCTCTTCACTCCCTCAGCAAAGATCTTACAATTCTTAATAGGCCTCTCTACAGACTGAATCTCATCAGAATTAGTGATCCTCGATAAATTAGAGTTCGCCTTCTTAGCCTTAGGCAAAATATACCATTTCTTCATCTCAGAAAGCCTATCCAACTAGTCATAATTCTGTAAAGGCCACCAATATCTCCATTTATAGAATAATGTGAGAATTTAGGAGGTGTATGAGAAATATAGGACTTTTCTACCCCTTTAGTTACTGCTTCATAAGAATTTTGAACAAATTGGCTCACCTAAATTCAGCTGAGCACTTACTTTGGCTGAGAGCTCCCTCGGCTAGTAACTTGGCTATTTTTAGGTGTTAACAAATGCCCCCTTTTTGTGTTGCACTTAGCCAATGAGAGGGATAGTTGTGGCAATGTGAAAACCATTTCCAAAAACGACAGGATCATCGCAATGGCCAAACTAGTCGTTATGTTATTGATTAGACGCATGCTGGCTATTTGATGACTCTGAAATATGAGCATAGTTTGATCCTTTTTATTTAGTTTTTGTTAATTATCTTTCATATTAGTTTGTTTTTGAAGAAAAATAACATTGTTTTCAATAGTGAGTTCAAAGACATTGGTTAGTTGTTAATAAAGTGTTTTTTGGGACACTTGGTACTCTTAAACCTTCCTTTTTTTTTGTCACGTCACTTAGCTTGGTAGGGAGATCACCAAGAAATAAAAAGGAAGCAAAAAAGACAACCTTCAATTTGACGTTTTGTCGTCTAGCGAACCAGACAGTTTGCCTAGCGACACAACAGATAAAGGAAGAAAAGTTCCTGCACAGTTTTGCTTCGCGATGGAACGGCGTCGCCTCACGATCAAGATAAAATTGGTCAATCGCCTCACGATGGACTGCAATTTTGACAGCATTTAAGCCCAAACCATGGAAGATGAGCATCTCAGAATTGGGGCAAACCAAGGAGTTTGGAGAGGGCCCTAAGACGTGTTATGGAGCTCGTGGTGGCTAGGATTCACATCTCACTGACCTCCATTGATGATTCAAGCTTGGGAAAAAAATCCAAGGAGGATCAATGTCATCGCCGTCTCCCTCTAATTTGTTTATCTCTTTCGTTTTCTTTATAATTGCTATGTCTAGTTCCCGTTGTTGGGAATGAGCAAAGACTGATAGATCCTTTATGTATTTGATTTGAATTCCTTTTAATTCAATGAATCTTAGGCGTTTATGTTTCAATCTTTGTTCTTAATGCTTTCTAGGAATTGATCATTCTTAGGATGATTTACGATTTGTGATTGTGAATGAAAGTTTGAGTTACAAATGCTTGGAAATTGAAATCTTTAAATCTCTAGTCTAGGAATAATCATTGATATTTAGAATCATATGTGAATTAGGGATTTTGTTAGGGATAAAGGTTCTATAATCTAAGGAAGGATTAGAATAATTAAGAGAACTTGATCATAAATCCCAAGAGGAATTCATAATACACTCAATTTATTATGCATAAAGGTCAATTGTGTTAGTTCCGGACGCTTTTAAATCAAAAACCCACTAATATTTTTATTGCTTTATTGTTTTAATTTCGTGTCAAAAAATTTAATTTAGTCCCCGTTCAATTTAATAATTAATAATCTGCTAAATTGATAATTCGTCTTTCTTGACCTTTTAATCTAGATTTTCAGAAGAAGAAAAAAAGGGCATTTTGGAGATATTTGGGTGTTGGGGGTGTGCACCGAGCAACTTGAGATGTGTAAGAAGCATGAGCCGCCATGGAATTTTTGGTTTCTTTAATTTTTGAACAAATGTGAAATCAATGGCCAATCCAATGGGTAAGTAATATTGGCGAAACCATAGTGTGAATGAAGCAGTTATTGTACAGTCCATGGTGAGGAGATGCCATCATGCATCAGCCATGCATGTGCCATGTGGGTGCAGCTGCATGAAGAATTAATATGGCAGATGGAATAGATGGCATATGATATGAGCTAGCATCTTTATGGATAACGTGTTCTTTGACATAGCTGCTTGCTGAGCTGAGCTGAGCTGAGCATAAAAAATTCCCATTATCTTGATGAACAATCAAAGTCAATGGATGTTAGGTAGTTGCATGTTACTGCTTATCATTAAATCAAATCGAATAATTATATATGCATTTCCATAATTCCAAGTTGTACGAATTGACTCTCATATATATACAAAAATATTTTAAAAGTACGTACGTACGTACGGTGTAAACCTTGTATTCTATTGATCTATCTTCTGTTCGTTGGTTTCAGTTGATAGCCTATCATCCTATCATTCAAAGATCGAGCTTATAATAATTTTTGGGTCAACGTTTATCTTATCCCCCTTGCTTTATACAATTCCAATTAATTCATTCTATCTATCAGCACCTATAAATAATCAACATACTCTGCAACATTGAGCATCAAATCAAGCAATCTAGCTGATTCCTCCTTTAAACTTTTTCAGAGATAGAGAAAGATAAAAGATGGAAAAAAATCATTATCATGAGTCGTCTAATATTGTTAATGGGTTTACTCACTACAGCAAATGAGAGTAGCTAGTGCTGTTTGTTTGGCAACAAGCTCATGCAACTTTCTATGGTGGAAGTGATGCCTCTGGAACAATGGGTATATACTATATTGCAACTTTTTCTCTTTTCTTCCATGTTATTAAAGTTGGACCGATCATCGTCTTGGGTCAGTCTTGGTTCACCTGGTTCTCTAGTCGGTCACTCGGCCGATCTTTGGTCGGTCGCGTAATGTAAATGAATTTTTTTAAAAATCTTAAAAATAGATATGATATGTATAAATTTATAACTTAAAAATCTGACCACAAAATTAACACAAGTCTTCAAATTTCAAGTCTTCAATTTCCAAAACCCTACCCTACCCACTTTTAAAAGTACTAAATATAGAGCTGGAATTGTACCAGTTTTGTTCAGAAAGTTTGTTTTCTTATTTATTTAATTATAATCTATGAATCACCGACACACACAGATAGCAGACACGATTTGACACATAGACACGTAGATATTAGTAGTAATTTGAAAAATGGACATAATTGAAGTGTCGTGTCGGTGTCTAACCCGACACGTGTCAGACACGTCTTCAATCTAATGTGTCGATGTTACAGAGTTTATAAATATTTGTCCTCAACGCTTTGTTTCTCCTCAAATTTCCACTTAAACAAATTTGTGCTTATCATTTATTGCAGGGTTGGGTGCAAAAGGAGTGGAGCTATGAGATTTACGATCAATGGGAGAGATTATTTTGAGCTAGTGCTCATAAGCAATGTGGGTGGAGGTGGAGAGATTTTTCGAGTTTGGATCAAAGGGTCAAAAATGAGTAATTGGGAATCTATGTCAAGGAATTGGGGTGCTAATTGGCAGAGCCCAAGCTATCTCAATGGACAAAGCTTGTCATTTAGAGTTCAACTCACCAATGGAAAGACTCGTACAGCTATGAATGTAGCACCTTCCAATTGGAGATTTGGCCAGTCTTTCAAAAGCAACGTTCAATTCTGAAGAAAAAACACACATATATATACATCACTTTCATTATGATTGTGCATTGTTCTGTTTTCCTTTTTTATAATTTATATTACAGTTGTAACTATGTTTTTCAAAGAAATTATTCCAAGCGGTTGTGGCTCAGCAATATGTTTTAGGGCGATTGCTTTTCCCACGCCCCCTCCTACTCAAAACACACCCCACAAGGGTGTGAAATGACCAAAAGGCCAGCCAAAACCTCTCTTTTCTCATAAAATTTCACCTGTTCGAACACGAGCCTTCGAACAGGTTCGAACGACATCGTTCGAGTGTGTTAAATCTTGACTTCACCCTCTTGTGCGCAATTTCACCTGTTCGAATGGGGTCACTCGAACCAGTTCGCTTAACCTTGTTCGAACACCCTATTTTATTACAAAAAATGGACCCTCACACCACATTCATCAGTTTTATAGCATTCACATGATGTTGTTCGAACGTGTTCGAACAAGGTCATTCGAACCGTCATCACGCGAAGGTATCTTTGGAATAAAATTTGTTAAGGGGTGCGAAAGAGTAGGAGGGATATGGGAAAAGCAAACGTCATGTTTTAGTATTTGCGATGAAGCCCACTAACTTTGGTATAATATATGTAGGGTTTTTTTTTGTACCCCCATCCCTTCCCCATATACCTCCACCCAAATGTAAAATCCCAAAATGTCTTTCTGAAAACGTATTTTTTTTAAAAAAAAATTGGCCAATCGTATATACACCTGGAGGTTGTATATACGACCCTTACATTTGGGCATCGTATATACACCCCCAAGGCGTATATACGATTGGCACACCCCCATCATAATCGTATATACGCCTTGGGGTGTGTATATACGATGCCTTATAACATAGGGTCGTATATGTCAATGCATCATCACTATCGTTGATGCTAAACTGAGATGAGAAGACGACGAGGACTTAGTCGAAAATACGCTAGTCGAGAACGCAAGAACAACGAAGCGCGCTAAAACGTAACACAAAATATTATTGAAAAGTTGTTAAAGCAGTTACACCAAAAGGGCTTTTATATCCCTTGATAAAAGCAAAATGACTAAACTGACCTCACAACAGAGGTAGTATTTAAAGCAAGTCCTAAAGCTGATTGTGAAATTATATATTTACAACATCCTCCCTTAATTTCACAATCAAAACAACAATTGTAGTAACGTGAACTATGGCTAGTCGAAATCAACGAACCAAACATAGTCCAAAACTTCAGCATCTCAGATATTCACTTCGACGCTGTCGAAAAACTTTAACACCACGAAATCAACTTCGACGCTGTCGAAGCCTTTAACACCACGAAATCAACTTCGACGCTGTCGAAGACTTTAACACCACGAAATCAGTCGAATGCAGCAACGCCTAGATCATTCCTCAGCTTTACAAACTGCTCCGCCTTTAACGCTTTGGTGAATATGTCCAACTACCGCATTTGAGTGTTGCGATATGCACTTCAAGTACTTTCTTCTCAACCTGTTCACGCAGGAAGTGGAATTTGGTCTCTATGTGCTTGCTTCTCCCATGTGAAACTGGGTTCTTGGCAAGCATTATTGCCGATTTGTTGTCAATCATGAGTTTGATTGGCTCCTTGCTCTCAAGCTTCAACTCTGTCATGACTGATTTGAGCCAAATAGCTTGGCATGCGTGATAGCACTGCTATGTATTCGCCGCAGACGACAATCGCGACCACCGGTTGCTTCCTCGAACACCATGAGATTGGTGCTCCAAAACACATGAAGATGTAACCCGTAGTGCTCCTTCTGTCGACCTTATCCCCACACCAATCAGAGTCGGAATACCCAAGTAACTTGCAGCTATTCTGATCTGGTTTAGCAGGAAACAACAAACCATACTTCAAAGTTCCCTTCAAGTACCTTAGTATTCTAGTAGTTGCCGAGTAGTGTATCATCTTTGGCTTCTCCATAAACTTGCTAACAACACCAATAGCATAGCATATATCCGGTCTACTATTACACAGTACCTCAAACGAACCAACCAATTGCTTGAACAAGGCCGGATCTACACATTCTCCATCAACATCGATCGTCGAGTTACGATTTACCTCGGCTGGTGTTAGAACAGGCTTGCAATCAAACATTTCAAACCTCTTCAGCACTTCTATTGCATATTTCTTCTGATGTAACACTATTCCTTTAGGAGTGTAAAGGAATTCCATTCCCAGGAAGTACGCAACTCTCCCTAGGTCACTCATTTCAAACTCGACCATCAACCTTTCCTTCACAGTCTTCACCTCGGTTTCACAGTCACCGGTTAACAGTATGTCATCTACGTAGAGGCAAACTAGAATCATTTTACCTCGACTAGATGTTTTCACATATATTCCATATTCGACACTACACTTCTTAAAGCCACAGCTTCGAAAGAAGGCATCTATTTTCTTATTCCAAGCTCTTGGAGCTTGCTTAAGGCCATATAGAGCCTTGTTCACCTTAAAACACCATTTGCTCTTTCCTTTTATCTCGAAGGTGGTGGTTGTGTCACATACACCTCTTCCTCTAGTGCACCATTCAAAAATGCCGATTTAACATCTAGATGCAGATAGTCCATCCCCTACGCATGCTAGAGCTATCACTAATCTTATTGTCTCATGTCTAGCTACAGCGCAAACACCTCCTTGTAGTCTGACCTTCCTTCTGCAGAATCCACGAGCCACAAGCCGAGCTTTGTGTCTTGCCATCGATCCATCGGGCTTGATTTCACTTTGAAGACCCACTTCACACTAATCGGTTTCTTACCCGGAGGTAGCACGCTTAACTCCCGTGTTTTGTTCCTTTCAATTGCACTCAACTCTTCCATCATTGCGGCCTTCCACACTTTATCTTTCACCGCCTCGGTATGACTAAGTGGCTCGATGACGCCTACTAGTGCAAACCGCAGAAAATCACCATCATTGTCTATCAAATCGCCTCGCAATTAGCTCATGTCAATCGCGAGCCGCCGGGTGGTAAATTTCTCTGCCTCTCGCGGGCACGCCTCGTGGCTTTGGAACTTCATCATCGCACTCGTAGTCGCCGAATCATTCCTTGTTGTTCAACTTCATGCGGACTGTACCTCTCCTGTCATTGGTACTTCACTATGATCTTCTTCAAGTATTGCACTATCAATTTCAACCGATGTCACTCCATTTGAATTCCAATTCCACCTTTCTTGTTCTTTTATAATCACACCTCTACTAACTTCCACTTTATTGGTTGTCGGACAATACAATTTGTAACCACTGCTTGAATGATATCCCACAAATATCATTGGAGCACTCTTGTCATCTAACTTTCTTCTCTAGCATCCTAGTATATGCTTGTAGCATAGGGTGCCAAATACCTTCAAGTGACTTACATCAGGTTTCTCACCACTCCACATCTCCAAAGGCACCTTATTCTTCAACCTCCTTGTCGGACATCTATTCAGTATGTATACTGCAGTTGCTCCGGCCTCACCCCATAGAGTGTTTGGTAATTGCATCCGCTAAGCATGCATCTTACCATATCAAGTATCATCCTATTCCTCCTCTCAGCTACTCCATTGTGTTGGGGTGTATAGGGTGGCGTGACCTCATGTTCTATGCCCTGCTCGTCACAAAACCTTTTGAACTCAGTGGAGCTGTACTCTCCACCACCACCACTCCTTAATACTTTCACCTTGCAGCCCACTGCTGTTTTTCGCATATGCCTTGAACCTTTTAAACCGATCAAAGACTTCACTTTTCTGTTTGATCAAATACACCTGATCATTCTTGTAAACTCATCAATGAAGGTCACAAAATATTTGTTTCCTCCCGGGAGGAACCTCAAAGAATCACACACATCGTAATGTACCACACCCAAGGCAAGTGTTGCTCTTGGAGGTAATTCTGATGCAAATGGTAATCTGGATTGTTTACTCTTCATGCACACTTCACAAGCTACACTACTAGCAGTTACCTTTGGAATGCCGAGTACAAGTCCTTTGGATTGCAATTGACTCAAACTCGCATAATTGAGGTGACCATACCTTTTGTGCCACAATGCACTCTCATCCTCAGTCTTTGTAACACTCAAGCACTGAGCTTCACCAGCTTCGATCTTCACTTTGAAGGTTCTGTTCTTCTCAAGTGGAGCCTTGAAGATCATTTTCTTATTTTTATCAAACAAGGTCATCACATTGTCCTCCATATTCACTGAATACCCCTTTTCTAACAGTTGGCCAACACTCATCAAGTTGTTTTTCACCCCTGGTACATACCACACATCCTCAATCAACACCTTTGAGCCATCACTCATTTGTACCAGAATGTCACCCATACCTTCTGCTGTCAAGTACTCACCATCAGCACATCTGATCTTTGTTCTCTTACTGCCATCAAAATTGATTAACCACCTCTTATTTCCAGTCAAATGATTTGAGCAGCCTGTGTCGAGGTACCACATGTCTGTAATCACCCCTTCTTCATTTGTTGTCACCATCAAGATCACAGGTTCCTCATCAGAATCCCCTTGCGCTATGTTAGTTTCTTCCTTCTTTTTCTCTTTATTCGACCAGCACTCATCGGCAAAGTGGCCGAATTTATCACAATTGAAACACTGAACCTTTCTTTTGTCGAAATTTCCTTTCTTGTTTGGATTCTTAGAGTTCTTTCCAGGTGGTCCTCCCTTATCACTATTATTACTGCTACTACCAGTTTCTTTCTTATTGTTCTTAGCAAGCCACTCTTGTTTCTTTTGTTTCCACTTATTATCCTTCCAATTCGATTTGTTTCCACCACCTTTATTAAAGACTTGTGCTTGCAGTGCCTTTTGTTCAGTTTCAACTTGAACATCCCTATCAATTACAAGTGTTTCATGTGCTTCTAAACTACTTTGCAATTCATCTAATTTCATTACACTAGTGTTCTTGGATTCTTTGGATTGCTACCATGATAATATCAAATTTTGGAGTTAAGGAACGAAGTACCTTTTCACGATCATTTCTTCCGTTCTTCGTTTCACCGCTTACGCTTCATTTCGTTGGTAATCGTAACCACACGCGTGATATAGTCCGCAATTCTTTCATCACTCTTCATGTTCGATTTTTCGTATTGTTTTTAGTAGTGATTGCGCTTTCACTTCTTTCACAGTAGCATCTCCACCATAACTTCGAACAAGAATATCCCACGCAGCCTTCGCCGTGGTTGCCTCTGAGATTTTTTCAAACACCTTGTGATCTACGCACTGATGAATGTAGAACAAGGCCTTCTGATCTTTCTTCCTCGTCTCCCTTTGCGCATTTCTTTGTGCCTCTGTTGCACCTTCACCTACTGGTGTGTAGCCCTCTTCCACCAGTTCACACACATCTTGCGCGCCAAAAAGAACTTTCATTTGAATCGACCACCGATTCCAATTTTTCCCGTCAAACACGGGAAGCTTCGTGTTCAAGCCACCGTTACCGCCGTTCATCTCTCTCACTCTGATCACTCACTCTCTCGTGTTTCCCTTACCCCACGAAATCAAGAAAGAAAGATTTCGTTTGATCTTGAATTGCAATCCGATGTGAATTACAAGAACAAGATCGAATGCACACACCTCACCGAAGAATCACTTCACTCGTGTTTCCCCAAGATCCCTCTCAAACGCAGCTCTAGATACCATGTCAATGCATCATCACTATCGTTGATGCTAAACTGAGATGAGAAGACGACGAGGACTTAGTCGAAAATACGCTAGTCGAGAACGCAAGAACAACGAAGCGCGCTAAAACGTAACACAAAATATTATTGAAAAGTTGTTAAAGCAGTTACACCAAAAGGGCTTTTATATCCCTTGATAAAAGCAAAATGACTAAACTGACCTCACAACAGAGGTAGTATTTAAAGCAAGTCCTAAAGTTGATTGTGAAATTATATATTTACAACAGTATATACACCCCCCAGGTGTATATACGATTTGTATTTTATTTTAAGTCCAATAAAAATTAATTAAGCCCTGAAAATAGGTTTAGTGTGTAGTTCGTTAAAACGTGACAATGTTATACGTCGAACGAATAATTTAGGCTAAAAAATCGATTTTCGGGCAACATACTCCAATCGTAATGAAACCACAGCCATTAAATCCGAAAAAAATCAAGAATCAAGACTCCCTTAAAAGGGACTTCTTACGGGACAACGGCCTCAAAATCCCAAATTCCATCGTTTACTATTTTTTACGATTTTTTTAAATTTTTCATAGTCTCCAAAAAATCTAAAAAAAATTGTATAGCCTTATTTTGGTTTTGTTAGATTTTTAGTGGTGTTTTTATAATTGTTTAGAGTAGTTTTGACTATTTAATGAATTTTTAGTAATAAAAATTAAAACAAATCGTATATATGTCATTTTGGACATATATACGATGCCTACTTTTAACACATCGTATATATGTCCTTCAGACGTATATACGATTGCATCTTAAACGGCTAATCGTATATACATCTTAAAGACATATATACGATGGGTTAAAAGTATGCATCGTATATATGTCCAAAATGACATATATACGATTGGCCTTTTTTAAAAAAAAAAAAAAAAAGATTGCAAAGGGCATTTTGAGTGGGGGTATATGGGGAAGGGGTGGGGGTATGGAAAAAACAATCCATATATTTTTTTTTTTTTTTTTTTTTGGTCAAGTTGTACTGATTCTTATAGATATGGGCAAAGGCCACAACCAAATACAACACAAGTAACAACAGAATCCCCTAAAGACCCTCACAAGACGAAGGTTCAGTAAGGGACACCAATAGCAAATAACAGAGGTTAGAATAGAGCTATAATATCCAAGAAAAGGCCCAACAAGAGAAACCAATCCAAGCCCAACCCAACTACAAACAGATAAACAAAAGAACGAAACCCTGGCAAATGATCTCCAACACTTTCGTCGAGCAAACCCTCTTCTCTGTTCGACCAAACACGAAACACACCCAGCACAGATTCAAAAAAACCTCTCTTCGAATCAAAAATTGCAGGACGAGAAGGAATGATGAAGTCACGAAAGAATCAATCAGATCTTAATGATTTGCCAGACCTAGATTGTTTCTTTGAGAAACCCTAACCAACAAATTTCAAAGAAATCCCAACACCGATTATCTGATTAAGTTCCAAATCTTAAAGCCTCAGGATCAAAGCAAGCTTTGCAATCTTCAACAATGATCTTCCTTATTGAATCAGGAGGTCTAGAAGTCCAATTGCTCAGAAGCACTCCTTTTGCAACCAACGACGCCACCTCATGAGCAAGCTTGTTACCCTCTCGATTCGTCCAGGTAATGATACAACCCCCTAACTTTTTCCTGAATTCTTCAACATCTCTAAGAATAACACTGATTTCTGATGAAAAATTCTTTGTTTTGCACATGTTGACAATTTGCTGGTTATCTGACTCAACCACTGGATTACTGAGATGAAGAGACAGAGCAATGGAGACAGATTCACGCAAACCCAGAGCCTCAGCCACAAGGGAGTTTGCAGCAAACACAGTTCTGAAACTCGATGTAAGAATACTCCCTCTTTTATCTCTACATACAATAGCAATTACACCTTTGCATGTTTCTTTGTTAAAAGCAGCATCACAATTAATCTTTGTTGCATTCCCAATAGGAGGTTTCCATTTACATGGAACCTCATTAGTACCATTAATAGTAGGAGAAGGATTAGAACAAGTAGTAGAGGATGTAGCTATCAAGTACTCATGCCAAAGAGCTTTAATCCTATACAGAGATTCCATAGGATTAGGGACTTTATCATTAAACATAGCCTCATTTCTATCTTTCCAAATATTCCAGAGGGTAAAGATTAATTTAGTTAACCTATACTCTGAAACTTGAGAAAATGATTCAACCTGACTCAAAAACCATTTATGGAAAGTAGAAAGACCTATAGGACTGGGAGGGTGAACAATTTGGAGCTCAAACCATAGAGGTTGAGTCCAAGGACATAGTAACAGTAGATGTTCAATAGTTTCATGATCACTCCTACAAAAAGGACAATTAGGAGTTAAAGAAATTTTCTTTTTGAACAAAGCATCTTTGGTAGGAAGATAGTTGTGGATAGCCTTCCATAGGAAATGCTTCATCTTAGCAGGGACCTGAGCACTCCAAATTACTTTCCACACCTCAGCAAGAATCCCATTAGAAGAAGAGGCACTGGGATTATTCTGAACAGGACTCATAAGCTGCCTATATCCAGACTTAATAGAATAATTTCCATCATTTGTGTGAGGCCAAACTAACTGATCAGATGAAGACCAATCCATATATGTAATGTGAATTTATGTTAGCCGAAACAAATGTAAATATTTTGTAATTTCTATTTACACCCTTCAACTACTTTAAAAACAAAAGTAAATAAATTTTGTAGTTAACGATATTTTTTGTCGTTTTACAAATTATTGTATTTCTCTCTTCTCACTTCTATTTAACCAAACAAATAAGAAAGAACACATTTCTTTCTATTATAACAATTATAATTAATTCTCATTTATTTCTCTTCTACCAAACAATAATACCCAAGCATTTGATTGATTTGAGAGAAAAAAAGTGAAAGAGAGAGCTAGTGTAAAAGTGTCCTTAAAAAAAGTTATGATTGAAATTTCAAATTATATAAATAAATAAATGTCCTTGAATAAAAGACTGCCTTGATAAAAGGACAAGATTTGAAAAATCTTCCATTTCAAAATATATATATCAAAGCCTGATTTTGATATCTTAAATCATTTTGCTTCTTGCCCAAAATTGTTACATTATCAACATAAACATGCAAATTTGAAGGGACGACAAAAAAGTTAAACAGAGTTAATTAAAAATAAATTATCCCGATGATCTCCAAATCCTCCCCTCTAAAGAAACCACCATGACAGAAACATCATCATGATATTTACGTCGATCACCATTAGGAATATCAAGCAATTCATGAAAATCCATTCCTGCAAAAATAACATAAAGGCAAACTCATTGATGTGGATAAAACTATCACTATGACAAGTAATACCTACCTAAGTAAAAATACAAGAGACCCTATATCTATTAAGAAAGATGTTTGTGTTTGAAATTTTAAAGGGTTTGCTTAGAAACTTGAACAGAAGCCAAGTTGAGTGTTGAGAGCTTCCATGGAAATTATTCAAACTTTGGATGACGAAAGTGCCCGTCTGTCCGTATTTATTACTTAGACCCAATTTAGATAAACAACTTAATTAAGCATTTATGGCATAAACTTTTATCATATACCGTAAGAGCTTATGCATAAATCATTTCTTTTATAAAGAATAAAATAATGTTAAACTATTTTTCTATACATTATAAGTTGTTTTCATAAGCTATCTTGAGGAGCTTATGAAACCTAGGCGAAAACAGCCTATGAACATGTCATAAGCTGTTACTCTAAGCTCTCTCATTCTCACAAGTGCTTTAAGTCTTAAGCCGATCTAAACAGAATCAAGGGTAAAATTGAAAAAATGTTGTGTACACTAATACGTGTTACTGCCATTATATATATATATATATATATATATATATATATATATATATATATATATTATAGATGTAAAATTTTTACACTCGGATCAAATGTGAGGTGTGTCCCTTCTGGCAATCATTTTCAATCACACCTTATCATCAAAACCCATAATAAAATCATAGGGAGTAGGAATGTGAAACTGACCATTCTTTTTAGCAGCACGGAAGAGAAGCTCTGCAATGAGGTATTGTGCAGGATCACCTTCAGGTACATTTTCCATGAACCACGTGACATGGGCAACTACCTCTTCATTATTGAAATATTGGTAAAGCCCGTCAGAGGAGAGTACCAAGAACCGATCATTCGAGGAAAGTCGGTGATGAAGAACAGAAGAAGTGCAACTTAGGTAAGGATCATTGCCCACGTAATCAACTCGAAACATCTTCAGTAGAGGTTCATTAAAAGATGGCTAAATCATACAATTCAAGTCAGAAAAGGTTTCAAGTCTAAAAATTACATGAGTTAAAAACCACAAGTAGGAGGAGGTATTATTGATTATTGTGTTCACGTTAGAAACATTCAAAATTCTAACAGCACACTTTTTAATGGGTGGATTTCCCTGTCTGTGATTTTAGCTCGAGAAATTAATATGGATAATGAAAGGAAAGTATAAATAACTGGAAACTGATATAGCCAATTACTATAAGTGCCTATCAAAATACTTCATAATAAATGCAAATAGATAAGTGTGTAGTTTTTTTTTCACAGATAACATATATTAGCAAAAAAGTAGTTGTATATTACTTTTAAAATGAAACAATCATTAACAGTTTTATTACCAACTATACAAAGTCAAAGTCAACCATGATATCATGCTATAAAATAAAGCTCAGCAGTTGGTCTTGCACAACTTGGAACAAAATCAATAGCTCTATAGAATAATGGCTTGATCATGCACAAAGCATTATCAGGAAGGAAGTGTTCACTGGGTTGTGAAAAAAGAAAGAAAAATATGAATGCAAATAGAATCCCTACCTATAAACTACAGACAAAAGGACTGCAGCAAACAAAAAATTCAGATAGCCAAAGTCAGAAGATAAGATCAACTGACCCTCTTCAGGAATCCAGCACCAAATGCTCTGGTCACTTTTAATTGTCCCTTCACTCTATCATTTAATATCGCTTGATCATCGTCAGGGTGTTCTGCCCTTACTCTAAAAACTTCCTGCACCAAATATTGTATAAAACTAATATTGTATCAAATACAATCAATTTTTCTCTCTAGTAAATGTCTATACTTTATATATATATATATATATATATATATATATATATATATATATATATATATATATGTGTGTGTGTGTGTGTGTGTGTGTGTGTGTGTGTGTGTGTCATGCAACCGATCTATTTCTTTCAAAACTGTAGTCACTTAGCCTTCTTCATGAATTTTTGGATCAAAATATCTCATATAAATAGTAAGAAATCCACTGTGGACCTTCACAGTGATATATGTTGTATATGTAAATATCATAATTTATTATCTTCTCAAATTAGATTTTATCATAATTTATTAACTTCTCAAATCAGATGTCAAGAAATATGCAGTTCATCAATCCACAAAAAAAAAAAGAAACAAACCTCTTCAATACTTGTGCTGTGATCAGTAGAAAGCTGAACAGCCCTCATCTTTAATCTGCAAATGGATACCTCTCTGTTTTTGTTCATCTCGCTGACATGTCTATTTATATTGTGCATTGGGGACTCCTCCGAAATCCTGTCAAGTTCCATTCCTACTAATGACTCTCTAGATCGATTTCTATGCCTCACGTCATCTTTAACGAGACTCAGATTGGGATGACGATCATTTGGCCTTTCCTGTGCCAAAATCACTCTACTGTCTCCAAGGTTCATAACATAAACATCTTGATCCTTCATCAGCATCACTAAAACACAAGATCCCATTAAAGCAAGCTCTGGATTTTTGTCCAAATTATTCTCCACCATTTTCATGTATGCCTCTTCCGTTCTTTCAAGAGCTCGCGCCATTGCTACTAAAACTGCATTATGATCTACTCCAGACTTGCATATTCTAAAATGTCCCGAGGCTTCCACTATTTTATCGTCGACACGTGTTTCCTCCCTATGCCAATCATAACTCCACGGAAAAAGCTTTTTACGTAACGATTTCTGCTTCCTGTACATTTTTCTAATTTTTGTACTGATGGATGACTTTCCTGCATTCTGCCTTTGTCCTGAAACAGGAAAAGAAGCTGCCGGGTCCTGGTTGGTCGAATTAAACTCAGTTCCCCCATTTTCCCCAGAAGTAGTAGGACCTTCATTCTGAAGTCTAAATCTAACTTCTTTTCCGTTAGATGACCAAAATTGCTTCCCCTCTTGTTTTACTTCCATAGGAACTGGTGAATCCTTACCTTGTTCTAACACCTGTTCATTCCAAGATTCCATCTGAAGTAGCTCGTAAAGTCGCACACTTTTTCTGCCTTGACCAGTCAATTTCCCAAGTGAAACAGATGCAGGGACAGTATCGGCCTTCCCTTCAACATTTTCCTCCACTATCTCACTATTAGATAATCTATCCTTGATCATTTCTGAACAAGAAGTTTCTTCATTTGAATTAGTATGAGCATCTGATATTTCCTCTCTATGGTATTCAGGAGCCCCTACATCATTTCCAGTTTTAAGGTATTCAGGTTTAAATGAATCATCAGGAGGATTATCTTCATAATCCCAAAGCAACCCTTCTAATTCCTTGTCTATAGATTTATAAAGATGGCTCATCAGAAAATCAGGAGCATCCGGTCCACTAAAACCATCATATATCCCAATAAACAACCACCCTTGTTCTTCAGATAGAACAACATGAACCCTATCTTCACCAGCCTTGCCATGAGCCCACTGCAAATTGTGTGTATGTTTATACTCAAATTCAGATGATCCAACTTCAACACAGTTTCTAGACGCTTCTGATTGAAACTTAGCCTCTCTAGAATTGGAAGCTAAATGACTCAACCGCTGCATCCAACTGCCTCCCACAGAATTCTTTGAGAAAGTCCGAGAGAAAGTGCTTTTCACCGGTCCACTCACACTTCTCATGAGACGTTGGAGGTGTGGCTTTCGACGAACACCACCACCACCACCACGTGCAAGTGGCGCTGAAAAATTAGATTTATCAGTAGCATCCAACGGACCTGACATAACCCCCTTCTCTATCGGCCCAGACATGAAACCACCACCCCTATCCAAAGGACCAGAAGCAAATCTCTCCAAAGGACCCGACATAAAACCATTCAAAGGTCCAGAACCACGAGGAACAGGCTGCAAAGGGATAGCAGCAAACGAAGCGGTACCCTCAAACGACGCAGCAGGCTCCAAAGCATCACTAGCAAACAATGCATTCTGGTTAGTACCAGTCCTAGCAGTGGAAACATTGGCACTAACCGAGGCCCCCGAGATTGTCTTAAATGTGGTTTCAGGGAAGTTCTTACAAGGCTTATCTTCTATATCATTCCTAAATGAACCACTATATGTCTCAGAATCAAGTGTACTTGAATCAACAGTAAACCTCTCAGAATTTGATGGGGTAATAGCAGGAGATTCAAAAATAGTTGGTCTAACATAACAGAAAGAATGACCTAAACCTTCATCTAATGGATCTAAAAATTCCAAATCAACACCATTTTTACCATTAAATGGAACTAAACAGCCAACAACACGAGAAGTGCCGTTGCCCATTATTGCAAATATAAATACCCCTTACACATAAATGCTAATAAAAACGCTCTAAACATCACAGAATACATATACAAACGAGAAATCCAACTTCTATAAAATCCAATAAACCCTTTATTATCAACCACCCCCTCATTACCCAGATCACTACCATGCATCATCATCAACTGCAACCAACTCCCAGGTTCAAAACGACACAACCCATTTGCCGTTTTGAGCAAAACAAACATAAAAAGAACCCAAAACACTATCTTGCAAAGTGGGCAGGCGCAAATCAAAGAAAATCCTTCAAACGCAGTTTTTTTTGTAGCAAAAAAAAAAACTTAGGATCTAATCTAACCTTGTCAAAGCGGTGAACGGAGTAGACCAAGAAACAGATCTAAGAGCGCCAAACACAGTGAACGAAACAAATCAAAAACATTTAGAAATCAGTGTGATTTTTATTTTAATTTAATTTTGTTCTGAGAAATAGAGATGGAGGAGAGCATGTTCAAGTTGAATCGTTGAGCAGGGGTTGAAAATAAGTTGAAATTTTTGTTTTTTTTAGGGAAATTGAGAAGAGGTGTGAAATGGAGTGTGGGTTTGACTAAAGAGAGAAGACAAGACGAGAAGGAAGAGAAAGTGTGTTTTGGTTTGTAATTTGTAATATTAAATAATAAAATAATTGAGACTTGTTTGGTTTGAAAGATGAAGAAATGAGAATCAAAGAAACGATGAGTTCATCAAGGAAGGTCTCTTTCTAGGATTATTTTCAAAGGCTTTTTTTTCCTTACTGGTAAAAACTTTTCCCACTTAATTACATTTTTTTTTTAAATAAAGTGAACATCATAGCCCATCTGTAAATAGAACCTTTTAAACCAAAATAAAACAATTAGGAAAATAGTTAAATTAATAGTTAGATTAGTTTTTTTATTAGGACCATTGATGAGTATTTCGATGCTTTTAATGAAAGCCTAATTAGAAAAATAGAATATTTTTTATTAGGAAAATAGAACATTGAGTGTTTCGATGCTTTTAATGAAATACCAATTTCCGTCGGGTCTGATTTAGAGGCAAATTTTGAACTAACCAACACAAAATTAGTCACTTTTTTCAGCGAAACAAAAAAAACAAAAAATTAGTCACTGCAAGGATCAAACTTAAAGCACCAAGTTGAGCTCTCGTACTGATGGGTAACTTATGTCATTGAGTCAATGGTCTTGATTGTTAGATAATTAGATTAATTTTGTTAATAATATTTTTAATTTTTTTAAATTACTCTTAAATTGTAACGACTCATCGTTTTCCACATAATTGGGTCGATAAGGTGCTCTCGGATTCAATTATCACAGTAGATAAACTTGGTATTGACGGGTGATTTTTTTAAAAATAATTAGAGATGTTTTTGTAAAACATATATATAATCAGTACACTTAGTAATTTAGAAAGAGTTTTATAAAAAACAACCAAAAATTTAAAAGAGTCTTATATACATAACAGAGTTAGTAAAAATCTATACTAAAAATAATGTGTGGGAGAATAATAGCCTTGTGTGTGTAATATTTGTGGCTTTGTCTATCAATTATGAAAATGTTACACATTGATAAAAAACAAACAACGGAAATAGTTACCTCACTTTCTACTCCTTCCACATTTTTTTTCTCTAACTTTCATTTGGTTACCAAACATAGTGAAAATCAACGAAACACCCGCCAAAAACAAACGCCTACTTATATGACATAAGGGTCAGTTTGGGGTGGTTTTGAGTTTTTGATTTTTGGTTTTGAAAGTCAATTTCAAAACAGAAACATGTTCGTGTAAAATGGAGTTGAATTGGTTTTTTTCCTTGATTTCAAAACAGTTTTCCATCAAAATTCAAAACTACAAAAATAGGTTTTATAATTTTTGTTTTTGTTTTTGTTTCATCCACATCTGATCATCAATATATCTGACTACCACCAACTACCACTCCGACCACCACCGACCACCGCTGACCACCACTCCGGCCATCGTCAACCACCACTTTGACAACCACCAACACCACTCCGACCATCGTCAACCACCACACTGACCACCACCAACTACCACTCCGACCATTGCCAACCACCACCCAGACCACCGTCAACCACCATTTTGACCACCATCAACCACCACTCTGACCACCGTCAACCACCACTTTGACCACCACCAACACCACTCTGACCACCGCCAACCACCAACACCACTCCGACCACCGCCAACCATCACCACTGACCACCACTCTGGCCACCGTAAACCACCACACTGACCACCATCAACTACCACTCTGACCACCGCCAACCACCACTGCGACCACCGTCAACCACCACTTTGACCACCACCAACACCACTCCGACCACCTTCAACCACCACCAACTACTATTCCGACCACCGCCAACCACCACTCTGACCACCGTCAACCACCACTTTGACTACCATCAACCACGACTCTGACCACCGTCAACTACCACTCTGACCACTGTCAACCACCACTCTGACCACCGCCAACAACCACCACCACCCACAATCGCCGACCACCACTTTGGCCACCGTCAATCACCACTTTGACCACCATCAACCACCACTTTGACTATCGTCAAACACCACCCCTTTGGCCACCGCCGACCACCACTCTGGCCACTGGTAACCACCACTTTGCCGACCACCAACTACTTCTCTGACCACCGTCGACCACTGCCAACCACCACCATCTGACCACTCTCAAACACCACTTTTACGATCACTATGACCATCACCACCAATCTGATCACAACCGATTACCACTCTAACTTGCGTATGTCGATAATTAGTACTTTCAATCTTTGTTATTAGTATTATTAAATAATAAATAATAAATAGATTATATAGTTATAATTTTTAATTTTTTCAAACTTAATGTTATATATTTTTTTGATTAAAATAAGCTTATGATGAATTTTTATTTTTATGTTCATAGATTTTGATTTTTAAAAATTTCTTAAACGAAAACTGGTTTTGGTTTTGATTTTTGAAATTTAAAACAGAAACTGATTTTAATTTTTAAAAATTTTAAAACAAAAAACAAAAAAACCAACACAAACGGAACATAATAACATAACGGGGCCTATAATAACATAACATAACGGGGCCTAACATAACATAACATAACATGACGATGTAAGTAGTGGTTTGGGCGTCTGAGAAATGAATCGATGTGTGAGAGACCAAAATTATGGAAAAGAGAAAAATAATAATAATAATAATATATTTAGAGCCGCGTAATGTGTTTTGGTGTACTTAGTTTTTTGAGTTTGAGTTTAAATATAAGTATAGAATAGAATATCCCTTTGTTTCCGCCCGCTTCTCGCGTTTCTTTCTTCACAAACGTTCAAACTTCAAACACACCAACCAAGCAAGAGAAGCGGTTAGGTTTGTCTTGCCATGGCATCTTCTTTCTCAACTCAGTTGCTTCAATCTCATCTCCAGGTTACTCTTCCCCTTCAATCTTTTTTTTTTTTCATTCTCCCTTCTTATTATCACTTCCACTGTTTTAAATCAAATTACACTTACTTTGCTTATTTCAACCACCCAAATCGTTTCCATTCAGATTTCGTTATAATTATAACTTAAGTATATACTTTTGTGCACATGTTTTTTTTAGGTTGCAAATGTGCCAACTGTTTTTGTGTGCATTATTAATTCATAGTGAGAAAAGGTTGCTACTTTAATTTTTTCAGGGTAATTTTAGGCAAGATGTTTCCAAGGTTGGAAGGTGGTCACATATGGTCTGTAATGCTGCAATTTCACCGATTGGTTACAGTAAAACATTGGCATCAAAATCACATTTTGGTTTGAGGTTTTCAGCTACAGTACAACAATCTGGAGCAAGATCAATTAGACATAAGAGAGTCACCTGTGTTGCTGCTTCTGCTGATGTAAGTTTGTCATTTGGAATCTGTAGTTTGGGAATTTTACTTACAGAATAATTTTCACTGAGTTTGACACTTCTGATTGAAGATGTATCCTGTGCCCAACACGTATCCTGTCGGATACCGATCCGACACCGACACTTTAATTACTTGTGCTTTTCAAAATCGGTGTGTCTATTCGTGTCTGTGTCTGTGTCGGGACTTCATAGATAAAAACAACAACCTTTTCACCATTTCATGAACAAATCCTAATTGTATTTTGAATTTTTGACTGCTCGTTGATTGTTGTATCATTCAGTATTTGGATTGTATTATACATGATTCATAAATTTCATATTGACTGCTTTAACCCAAAAAATTATTGGCAATGTTCAGTTGTCTAATCTGGTTTTGATTGGGATTTTGGTTTATTCTCTTACATGGTTTTGTTATGATTAGGTTCAAGAGCTGCAAGCTAAAGTGACTACCAAATGTTTCTTTGATGTAGAAGTTGGGGGTGAACCTGTGGGAAGGATTGTATTGGGCTTGTTTGGGGAGGTTGTTCCTAAAACAGTTGAAAATTTCCGTGCTTTGTGTACAGGTAACCATTCAAATTTTTCTGCACCTTTGTTCTTGAAGTTGGATTACTACATTGAATGGATTGTGTAGAAAAGCATTTTATCGAATTAGTTGAATATTCTTTATGCAGGAGAGAAAGGATATGGTTACAAAGGATGTTCCTTCCATCGTATAATCAAAGAATTCATGATTCAGGGAGGGGACTTCACCCAGGGAGATGTAAGCTTATTAGCTTAGTTATATTTATTTGTGTGCCTATATATGTGTTAATGTGTAACCAACACTGTTGGCCTAGTGGCTTAATCTACCCTCGGACACGGGGGATCGATCCGGTGCTCCCGGATTCAATTCCCGCGGTGGACGTGTTGATGTATCAACTCTCCATAGATTTGGAGTGAAATCAAGCTTGAACATTGCAGAGAATGAAATGAACGAAACAGAGGAAAAGGAAAATCTGGAAAAATTCTTCATTCATTTCTGTTCAAGTGGTCATTACAATGAGAGATGGTGACTATTTAACCCAACTAAGGGTAACAGTTATTTTGTAAACTAACTACATATTGTTATAACTAACTACTAACTAACTACTAACTGCTATAACTAATTATTACAGTAACTGTGTTACAATTTCTGCAGTGAAATTTAAACTAGAAACTAAATAACTATGTTAATACTCCCCCTCAAGTTGGCAAATAGAGATCTTTCATACCCAACTTGGAGATGAGTTGTTGGAAGGCATTTTTGTGCACAGCTTTGGTAAGAACATCAGCTACTTGTTGTTGAGAACCAACATGTATCAGCTTCAAGAAACCACCCTGCACATACTCTCTAATAAAGTGGCAATCTATATCTATGTGCTTTGATCTCTCATGGCTAGTAGGATTTTCTCGCTAGTGTATAGCGCATTTACTATCCCGAGCGGAACCATAGTAGAGTCAATATTGATCTTAAACTCACGAAGAAGCTGTTTAATCCATAACAGCTCACTAGTAATAGATGCAATGGCCCTATATTCTGCTTCTACAGAGGACACGCCACGATGGCTTGCTTAGACTTCCAAGCAATCAAGGACTGCCTAAGATGCATGAAACCGGTTGTTGATTTTCTCGCTAACCTCACAAGACCCCAATCGGCATCTACATAGCAAAGTGAGTTGCGAGAGAAGGGTTAGCAGGAAAACTATACTATACCTTGACCAAAGACTTCCTTTTTAGATATTGCAAATGCTGTGATGAAATTTGCGCCAAGATGTGGAGTTCTTGGTTTTGACATG
This sequence comes from Oxytropis ochrocephala, assembly GCA_020916435.1. Classification (NCBI taxonomy): domain Eukaryota; kingdom Viridiplantae; phylum Streptophyta; class Magnoliopsida; order Fabales; family Fabaceae; genus Oxytropis; species Oxytropis ochrocephala. Next base: position 114,839,754 of record CM037091.1, on the reverse strand, counting down.
AACCGACTCAACTTATTCACGGTATAGGTTATGTCAGTCCGGATATCGTTAAGTAGATTAGTCTCCCAATCAACCTTCTATACATAGCATGATCTTCCAAAGGTGAACCATCTATGTCATTTAATTTGACACTAGGTCCATGGGGACGTGAAACAGTTTGGAGGAAGTGTATCCTGTGTCAATTAGGAGGCAGCAGTATATTTTCTTTGTGACAAGTGTATCCCAGGACTTGCTTCTAGCAATTTCAAGACCCAAAAATACTTCAAATCACCAATAATCTTTAATTTGAAATGATTTGACAACATTACTTGAACTTCATGTATTAGAGTTTTGTTAGGACACACTTGACACTATATCATCCACATAAACTAATAGTGCTACAAAATCGGTTCCAGTTCCTTTTGTAAAAGAGAGTGATCTGCAGAGCTTTTTCTCAAAACCTAAAGAAGTAATTGTTGTACTAAATTTTGCAAACCACTGTCTCGAGGCTTGTCTAAGTCCATATATAGACTTGTTAAACTTTGCATACTTTATTCTCCCCACTTGACTTGGATAGCAGAGGAGGTTCATATAAACCTTCTTCAAGCTCCCACGGAGGAAAGCATTGTTGATATCTAATTGTAATAAAATGCCAATTAAACTGAAAACCCAAACAAAGCAAAATTACGACCGAGGTAAGTTTTGCTCACGAGGGGAAAAAGTATCCGTAAAATCAATACCACATTGTTGTGTAAAACCTTGAGCAACAAGCTGGCTTTACACCTATCAATCGACCCATCACATGATACTTGACCTTATAGACCCATTTGCACCCTACGGTTTTCTTATCAACGAGTTTAGTTACCACAGTCCAAGTATTGTTTGCCTTGCAGAGCAACTAACTCATCGACCATTGCTTTTGCCATTGAGGATATTTGATAGCTTGGTGGAAAAATTGTGGTTCAAACACGTAAGAAATGTTGTGAATGAAGTGTTTATATGAAGGATTTAGGTTATCATAGTGAGAAATGACCGAATGGGATAAGGAACGAGTTACAATCATAGATATTCGGGTGGGATGGTGCTCTATGAAGTGCAGTGTGGAACGTCTCGGTCGGAGTTCAACAGTGCGCGGTGGTCTGTGCAGTTCAGCGGTATGTCCGTTCATGTTGATCGAGCACACATTTTGGTCAATCAATCGATCCACATTTGGTTCAAGAGGTATATTTTCGTGTAGTGAGAGTCGTCGAAGTTGATCATCATGAATAGAAAAAGGAATGACAGTCGATATGTGAAGTATTTTCTATGTTTGGAGTGGATGTAGATGGTAGTGAAAACTTTGGGAAGTAAGGATCTTTGGGAAGAGCAAAGGAGAGGTTCATTTGGAGATGTATGGTGGTATGGAAAAGTGGTTTCACAAAAAAACTACATCTCTAGAAATGATGAACTTATTTGTGGTAGGGTCCAAAAGTCCAGTAGCCTTTGACTCACGATAGGATAACCCATGAAAACACAAGGAGTGGCCACAGGAGAAAACTTATGTCTTTGAGAAGGTATGGTGGAGAAGCAAAGGCAAGGCAACCAAAAATGCGTAGAGATGAGTAATCGGCTCATACTCATAAAGTAATTCAAAAGGAGATTTACCTTTGAGAGCGGAGGAAGGTGTCCCGCTGATCAAATGGGTCAGCTTGATCGCGCATTCTCCCAATACATTAGAGGAACCTTGATTGGAAATATAATGCCCGAGCAACATTGAAAGCGAGTCTTGATGCTTCCTTTCCACCACGACTCTGCTGCGCGATGCGTGTGGGCGGGATAGTTGATCGCAGTTCCACAGTGCTTGAAGGAAGGTGTTTAAGGCAAGTTCTTTAGCATTATCGGTCTGGATTGCCTTGATTTTCTTACTCAAATCGAGTCCGAATGAATTTGAAGAAGCACACGATCGACAGAAGCCTCGGACTTGGTGTGTTCATGAGATGTATCCACGTGAAACGAGTGCGATCATCCACAATTGTTAAGAAGTAATGCTTGTGATCATGTGTGGATTGATGGAATGGCCCCCATACATCACAATGAATCAAATCAAAAGCAAAATCGAGTAATGATTATTGGAAATGAAAGGCAATCTATGCATTTTTGATAAAGGACATATTGAACAAGAATTTGTATTATTACACTCAATAGGTTTCATAGAAGGCAATTTGTTACATAATGTTTTCAAAATGAGAATCAAACATGTCCTAATCTAGAGTGCCACAATTGGGCATTTGAAGCGAGAATGTAATCTACTTAAGCTAGGTGAGACATTAGTCACATTATTACATGGAAATTGTGAGTAAAAAAATACAATCCATTATGAAAATTACTCCTTCCAATCTCCTTCTGTTTGGAGGTGTCCTCAATTAAAAAACATTATTAGAAGGAAACATGGTAATTTGGGTCTTGATTCAAACATCCAATAGAAATGATGTTAATGTGAAATAACACATTATGCTAGGAATGCATAACACATTATGTAAAACCGATCCAGAAGCTAACTAACAGTAACCAAGTGGCGTCTAATACTCTAATCTTATTAGGTAGTGTGACAAAAGTGTTGCTTAATTTGGTATATGAAATGAAAAATGCCAAAGAAATGCAAATATGGCGTAGCGCAGAATCAAATATCCAATCATTGATATAAAGACAAGTGAAAACCAAGTGAAGCAAGCTTAAAAAACAAGTAAAATTTAGAACAACTTCACTGATTTCTACGTGCATCGCATCACGATGTGAGAGTCTTTGCGAATTGACTCTGCATGTATTGAATCGATTGTTGATGATATTGTTGATGATCAATGGTAGGTTCGAGTGGAAGCATTTGATCCAGCGGTGACTTGTAGAAACCAGTTGTTGAGTGGCGTGCACCTTTTGTTTCTTGTATCCGGAGGAAAACGGAGTGCGACTTGAAGCACACTTGTCTTTGGCGTGCCCATGCGTTCCACAATAGCGCGTTGAAGTCTATCTCTCTCCCTCTGTTCCGCTTTGGTGTTGATGGCAAAAGCAAGTTGAGAGGATTATCTGCGAAGCATGGCCAATTTCACGCTTGTTTTCCTCTTGAATAACAAGTGAGAGAAGGCTCTACTAATATCCGGGAGAGGATCCATGAGTAATATTTGTCCACGAACAACTGCTATAAGCTAAGCTTAAATTCTACACCGCCACAATTACAGTATTCTTTGGATTGTGTTCATTGAAGCTATCCGATCCACTTGCTTCTTCTCACTGACACTTTCCATGTATATGTGTCACCGACTGAGCGGTATTGATGCTTCTTCTCACTCAAATTGTGCTTTCGAGGGCTGCAGGGAACTGGTGGAACTAGTATCTATGGTTCTAAGTTTGAAGATGAGAGTTTTAGCTGTAAGTCTCTTTTGCTGTATAGATGTTTTTGATAGTGCTTGGCATTTAAAGCTCAGCCTTGGCCGTAATTTAAATTTACGATAGTGTAATTTATATTCACATAATTCTATTTTCAATACTTCCTTGCAGTGAAGCATGTTGGTCCTGGAGTTTTGAGCATGGCAAATGCTGGTCCTAATACCAATGGTAGTCAATTTTTTATTTGCACTGTAAAGGTGAGAGACAAGTAGTATGTTACTGATATATTCAAATCTTTTGCATTTCAATTTTTTGCATACTATCTTAATGTTGTGTTTTATGATGTAGACTCCATGGCTAGACAATCGCCATGTCGTGTTCGGACATGTCATTGATGGAATCGATGTTGTGAAGACACTCGAGTCTCAGGAGACAAGCAGGCTAGATATCCCTAGAAAGCCTTGCAGAATTGTTAATTGTGGAGAACTACCTATAGATGGTTGATCAGTGGTGCATCACATCTTTCTGATTGAGTACAATTTTCAATCCTTTGATTGTCCCTTCTAGTCTTGTTAATCAATTATCATTATAGTTACTGCTTAATTCATTGTCATTTGGAGACATGTTAGAGACACAACACCATATAGTATGTACGAAACGAAACAAACGACTCGTGTATTGGTGCTAAAAAAGGTGGAGCATATTTAATAGTTGTGGCACATCACTGTGCTTTTCTTACATTTCGTATGATAATATGTCGTCCTAAATATCACAACTCTTTGTATTTCTAGATTAATGTTATAAATATTAAATCATGTTGCACAAAATAAATTTATGTTAAAAATATTTAACATTTAGTGTGAATTTGTATGTAAAATATAAGTATTTAAAGATGATATATATATATATATATATATATATATATATATATATATATATATATATATATATATATATATATATATATATATATATATATATATATATATATATATATATATATATATATAAGAACTTATTACAAAAAATATAGTTTCTCATCACAAAACTAATAACTAATTAGAAAACGAGTCTTTAAATATAAAGTTATTTTGTATCCCATTATAAAATAACTTAACTATTTATACCACAAAAAAATATTTTCATTTTAAAACAAAAGAAAAGTAAAAGCCCCATGATCGCCTTTTGAACCGTCAAGCCAAATCAAATCTCAATTGTTATTTTTATTAGATTTTTCATGCAATCATGTGTAAGCTGAACGTGTAAGTGAAATGATTTGTCAAACACGATTTTAAAATTGAAAATAAAACTTATTTGAATTGAAAGTAAAACGAGTCAATATTAAAAACTTGAAAATTTTAAAATATCGGGCCATTGGGTTGGCCTTGCCCATGGCGGGCCAATAAACTTTTGGGCTGGGCTTGGACTGGGCCAAATTTAATTTGGGCTCATTTTGATGACTATATATATGAGACAATCCAAGCGAGAATATTTGGTTGTTCAAAAAAAAAAAGTGAGAATATTTGGTTATTATGAGAAAAGAAAATATTTAATTATAACCTTTATATTAAAATTAACATTTTTTTAATATAATAGGGGCTCAAGGCTCGAAACGAAAAACACGAATTACACATAAACTAGTCATTAGTTACAAAATCTCATTGTAAAAAAAATTAATTAAGATCTTTTGCGATCTTTCATTTAAAAAAACAATCATACGAGATATTGCAATTAATGATGTAATCTAAATAATTAATTTCAATGTAACACTTGATTATATATAATAATATAATACACATCTCTCTCTCTCTCTCTCTCTCTCTCTCTCTCTCTCTCTCTCTCTATATATATATATATATATATATTATTAAATTTTTCATTTATCTTTTATTAAATAAGCAGTTTCTCTCATTTCTAAATATGAATTAAAAATTAAAAATATTCATATATGTAATATTATATTTATATTTATGTTTATTTGTTATATTTATGAGCTTATTCGCCCGTTAATTTTTCTAAAACATGTATTTGCACTTCTAGTGTATTTACTATCAGCTATCCACTATAATTAGCGTATTCGTTGTTAGCTATTTTTTACCTATTATTATAGCCTTAATGTACTCTTTAGAATATAGGAAAAAAGACAAATATAAAAAGAAAATTGTTAAAGTTGTATTAAGTTCCAAAATTATTAATTATTGATACATTTAATGATAAAATAATTTTTATATTAATTTTCTTAATCAGGAATCAGGATTATTCATTTTGGAACTCGGGAAAGTAACAAACACGCAGTGAAAATACTAAAAGAGGCATAAAAGCAAAGCAAAAAACGACCGACAAACAAGGGTAGTATACTTGGTGAATCTTTTGTCTTCCTTACACACGTGAAGTGAGATAGATAGTCAGTCACTCAGTACTACTACTACTACTACTACATCACTGTGTGACCGGTTTCGTTTTCTCCACAATAATGATAATAAGTGCGTTATTAATTTTAGATTAGATTTCTACTAGTAGTTTGTTAGCAGCTGTAAGTAATAATAAGTTGGGAAAATAAAATATCAAAGATCCACGAACGACATTCTTCCTCAACCAACACAAACGAAAACAAACAAATATTCTTTCTCTTCAACCCAAAAAATAACACAAGACAGACAGACAGAGGTGAGTGTGATTCGTTAAGGTCTGAGAATAAATCAAATGAGAATGAAGGTGGTGATGATTCAGCTGATTGTCTTTGTTTCCGGGGTTATCTCAGCAGCTAGATCTGAGACACAACACTACTCTACTACATGGGAAAACGATGTCGTTCCAGTTCTACTTGCAGCAAAGCGTTCCTCCTCCCCTCAATTACCTCCTCAACCTCTCATGGTTCCCCTCACTCTTATTCAAGGAGCTGCTTCTAAAGGAGCAGGTCTCTCTCTCTCTCTCTCTCTAGTTATTATTTGTTTAGAGTTGCTTTACTTTTCTCCACCATTAATTTTGATTATATATATATATGCTGCAATGCTGGCTCCATATAAGACACAATCATAATTCTGATGCATGACTTATTTCAATTTGAGAATAGAAAACTCCACAACAGATTTTTGTTACATAGACTAGACTAGAGCCTACCTATTTTGTTGTAAAGGCTTTATCAAATGCATGAATCTTTCACTCTGCAAATGAAATGGGTCATTGATTGAGGTTATTTATTTTCTATCTTTGTCCAATAATGCCAGTATGTTTGGATGGAACATTACCTGGTTACCACTTGCATCCTGGATCTGGATCTGGTGCAAATAGTTGGCTCATTCAATTGGAGGTATGTAACAATAAAACAATTAATGTTCAATTTAATAGAACCTCATTAACAATACTTTTCCAAGGTTTCACAATTTCGTAAGACTTCATACAATACAACTTTGCTATTTTGTTATTTAAACTTGTTGGATTACCTTGCTGTAGGGAGGAGGATGGTGTAACACCATCAGAAGTTGTGTCTTTAGAAAAACTACTCGTCGTGGTTCCTCAAAGTACATGGAAAAGCAGCTACCATTCACTGGGATATTGAGCAATAAAGCCGAAGAAAACCCTGGTTTTTCTCTCCACCCTTCACATCCATACATTTACATCAAATATAGCCCACCACTTCTGGGGATTGTCAGATTGATAGTTTACTCAAACATGTAGTATGTTGTCATTTTTTGTGCACAGATTTCTTTAACTGGAACCGAGTCAAAGTGCGATACTGTGATGGAGCATCCTTCAGTGGAGATAGTCAAAATCAGGTCAGTCAGAGTATCAAAGAACATGTTATTTTTCCTTTTATCTAAATTATTCTATAATATCCTATGTTTGCATTGTTTGTAGCCAACTTCTGCAATACATTGGTTCATAAATTATTATTGCATTGATATGTGAATTCATACTCCTTTCAGGCTGCACAGCTTCAATTTAGAGGACAAAAAATATGGCTAGCTGCAATGGAAGAATTAATGTCCAAGGGAATGAAGAACGCCAACCAGGTTTCCCATGTCTCCGTATTGTAATTTGTTGTTAGTCTTCGATGTGCATGGATGCTAATGAAAAAAAATGTAAATCAGGCTCTTTTGTCTGGATGCTCTGCGGGTGGTCTAGCATCTATTCTACATTGTGATGAGTTCAGGAGCTTGGTTCCAAAATCTACCAAAGTCAAATGTTTGAGTGATGCAGGATTTTTTCTTGATGCGTAAGTAGTAGTATATTTTGTTTTATATGACTTTTAACCTTCTAAATTGCTTGGAAACTTTAAAATAATTGAATATCTATTCAATCGTGTAGAACTGACGTATCTGGGGGGCACACAATGAGGAATTTGTTTGGAGGCGTAGTTAGCTTACAGGTATTATTTAATGTAGTTAATAATTGTCTGAGTAGATGATATTTTTGAACCTATGTAACTATGTTGTTCTGACTTCTGATATTCAAAAAAATTGTACAAATATGTCATGTCATTGGTGTCCTTGAAATTGTAGGAAGTGCAAAAAAATTTACCGAAAAGTTGCCTCAACCACCTCGACCCAACTTCGGTAGTTTTCTTATCCTAGATGACATTCTATTCATGGCTTGAAATTGCTAGACTTGCAAAATTTTTGACATATATATTATACTCTCTTTCTGCAGTGCTTCTTTCCACAAAATTTGATTCAGCATATTCAGACTCCATTATTTCTGCTGAATGCAGCTTATGATGCATGGCAGGTAATATTTTTTAATTGCACTGTTTTTCTTGTAGTTTTATCGTGCCACTGAATTCTTTACGATGTGAACTAAATCCGTTGAAATTATTTTCATTAGCTCCAAGCAAGTTTAGCCCCGCCTTCAGCAGATCCCCATGGCTCTTGGAAAGATTGTAAATCAAATCACGCCAGTTGTAACTCATCTCAAATTCAGTTTCTCCAAGGTGAATTTGATGGTCTCTACTAATGTGAAATTGTAAATTGTGCGTAATGAACTAATGATAGATGTATGCCTATAGTTGTCTGATTTTCTTGTAATATGTCTCTTTTAATCAGCCTTCAGAAATCAAATGCTAAGCGACGTAAAAGACTTCTCAAGGGAGTCTCAAACTGGATTATTTATAAATTCTTGTTTTGCTCACTGCCAAACCGAGAGACAAGATACGTGGTTTGCTGACGACTCTCCGCTCATTAACAACGTGGTATGTGGGAATTAACATTTATATGCTTCTTCAACACTGCATAAGATCCCTTTCCCTTTTCTATTGATTATTATCTGGAAATAATCATCTGATAACTAATATTTTTTTTGGTGCAGCCAATTGCAATTGCTGTTGGAAACTGGTTTTTCGACCGACAAGCTGTCAAAGCTATTGACTGTGATTACCCCTGTGACAATACCTGCCATAATCTGGTCTTCAAGTGAGTCAGTCTATTGTACATCATATGGTAATTTGATATTCACAATTAAGTCATTGTGATTGCCATTTGTGCATTTAACATTCATTAATATTTATAGAAAAAACATTCTTGGCTGATGTTGCTACTAATAATACCTAGTCTTACACTATGTTCACTAGTAAGTTGTGTTAATAAAATTTCTTTGGATTGAAATTCCAAAATTCACAATTAAGCTTGTACTTCTTCTGCTACCTTTCTATCTTTGATGCTACCTTTCTGATACCCGTGTTTTCGTGGCTCGAGTTGAAGTTGAACTACCGTGCAAATACTGGATATTTAGATAGTTATAAGTTAGTGAATGACATGAAATAAGAAGAACCATTCTGTTTGTCTTCCTATTTGGTCCCTTTTAAGTATAACAAATCCCTTTTTTCTTCTCTCGAATTCCACGGTGACGCTGAGATTCATATTTTCATTGCTTTGCAGCACTGGTAGATCTGCAATAGTGGACTCTCAGTCCACAAGGTTGACTTTTCTTTTACTCACCCTTCCTTCCCTTCTAATTCCCATCTTTGCAATTCCACAGTGGGACTGAGATTCTTAAATTCCTCCTTTGCAGTGATGACACAGACACACCTACCACCATGATGATATACTCCGGCTTCACCTCCACCTCCACGGCGTTGACTTTTAGTACTGTCCTATATGTGCTAAGTGCTTTATTGCCAATTACATGCTCCTAGTGCACTCGTTTCGGTCCCAAAAAAGTGAATGGCGTTGACTTTTAGTACTGTCCTATATGTGCTAAGTGCTTTATTGCCAATTACATGCTCCTAGTGCACTCGTTTCGGTCCCAAAAAAAGTGAATGCATTGTGGGGAGGTTCCTTCCATTTTAAGTCATTCGCGGTTATCTATCTGGAAAATCGACAAAATCGATTAGTCATCAATTGATTAATCGTAAGATCTAGAGTCAACTGTAATTGTTCTAGGATATGTGATCCCGAAGGTCCAATTTTGTTAAGCAACATGTAACATTAAAGGTACTTACTCCAATCTTAGCCAAGGGCATGGTTCTTTGTAAAGGAGTTTAAGAAAGGTGTGAAGTTATTGAGTTTTGAATTACATTGCATGATGGTGCTAGCTATATATGAACACAAAGCTCTAAATATGGGAGCACTTGACTCGAGCATGTCGCGGCTTGATCTAGGATTTCGTAGAAATGTGAGCCGTGAACAATTGCTCGTGCTTCAAACCACGAGATTCAAGGAGAGCAAGAAAATTAATTTTGGTTGATATAGGTTGTACCATGCATGATAATTAGTATAGTTCAGTTTGATGAGAAGTTGAAGTGCAGTGTACTAGTGTAGTGCAATGTGGATTAATCCAAAAAAAATAAAAATCATGTGTATCCACAGCTATAGAAACAGGACCCATTAATTTACTATGCCTTTTACAGAACTAAAGATCGCTTTCGACTAGTTAATATCAAATTGATGAAACGCGATAAGTTTATTGCTCTGGGAAAGAGATCTGTCCTACAAACTCGTCATTGTCCTGCATTAAAAGCTTGACATTGAATCAATCAATATGATCTTTTTTTTTTGGGTTCAGCTAATCAACACCACATTAATCGTTTCCTTTTTTCTCTTTCATTATTGTTAGTTTTTCTTACATATGTGTCAAATTTTGACACATGTTCTAGGAGCATGTAGGATTTGATTTAAGTTCAACGTGTTTATGAGTTTGTTACAATTCTACGTGTGGTTGATAGGAATTGCATCTGAACCCACTCACTCATATTTTGTGGGTGTGGTTTTGTGTTCGCACCACTTGTACCTACAGCATATTCAACCTACAGGATAAACTTCATTACATGCATTGGTTTAGATTCTGGATAGCCTAGAATCAATTCTAGAAGAGAAAACAAGATCAATAGAACTGAACATATAAGCTTTTAACATCAATTCTATCACAATGCAAAATAAACTTTTGTCCACGAAATGTTCACTATCCTTTACATTTTTCGCGAGTGTCATTGGAAACAATGAAAACTGTGACTTGTCTCGTGCTTGTGAAGATGTTGAAGACAATGTTGTGGGTGTAAGGGTGAATTCAACGCATTGGATGTGGAAAACTTATTTTAATGAGTTCAATTAGGGGTGTCTGCGATGCGTTTTGGTTCAGCTTTGAAAAAATCATCCGATATAAATAGAAAAACGTCATTCAGTTTGGTTTGATTCGGATGATTTTCTTACAAAAATCCAAACTCATTTTTTTTTGGTCAAGTTGTATTGATTACATAGATATGGGCAAGGCCCCAACCAAATACAACATCATACATTGTTAACAAATGCTCAATAACTTAGCGATCCAATGGACTTACGACACAGCAGCCCAACATGATTAAGATTTAAACAATTAAGTCCAATGACTTAGAACAAAAAGGGACTTACAAATCCAATTGCCCTTTACTAAGTCCCAACAACTACCTAAATTTGAAATTAACAACTAAAAACTAAACCAACAGATATCCAAGCTATGCAGCAAAAGACCAAACTGCCTCCCTAAACCGGAGCCCATCTACCACCAAAACCACATAGCCTACCAACAGCCATAGATGAGTCAACACCATCACCGGAGAGATGAGCAAGAGACCCACAAGGATGACTCAGTTAAAACAGAGCCACAGATCGCCCAAAACATCGCCTCCAACAACAACCACCAACGATGAACACTGAAAAAATGCCTAGCACCTGAAATACAGCAGAACCACAAGGAAAACAAGGGGAGAAAACCGGAAAGTCCAGGACTTTCTCCGCAAATAGTGACCAATCGGCCACGAGATCTCGTAAATCAGACAACTAGGGGAAATCGATATACATCGGAGGTGGGAATGGGACGGGGATAATCTGAGCCAAAAATTAAGCAACCTACAGAAATGGGGAAGTAGATAAGATAAACGGACAGGGAAGAAGGATGGATAGGCGGTTCAGATCTGGGAAGAGGAGGGGTGTTTGAAGAAGGAGATCGGAGATGGAAGAGGAAGGTGGTTGGAGATGACTGAAGGCTTGAGGGAGAAGAGTGAGTCGTGGAGATGACCGATGCTCCATGGTGAGCGAACCAAACCCAGCTTAGCTAGGAACCCAAGCACAGAAGCACACCTTATTGATGCTGACACCAACTAGAAGCAGAAAAAAAGGAGGAGAGGAGGGGGAGCTCCGACGGTAGAGGAGGGAGCCCCCTGGCGGCAACGGCGATTAGGTCTTCTTTTTTCTTCAGAAACGAGAGAGAAGAGAATTTCTTCTCTTGTTCTTTTTACTTTTTCTTTAAGTTCGAACTTCCCATAAAGTTTTGCTTTATGTTTTTTTTTTTGGCCTTTTGCATTTATACTATATACTTTCCTTGGCCATTCACACTAATTTTCTTCTATATATCACGACTTTTAATCTTATTCAAACACTCTTACTGTAAAGATAGGAAAAGTGAGAATCATCACTTGAACCCAAAAAAAACCAGCACTCCCAATGGAAAACTTCTATCACAAAAACTCTAAAAATACAATGTAATTAGATAACCGATCATAGTGCGTAGAAAAGCTTATACACAATAATGTACCATATATATATATATATATATATATATATAATCTCAAATTCAATCACCAAAAAGAGAAAGTGGGTATAAGTTAATTAACTAGAAAAGTTGGGTATCATGATCAGTAGCTGAATTTGGAAGATGTTGATGCTAAAGCTACTGCTTGTGCCCACACTTTGAGCCTAGCCTTCACATCTCTTGGATCATCACCTAAATCACATAATGATTTCGAGTCAATCAACCAAGTAACAACTAACACTTGGCTATAAAAAAAGTAATAAAATTAGATAGTTACCGGGAGAAGAGATGCGCCAATTGGCGATAGGAGAATTGCTACCACTACTAGAGAATGAAAGACGAGAAGGTACATCGAACATACGTTCATGTTCCAATTCAAAGCCAAGATCTTTACAAGCTTTAACTTCTTCCAAATCCATACACAAATTTCTCTTCCCACCTTTAGGCCTAGCAATAACCATAACACCTCCTCCTCCTCCTCCTCCTGCAGTTCCAGTACTCTGATCACTTTTCTCACCCCTGAATTTTCTTTTTCAACCACCCACATATCTCTTTCATCCTCCTCCTCCTCCTCCTCCTATTCTTCTTCACTTCCTTTTTAACTAATTCATTCTCACTAGCACACTCTTTCACTCCAATCGTCGGTGTCTGACCCCGATTTCTCCGTCGTGGTGGCGTCGCAGGTAAAGAATAACAACTACCGGATTCATTTTCAGAGCTAGAGGATAACAACATCTCTTTCCCATCGGAAAACTCTCCATCTGCATCTTCTCCTCCATCATGTTGGAAACTTTCTATGGATAAACGTGACATGCACATGGAAGCCAAATTATCAACATCATCTTCCATGCTTGTACAAACCGAAAGCCTTGACAAATTGTGGGGATGTGGATTTTGAAAAAGATTTATATCATCTTCAAAATCTTCATCTTGTAATGAAGATTGAAACGTCATCGTTTCATCTGAAGCCATATATATATATATATAGTAGTATTTATGATCACTTTGGCAAATTAGAGAAAGAAAGAAGTAGCGTTGAGTGTTGTTGGCTATGTAATTTGAATGATTCGTTTGTAATGATAAGGTAGAGAGAGTAGAGCAGCAGCATCTACAATCAACCACCCTATTTATGCCTAAACTTTATACGCTAACTTCTTTTTATTTATTTATTTATTTAAATAATTAAATAAAATTTGTTTTTTTTTTAACAAATAAAACCTGGTTGATGTTGATCTCATCTGCTATTAATTATTATAATTATTTTATTTTATTTTATTATTTTGGCTGGCTCGTGTGCCAGGTGATATAATTGTGGCGGTCAAACATATTTGATGAAAAGTAAGATTAATTGACCAGACAGAGGATTACTACATTACAGTTTGAGAATGTGACGAGCAGTATCCAGTTTTAATCAAGTGATTGGTTCCTTCTTCCTTGAGGTTTTTGTTTTTTAATACAAAATATATATATGTACTCTTTATCAACCACGTAATTACTATTGATTCGAGCAAAAATAAGAATAGTATTTTCATTTCTACTTTCTAAAAACGCGGATTTTACGCGGAGATTACAGATGAAGCTGCTGATACTTTAGTGAAGATTAGTTAATTAATAATTTAGATGATGATGTTATGTAAACGACAAATTTTACTTAATATATGAGTAGGTCTTTCACAAACTTTATATTGTGGATGATGATGTATTAGCAGATCTGGGTAGGCAGTCAAGGTGGATAATTAAGTAATTAAGTGTTTTTTTAGGGCAAATTAAATCTTCAATTGATGGAAACCAGAACATTACATACTGGATAATCACTTAGTGGTGGGCCATTCTCCATCCACATATTAGAGTTGCTCCTAGCAATTAGATAATACAAAGCATTGGCTTCAATATACAACAAGTCGAGTCCAGGTCACATTGGTCCTTCAACATACCTTACAACTAATCCAAACAACCAAGCAAACAACTTTCGCATATGGTGAATGGCCAGAGATGGAGGAGAATCTATTTTTTTAACTAGTATAGGCGCAGTTCGACTATGTGTGATCTCGCGATGGTCCAAAATAGCCAAAGTAACGATAGTAGCTTGTTGATGAGAGGGGTAAAAAAAGACCTATTTGCAATTTTGAACATTCATAGACTATAATGACAACGCGTCACACCTTCAGAAACTCAAAATGAGCATTTACCCAAATATGTTATGATCATGCTTTTCGGCCACAATATCATTCAACTGGCTAAGGATTACATCACTAAACATTTTGTTTAGTGATGGTTACTAAATTAAAGTGAGTCATTGGATGCTCACTATTTTAATTAAAATGAATCCAATGGTTATTAGTTAAGGAGGGTATTTTAGTACTCTTCAATATTCGGCCTATTAATTATATAATAATTAGTAATTAGTAATAACTACCAATGAATCATGTTTCTATTTTTAAAGGACCACATTTATATCACGCTTAATTTTCCTATTAATTCTCCCTTCCTTTTTTTTCTCTAGATAATTCCAACTTCATTCACGCAATATGAACGTTTCTTTCTTTCTTCTTCGTCTTCTTTTTATTCTTCCTTTCTTCTTCCTTTCACGCACTACCACTACAAATCCACTCTTCCTTTCTTCCTTTATTCCATTTTTTTAACGTAAGTGAAGTGAATTTTCTATAATGAGAATGTTAGTTCATTCTAACCACGGAATACTATGTAGATGCGTGGTGGTAGATCATGTATTGATGCACTAACCATAGTATTGAACAACAATGGTTAGCTTTTATCAGATTTGCCTATAAATTCAAATAATAGATTCGAAAAAAAACATAAAACTACAAATTTCAAAAGCCAAAATACAATGTTTTGATGTAAACAATCGATAAACAACCACGTGATATGTGCTATACTATAGCTTAGTAGTGTCTAACCATGAAAATAATGTTCTCTGGTTAGGTATAAACTAACCACACGGTTGAACAACATTGGTAAGGTGATCTTGTGAACGATATCGGTTACGTGAACTTGGTATTTTCTCTGGGGCATTTACTCAAATATCTTGAGGGTGTAAGACCTCAAAGAAAAAAAAGGGAATATGCAAAACAATATGAAGCCATTTTGTATTAATTAGCCATTTTAATTTTCCTTCAATTTAGGGATTGGATAAGCCGTTTTTATTTTTTTTAATTAGTAACTTTTCTTTTGATTTTCCTATTTTATGTTTTATCAATTGACATTTTACCATGCTAACCTTTAGTTATTGTCACTAAACATATTGTTTAGTGACATAAACTAGACTCCATTCAACTAACAAGCTAAAAAACGAGTTTGACTTGTACTAATGAATTCTTTAATAATTGTTACTAAATGATCATAATAGTCATTTTCCTATAATGAAAAAATTCGGTAACCACACAAACACTAAATTGTGGTTACTCAACATACAAACAGTCAAACACTAAGTTGTGGTTAGTATATACTCCCTCCGTCCCATATTATACGTCGTTTAAGATTGTGGCACAAGAATTAAGAAAATTAGTTAATTTTGTATAGAAAAGGGAGACAGTGAGTTAGTTTACCAAATTGTCATTCATTAATGACATTGGAAACATAAAAAGTAGAATTGTAAGAAGAAATATATTAAATAATGAAGGGTATGACTGGAAAAGAAATTTGATGTTGCGTTGGTATTCTAAAAGTCATGTATTATTTCCCTAAATTTTTTTGGCTAGAAAGTAGGGCAGTCTAACAACGTGTGCAAGACGTGCTTCTGGCACAGGGCCCAACCTCAAAAAAAAATTAGGGCCCTAAAAATTAAAACTAACACATAACCCATAATTATCGGCAGCTTAAAATAGTCTGAAGTTTCGTATCTTTATAATTATTGGTGACCACTCAATACAATATAAGACTTGATGAATTTACTTCAAAAACTGCTCGAAGGATGACTCATTTTAAGTAACTAAAAAGTTGATATTATTTTGAAATTATATCAAAATGTTATTTACAATTTATTTAATAATGTAGTTTGCAGTTTTTGATGATTTATTTTATTTTTTAAAAATTTGGGGCCAAATTTTATGATTTGCACGAGCCCCCAATTTATTTGAAATGATCTTGTTAAAAAGTCATATAATATAGAACGCAGTAAGTAATAACCATCCAATTGTTCCAAATCTAACCAAACAACAGAGGAAAGAAAGAAAGAAAAGTCATTTATCTCCACGTGCAACTCTACGGATGTAATTTGTCCCGTTTTTCTCTTCTTTCCAAACGGTTTCAAGACACCTGTCCACGTTTTATTACGCCTTTAATTTTTTTATTATTACCACTTTAGAAAAATTTATTCATATGATATGATGAATATGACCCTCCCTGCATTCTTTGTCTGGACCATAAATCTAAAATTAAATTAAAAAATTTGAAATGAAAGGATATGTATATTCTCACAGACTCACCGTGGCGTGGACAGAAGAAAAGAGAACAACATTGGACACCGTGTCTGCTTCTTAAACACGTGGATTTGATCGGTGCATCCAATGCTATTCAGCTGCGGATGTGAGTGAGTGATAGAGAAAGTGGGTCCCTGTCATTCATTCTTGTTTGGTTTGCTGAAGGAAGAAGACTTGCAGGCCACTTATATTCTTTTTATATTTCTTCAGCCACAATTTTTTTTTCTTCAAATATGTTTTTTAAACCAAAAATGTCATTGTCAATCATTGGCCAGTTTCCAATTCCAAATTCAATCTCTTCTCGAAAACAAGAATTATAGCATAACATATCTCTACTCTTAGTCGGTACTGTTAGACAATGTTTAATTCAGTGGAGAGTAGAAGGATGTATAGTAGGATAGAAACTCGATTTAAGAGAAAATTTACTCAAATTTGTATTTCTCTCGTTTGGTTGTAAAAAACACAAGGGAGGACAATTCCAAAAAAAGATAAAAAACAAGAAAGAAGGAAATTCAAATTTTGTAGACGCCGCAATATTAAAAATAATTTCAACCCAAATCAAAAGAAAAAGTACGAGAACCATCACTTACATTCACCTTCACGCCATTGCTTTCATTTGTGTCCATTATTGCATGCGGAGGCGGATCTTCTTAAGAGTCGGGAGGAGCCACGGCACCCGTCAAAAAAAATAGAATTTTCTTAAAAATATTGCTAATAATAACTATTTTTACTAAATACATACTACATATATCATACGCTTGCAACATATTCACATACGACTGCATTAGCTTAGCGGAAAGGAGCTGAATGAGGTTTTCTCAAGGTAGCAAGTTCGAGTCCCTCCTCATGAACGCCCGTTTTTATTTTTAAGGCTTTTGACGTATTTTTTTAATTTTCCTTGTATTATTGTATTGGCAGCGTGTGTAAATATTTATGGTGACAAAAGCCAATCTATCAGCATGTTCTTTTTTTAACCAAATTTATAAATAAATGTTGGTTGTTATTTTTGTATAAAAAGTTTCAATATTATTTTGACAAAAAAAACAAAATTTAAAAATTTAAATTTACTAACTAAGTTTCTATATTTAGTCAAAATAAATTGAGTCTTTACTGTCAAAGCAAAATATTTTCTTTTTTAAATTTAGTTTGGCTTGTAAATATAATTTTTAATATATTAATATATTACGGCTGCCTCCAATATTTTTCTCAAGATCCGCCACTGATTGCATGTATCATTTTGACGATTTTTCCTTTGCAGATAGAACGACAAACATTATTTATAAACTCACATATGTACCACTCAATCCACATATCATCATTTCGCCGAATTAACCTGCCATATCCAACAAGACTAGGATTAACCAAGCTACTACCATCCACATCAGGATAATACAATCCTCTCTAGTGGTGTGCCAAGCGACTATCCTAGGAGGAGGAGAATTATTCTGCTGAGATTACAAAGCATTGACAATCAGGGAGGCAAGTTTGGACGTACGTTTGAGCATGAAAAAATTAGTATTCTTGTCTCCAAGTTGGATCCAATTGTCCCTTGACATTTGGTACCAGTGCAGTTCTTCTTAAAACAAAATGGTATCATACTCCTACTGTTATTGGCGTTCAAGAGAGTCGAGCCGAGTCGATAACCTTCAACGACCTTTGCATACATGTTAAGAACTTTTTAAAAGTCTCACACACAAAAAGTTGGGATTTTTTAACTAGGGATGAATTTAATGACTTTTTTAAGCACCAAAAACTCAATAAACAAAATAAAGAAAACATAGACTTAGAAATCGGATTTCGAGCTCATTTTTTATATAGACTTATATCATAACACATAGAGTAGTGTAACTGAAAAACTTCATTCAAAAATTTAAGTTAACATTTTATAGGGAGTCAAACTTCAGACCAAAAATATTGTGGAGCCTAAAAGTCGATGAATTTTTTTGTAGAGACTAGAAAAAAAATATGCAATATATTGTAGGACTAATAACATATTTAACTTCGATGTGTTGATATTTATGGTTACTATGTATTTAATACATCTCTTATTTATTATTATTATTTTTGATAATTTGGAAGACTCCATTAATATTTTTATTTTATTTTATTTTTTTAGATAAGCAGACTCCATTAATATGATTTAGCTCAAAAATCATTAAGTTCATACTCTACTTATCTTTTAGAAAGGGGTGAAGAGGGGGCATATGCTCATGTGCTAAAAGAGTGTTAACATCTTTCAAAAATATAGATCTTTCTATGCACTTATTTTTTTACTAAATCAAATAAGTAGGGGTGTTCACGAATCGATTTAGATCAAATTCACCAAAAGTTGTTGCCCTGAACTGATTGCATCTATTAAGGTTATTGGTTGGTTTAGATTTTGTGCCTTTTATGCAAAACTCAAGCCAAACTAACCCAATATTGGACATGTTGGTTTGGATTAGGTTCACGTGTGTCATGCACCAAAATATTAAATTTTTTAAATGTAAATTTTTTTTCAACATTTAAACACTTTAAAATAGTCATCAAATATGTTTAGTCACTTGGTGCTTCGATTCAGGTAGTCAGGTATATGAGTTTTGTTTTTAAAAATTTGTAGCACGAACCAAACAACTACGGGTTCGTATAGGTTGGTTCGGATTTAGCACAAACACAAAAAAAAAAAACTGAATAGATCTACTTGAGTTGGATTATGAGTTGGTTCGGATTTATCTACACCCCTAGAAATAATTAAAAAGCAACTTATCTCTCACTTTCTTCCCTTAACAATATTTCTTCTCTCACTTTCTTTCCTTTATCTTTCTTTTACAATCCAAACATTGCATTAAACTATACTCCATTGATTTGAGGAAAAGAAAAGAGTTCTAGAAAATGGATGACTAATTAATTAAATCAATTGCTGAAAGCATTTGAATGGTTTTTCCTTTTTGGTGTGATAAATTTGATTAATGCTAGGACGCTCACCGACTGTTGATTAACCATGTTTTTTATTTTGAGAAGGGAGATTATTGGAGCACGTCAAATCTTCCATTAGATTGTTTACACGTCATAATTTAGAGACACTATCAGGTTTAAATCAATATTATTATAAGTTTACCCATTTCTTTAATAAATCAAAGTCTCACTTAACTATATACTACTTGTATATTTGAGTCAATTGCTGCCTATCTTCAAAAATAAAAAGTCAATTGCTGCCTATACCTAAATTAATAGGTGCGGCGGCATTGTATTCCAATTTATGAATATCCATTTTAATGACATGGAATAAGTTTCTTGTGGTAAAAAATTAATATCCAAGGTGTTTCTCACTCATTGATCACTCTAACTTTCACTCACAAGTGTTTCCCTTTGTTGCTATTTTCCGAAAAGTGATTATTATCTACAACGTTTTGCTAAAGGATTAAAAATAGTTAGTACTTATAAGAACTAAGAAGTTATCTTTCTTGAAAAAAGTCATTAAAAATAGTCTAAATTATTTTACAAACGGATTATTTGAAACATATATAATTATAGGTTAAAAACAAAGAAAAGGGAACGATCATCCCACGAAGTTGGAATTTGGTTTGCATATATAGGAAATGTATAGTGAGTGGTGATGGAAAGTTGAAAATTATTGCATGGATTTGAATGCATTATACTATACATTACATCCATTATTCTGTTCTGTATGTGACATGATAAACACGTTTGGTCCCTCGACGTTTGACAAGTTATAGTCGTTGTCTCATGTTTGTTAAGAAGACGTGGCACATTGATGTTCACCGTTAATTACTCTACACATAGTCGTCCTTATGTTACGTGCTCCCCCACTCATTATTTGAACTAGTTTCTAGTAATGTGATTTTTTGTGATTGAGCGTATTTATGAGAGAAAGTATTGTTAGACATATCCGAAAACTCCTTTAATTGTTTTGAGAGGTTCGTTTTTAACTTGTGTATTGTGAAGCTAATTCGTGAAAATATACTCTTGTTAATATTTGTAGTTCTCAAGTTGAAGCCGTAATTTTGTTTGGGGATTGTCTTCCTTATATATGTTGGGCATTTGGTGCTTGCTGATAGTATGGGGATTTCTACCATCCGTCGTGTAATTTGTTAGTTGTTTTTGCTTGTTAGGGTTTCGCCCCCATTTTATACAAAAAAAATAGATTATTTGATTTTAATCTCTCTAGTTCTTTTTTAAAATAACTCCGAGAAATAGCAAAGTTTTATTTTTTTTGTTCTTCTATTAATTTCTCTATTAAAAAATGCTGATGTGTCCCATATTTTGTCTATTTAACTTTGCATGCAATTTTATATTTTTTGTAAAATACTGAGTTGGAAAAGACACGTGCATTCCCAAATTAGGTCTCGAGATTATGTCCAATGTTGTCTTTTATATCTCTATATACTCTTGAAAAATGCTAGCAACACTATGTTCGAAACTCTCTTTTCAACACTCACTTTATAATTGGTTAAAATTGTGTGGGTTTCACCACTTTAAAAATGAGACCCATTAATTTTGTGGGACCCACATGAATTTTAACCAATCATAAAATGAGTGTTAGAAAGAGAGTATTGATAACACTTCTTTATACTTTTTTTATTGCCATGTCTTCATTCTTCAATATTGATCTCAATACTTCCTTTCTCACTCCCCACCCAGAACCATCAATCCCAATACTTTCTTCTATTTCGATACAACAATAGTCATTTTATGATCTCCATGTTTTGTTAGTGAGAAAAATACAATGTTAGGTTACTACAAAAAAATGGATCAAATAGCGAGAAAAGAAATTAACATTTGATAAAAGTGTAGTTGATTTTAGTATATAGTTAGCAGAATTAGTAGATTATGTTGATAAAAAAAAAATTAGTAGATTATATATAGATTAATAGATAGAAGATATAAGTGAAAACCAAAGTATAAGCAAAGATATAAATAAGATCACAATTTAAAAGAAATTTGATTGAAGGCAAAAAATTAAAAAACTCCATAGTATAAACACATATTTAACTCTTCTTTTTAGGGTTTTTTTTTCCCACCCCCACCCAATCCCCATAAACCCCCACCCAAATTTAAATCCCCAAAATGCCCTTTGAAAATTATTTTTTTTTAAAAAAAATATAAAGAAATCGTATATACCCCTTGAGTACGTATATACGATGGCTATTTTATGTCCAATCGTATATACGTACTCAAAGGGGTATATACGATGGGTTTTTTATTTTTTTTAATAATTTGTTTTTAAATTTTATTATTAAAATGCTACTAAAAATTCGTTAAATAGTCAAAACTACTCCAAAAAATTATAAAAACACCACTAAAAATCTAACAAAACCAAAATAAGGCTATACAAATTTTTTTAGATTTTTTGGAGACTATGAAAAATTAAAAAAAATCGTAAAAAATAGTAAACGATGTAATTTGGAAATTTGAGGCCGTAGTCCCATAAGAAGTCCCTTTAAAGGGAGTCTTGATTCTTGATTTTTTTCGGATTTAATAGCTGTGGTTTCATTACGATCGGAGTATGTTGCCCGAAAACCGATTTTTTAGGCTAAATTATTCGTTCGACGTATAACATCGCCACGCGTTTTACGAACTACACACAAAAAACCTATTTTCGGACTTATATAATTTTTATTTGACTTAAAAAAATTTAAAAATACAATGGGGATCGTATATACACACAGGGGGTATATATACGACCCTATTTTTTTTAGCATCGTATATACAACCCCAAGGCGTATATACGATTATGGTGGGGGTGTGCCAATCGTATATACGCCTTGGGGGGTGTATATACGATGCCCGAAAAATAGGGTCGTATATATACCCCCTAGGTGTATATACGATTGGCCAAATTTTTTTAAAAAAAAATACGTTTTCAGAAGGGCATTTTGGGGTTTTCAGTGTGGGTGGGGGTTTATGGGGATGGGGTGGGGGTCCCAAAAAAAACCCTTCTTTTTATTATAAAATCCCAAGGGTTTTTTTTTTTTTTGAACTTCAGATACTCTAAGCAAAATTCTGTATTAGCCCAATTATTGAAGGCCCAATACTACCCCACTGGGAGGTTTTTGGTGGTGATTTTTATACCCCATCGTTTTGCTCCATACCCCCACATATTTTAATTATCTCTATATTATCCCTTAAAAATTTCAAAACGGATTTATCTATTAAATAGAAAAATCCGTTGTTGAAAAATGCAAAACAGATTTATCTAGATGTGGTTTCCGCAAATCAAAGTAGGTTGTTTGAAAATCGATATTTTTGCCTAGATTATCTAATCGGTGTACAACATCGATCGTCACATGTAAGGAATATCTATTTAATTAAATCCGTAGTTAACAAAATTTTGGAGATAAATCCACAATGTATTTTTACATTACGGAATTTATTTATAATCAAATAGATAAATTTGTTGGTAAAAAAATAGATAAATTCGTAGTTAAGACAATTTAGATACATCTATTTAGTAGATAACTTGTTATGTAAAAATACATTACAGCTTTATCTTATTAAATAGATAAATCAGAATTTTTTTACTACAAATTTATCTTTTAAATACCATTTCACCCTTACTAAAATATACAAAATTTTCAATAAGATACCAATTTTTTTGGTAATTTCCAGATTTACCATTTTAAAATTAATTCTAGAATGTTTTTTTAAAAGTTGCACTCTGGATTTATGTTTGAAAAGCTAATTCCGAAATGTATTTTTTAAAAGTTGCAATCCGGATTTACCTTTTCAAACATAGTTTCGGAATATAAATATATATTACGGATTTATGTTTTAAAACATAAATCCGTAATTAAATTTATATTCCAGAATTACCTTTTCAAACATAAATTTGCAGTACAACTTTTTAAACTTAATTCCAGAATTATGTGGGATGAAATATTTGTTGAAGTTAAGGGGTAAAATGAGAAGTTTGACTTAATGTGAGGGTATAAGGTCTAAGTGTGGGGGTACAACATAAAAAAAAAAAAACAGCCCCATTCCTTACCGTATTGTGGCCTACCTGCTAAAGATGACTTTGGATTCTCTCATTCTCTTTTCTCCTACATCTCCTCCATCCTTTCTATCTCTCTCTTAATTCACTCTCTCTCATGATTAAATTAATTGAAAGATAATTATGAGAGAGAGTGAATAAAGAGAGAGATAGAGAAGATGAAGAGAGATGTAGGGAGAAAGGGAATGAGAGGAGCCAAATCCGCGTGCACAAATGCAAAGAGGTGGGATGAGGCCACTGTTCAAGATATTTGAAATTTTAATGGCAACTAGATGTTCTGTCAAAGGTAAAAAAAATTATTTGGTCAGGATGCAGAAATGTTGTTCTAATCTGTTCACGTTTAGTAAACAAGAATGATCACTCAACATGATTAAGTAAGTAAAATATATTACATTGTGTGATCATTCTTGTTGAGTGATCATTCTTGTTTAGTTACATTGTGTGTTCATTCTTGTTGAGTGATCATTAAAACCTGATCCCAATAGGTAGCTCATTCAGAATCGATATGAGACTAACCACTCACTTGAATTCCCAATAACATTTTGGGGAATTTAGTTGGCTATTAGAGTTTATAGATACAAGTCGACTACATATTGACCGGTCGACTAAAAAGGAGATGGAGATAGAATTTTCCTTTAACAAGTATTATATTCGACATCCAATTTCTTTTTTGCCACAATTTCTTTTTTTGAGTCTTGGACACCACCGATTCAAAATTATCATTCTGCCCAACGAGTCCTTAGGTATCAGTAGTTGTAGGATCACAAACATCATCAAGACTACCACCCCAAAACTTACCTAATATTCTCTTGTCAGAAGCTACTACTAAATTAGAAGTAGCAACGAACACTAATGCATTTAGCGAATCTAACCTATTTTGCTTTTGGGTCTTGGATTTGATCTTATCTTCCATGACAACTGATCTTTGGAAATCATTAGTTATATGATCAACAACCTCATCTATCACATCACCCCACTTTCTAGGAGTAGTACATAGAATTAAGTCTAATAATATAGATAGATGTCATGTCTATGAATTTGGATACTTAGTCAAACAATGTAGAGGCGTTCTACCACTTTCACCAAACTTCAAGGAAGACTTGCAAATGTAATAGCCCACACCTTGGCTGGGGAGGCTACATTATTGATATGGAAATGCAATGATGTTATTCTTGTCTAAACAACTTTGCTCATGATAATTATGGTTGTTTATTAGAACTAAAAAAATTGAACTGTCTAAAGAAACATGTCACACGAATCTCTACTTTATGCCATGTTGATTGGTGACTCAGTCACCATGCAATGCATGAGTAGTGGGAAGACCAACATCAAAACATTAAAAAGGTTGAACATGCACCTTTCAATGCAAGAACAGTGTACCCTAACTTTTAGGGTGTTCGTTTTTGTTAGTTCGTATGTTATGGTCAGCTATACACCTAATCTAAGATCCTAATCAAACATATTAAGTCCATACACAAGTGCTTAATCAAAAATCATCAAATTAATCAATGAATTAGAGCTTGATCCTTCATGACGGGATCTGAAATCCTAATAAAAAAATCGGCTCATGTTTTTTTTTCTCGTTCATGCTCCAAGTCAAAAAATCATTGACGGGATCTGAAATCCTAATCAAAAATCATCAAATTAATCAATGACAAGTGCTTATAAGTTTATTCAAAATTGTAGTAAATTTTTTTCCCTCTTTCATGCAATACCTTATTCTTATCAGTCCATGTTTTGTTTTCCCACACCCAACCATAGGTTTGAGGCTTTAGTTATGTTTACAGTTAAACTTGAAACTATTCATGAAACTTGAAAGCATTGCTTTACACGAAATAAATGTTAAGAAGACAGATCCGATTTGTGTGCAGTCAGAGGGAGTGCGTAGTAATGCATTCGGTAAGCTCGTAGCCGTCTTATCAAGATTAGACGGTTGAGATTTCAATTTTGAATTTTATATTAAGCAAAAATCAAAAATTGCACTTAAAATATAAATTGTCTGATTTTGATCAGGCGACTCCAATTTTTTTGACTACTTAACTGAGTACGCTATCCGACTGCACTAAATCCAAATTCGGAGAAGACAAAGCCACGCATAACGCACCTTGTTGTTCTCTCTCCCTCTCTCTTTCCTCAATAATTTATCATATAACAATAATGAGTAATA
Organism: Oxytropis ochrocephala; assembly: GCA_020916435.1. Classification (NCBI taxonomy): domain Eukaryota; kingdom Viridiplantae; phylum Streptophyta; class Magnoliopsida; order Fabales; family Fabaceae; genus Oxytropis; species Oxytropis ochrocephala. The sequence goes on along the minus strand of CM037091.1, from coordinate 114,813,818 downwards.
GTAATATATATGCCTTTGTCCTGTACAAGTACTAGTAGCAGCCACACGTTTTAGTACGAATAGAAGTTTAGAGCTGGGTCCAAGGTACTCCTCGTTAAGGACTAATCAAGAGTAGGACATAGTGTAATTTGACATATCCTTCTTCCTTAGGTAACTTGGATAATGAATTCTTGGCTGCTATGCACACCAATTATCAATTATATATCTTAGGTCCGAATGATGTTAGGTGGCCCGAATGATCTACGATGAACTTTGATACCATCTTAGAATGTGGTTTGGGTCTAACTCAACCCTACATGCAAAACCAATTTGTAAGGTGAGAGTTACCCTTTCATTATATACTCTCTTGAGACCATATCTCTGGTCAATGTTGGGACTTGGGTTTTTATTCCATTTTTATCCTTATTTGGAAAACACTAATCTAGAGATATGGTTTCGTTTCATAATATCTCTAGTCAATACAATCTTTTCCGTTCTTCATTCCACTCCGTTCCGTTCCGTTCAATTTGCTAGTTAACATTGTTAAAAGTTTGGATTATTGAATCCACAATTTGCAAGAATTGGCGGAGGGTGAATTAGTAGAGGAGGGAGGGAGTTAAAACTTAAAAGGGAGGGACATTGATGTTGCCACCTGTGGCGGGGATCTAGCCCCTAAAATAGCTTCCAAAACTACTATAGAAAGAAATCTGGTTGTATTGTAAAGGCTATTGGAATTGGAAGTTTCTCTCTTGCATTACATGGGGGGGCTAGGCTAGGCTAGCTATTTGAATTGTGATATGGTGCTTATTAGCTTAGCAGTCTTTTTCTCATTGTACGGACCATTAACCATAAGTGGTGTTGGTGCCACTCTCTATGGTCATAGTCATAGACTCATATAGATTAGGGAGAATCAAGTCTGCAAAATTACACGTTCCAAAATGTCAAACACCATCTAGTGTTGTAGTGGTATCTTCATTTAATCTTTGTCCATGTCCTTTTCTTGGTGGGTGAGCTAAGAACATTATTTGCTTCTAGTTTTATAGAGAGAGAACATGACCAACTGCTTTAGTTATGCAAGTAATTAAAATTAAAACTTACTTAGATGGGAAAGGGTCTAGAAGGCTATTACTCCCTCCGTCCCATTTTGTTTGCAGTTTAAGGTTTTGACACACCCTTTAAAAAAAATGATTAAGAGTATAGATTTTTTAAAAAGTGTTGTCTACTTTACTATTTAACTCTTTATCTCTCCACCTAGATAAATGTGAATCTTTTATTGGAGGTAAAAAGTTGTCATAATTAATAGGGGTATAAGTGTAAAATAACATTAAAAGTTTCATTTGAAATCTAAAACAGCAATCAATTTGGGACAAATTGATTTTGCTAAAACAACAAACAATTTGGGACAGATGGAGTATTAAGTAACTCATTAATAAAATTATTCTTCTCACAAGAAAACGATGGGCAACCTTTAGAATCTTGGATTTGGTAAAATTTTTGTTGCACAAGCTTCTTGTTATTTTGAGTATTCTTCAAGTTAATGTGGAGAGAGAATAGGCAAGTAATTGACTCTTTGGAACTGTGTAACATTTTGGATATTAGGGAGGTGGCTCTGGTAATACCTAAGTTCAAGCCGGAGAGGTAATGAAGAAGAAAATACCTTTCGAGGGAGATGAGCTAAGAGGAATGCTAGAGAATTTGGAGAGAGAATGTATATTGTCTTAAATTGTGGTCGATCGTTTCATTCAATGATTTTTGTGAATATAAAGGCAGATGAGGTTACAAATGATTAGTCACTCACTCCTAATAGCTACACCAGCTTCTAGAAGCTAGGTGAGTCACATAAGAGACAAAAGCAAAAAAAACAACCTTAAAATAAAAGATGTAATCTAGAAATAGAAATGACTAATTCTGAAAATGCGATAGCTAGCATAACTCTATCACACTCCAAGACCCATGTTACCATGGAAAAAGGAGCAAAACAAACATACACTAACTAGTGTTTGTTGTGGCCAAAGTTTTTTAAAAAAAGAATCGATGTCTCAACTACATTTAACTGCAATTATCCACAATATCAAACACGTTGACCTTTATCGCGATTTTAAAACCATTGAAAAGAAAAGTGCCACTTACCTTGCACCCAATAACCTATTTATGGCATACATAGATATAGAAATGCACACTTACATTGTAGCAAAGAAAGAGTCAAAAAAACAAAGCAGAGAAATCCTTATTTTGCAATTCTACCCCCACCAGAGAAGGTAAAATCAAATCATGATTTGACTCACAAATATTACCAAAATGAAGAGATTGAAACAAAAATATTTAGTGAAAGACCTACCTATATACAAAGAACAAAATATTTGGTCACACAACATGTATTAAGAAACACAAACCTGAATTCAGAAATCCCATTCAAATAACTCTTTAATAATGTATGTCAAATCCTGCTACTATATATGTCCAAAGGTTGCTGTTAAATTCTGAATTTCCTTTGAAAAAACACTAGAAGAAGATTCTTGTTGCTTTGAATGAGGCAATAAAACATCATCAGGGACCAAAGATTCTGGTGCTGCTGAAAGCATTAACATTGGATTATGAACATAATCACACCACTTTGCTTCTTCTGTCTGAACTTGTTTAGAAGAGGAGCTACAATCTGTCAATCCCCAAGAAGAAAGCATATTACTTTCCATCATAGACATGTTATTAGAACTAAATTCATTGTTCATGTCAAAGGGTCTTTCACTTTGTTGATATAACCAATTACAAGAATTTGAATTGGATTCATAACTCATTTGAAGAGGGTAATTTCCCATCAAATCTAAAGGTTGGCAACTAGTGCTATTGCATAATTCATTGGATGATACTTCTGGTGCTTTCTCTTGGCTCCTTGTTTTTTCATTCTCAACCTCAGATAATGGTTTATGTGTCACAGGGTCTATTCCCTTTTGCCTTAGTTTCTTCTTTAAGGATGAATTCCATAGATTCTTTATTTCATTGTCTGTCCTCCCCGGCATTTGTGCCGCAATTTGAGACCACCTGAGTGTTGGGAAAAACAACATAGAAAAAATCAAATGAGCACAATTGAAACACAAGAGTTCAATGTGAAAAACTCCAAAACCAGAAAAAACCACGAACCGTTGTCTAACGAGATACAACAATATTATATCCATATCAAGACCAAAAAGAAAAAAGTTAGTCCGGTTTTAAAAAATGACCGCCACCATGATCTGAGCCACAACATCAATGTTTCTGCAATCACTACGTGACCGCGATTAAGGTTGCATTAACCGCATTTGACCACAATTATCCGCAGTATTTGAGATTGCGATATATACAATAGACATTGGAGAATAAAAAAGTGGACAAAATTTTATGATGAGAAGAAGGAATGGATTGGAATTACCTATTGCCTAGTAGTGAATGAAGTTCAATGATGAAATTTTCTTCTTCTTGTGAAAATCTGCCTCTCTTTAAATCAGGCCTCAAATAGTTAATCCACCTAAGTCTGCAGCTCTTACCACATCTTTGAAGACCTGCCAATAAACGACAATGAGAAGGAAATTAATAAACGACAATATAATTTATTTTTGATGATAATAGAGATTCAAAGTTGGAATTACCTGCTTGTTTAGGAACAGAACTCCAACATCCATGACCATATTTAGTAATATGACTCAGAAGTTTTTCATCCTCTTCAGGTGACCATAGACCTTTCCTAAGCTTCTGTTTGTAACAACAAGAGTGTCTTCCCATTTGTAGTTTGATTACAAATAATTTATGATTAAGAGAAAGATTGTTGAAATATTTTTTTGTTAGAGAAATGTCACTAAAACCAGACTGTGACAGATAGAATATGAGAGTGAGAGAGATTATGTGAAGTATGAAAGAAGGATAATGAAATGGCAGCTGAGAAAAGGAGTTGAATTAATATAAGAGTGAGGACCCATGAGAGATGTCTTAGTCATTTATAAGGTTCCTTCCATTTCTTTTTCTTTTTCCTTTGAAAAAAATGTGTCCTTTAGTTTTCTTTTTTCTTTTTCTCTTCGAGAAAAGTAACACATGTAGGCGGATCCAGGATTAAAAGTAGGGTGTTCCTTCAATGACACTAAGGCAATATGTATTACCACCAAGACAGGATGATAGTCCTTCAATGACACTAAGGCAGTATGCATTACCACTTAGACAAAATGTATGGGTGTATTATCACTAAGGCAGGATGTTTGGGTGTTCCCAAGAACACGGAACACCTCCTGAATCCGCCTACATAGTGATATTTTTACATATGTGTACACCGCTTAATAAGTCACACGTTTAGAGACTAGTAGCCCATGGAAGCAGACTCAGGACAACTTGCGTATTGGACTCAACAGGTCCTCCACTGGGCTTAGTAGGTTGCTCCCTTATGGACCAATAGGCCATGGAAACAGACTCAGAACAACCTCGGTATTGGACTCAGTAGATCCCCACTAGGCTTAGTAGGTCGCCCGTTTAGGGATTACTAGCCCATGAATAGAGACTCAGAACAATCTACATATTGGACTCAGCAAGTCGCCCTTGAAGGGCTGTGCAACGAAACAAGTCGCCTATATGGGCCTAGACTTACCACACCAGCACAACTATCCTAATGAGGTTAAAAAGCCACATATCCTATCTAATAGGTGTGTGTAGTGGGAAATCTAATTAACAGATAGTAGTATAAGGTAAGAGAAGAATTTCCAACTAGAATACATTCTTGTAAGTGAAGCATGAAAGGTGATACTAGAGAAGATATAGTAGGAGGAAGAAACAAATTGAGAAAAGTGGAAAGCTACTTATACTACCTGCTGAAGAAGTCCAATATTTCCCCAGAAAATATATTAATTACCTTATGAACCCTCAATAATGAAAAATGCAATTCTAAATTCTAATGAATACTGCATCCCATCCTAGTAGGAAAAAACCAACTCTTCAAAACTAAAATTTAAAAGCAGTTGAAAGCTAGTATAAATTAATAGGATAATGCTACTTCAACCTATTACATCAATTTCAGAGTTGGATTGATTGAATACAACCGACCAAACTACTACACCCTCTCTACTACTATGGTGTTAATAGAGTACTCCTCCGTCTCATATCATTTGATGTTGTTAAGAGTCTCACATCAAATGTGATTCATAGCCTAAAAAAGAGTTTATAAGTAGGAGGCATCGCTCACCTTACAAGTCGATTTTATAGGATTGAGTTAGACTCAACCCAAATTCTAAGATGGTATCAAAGTCAATCCAAGATCGGTTGGGCCATCCGTTGTCGAGCCACTCGAGTCACGCTCTAGTTGTCTATTCTTGGGCGTGAGGAGGTGGGATGCATCCCTCACCTTACAAGCCGGTTTTGTGGGGTTGAGTTAGACCTAAACCATATTCTAAGAGATGTTTTGGCCATTTTACAAATTAAGAAAAGTAGCTAGGGAGTAACTTTTAATTTGATTCACTACTATCTCAATTCGACGCAATTATATGTAGTCAAACAATCTCCACCGTTTGATTGAGATCAAATCATTCACATTTCATCTACAAAAATGTGAAACGTGATGCAATCAAACCTACGAGATAGCCGACTGCGTCAAATTTTGACTGCAGTAAATCTGGATTACTTGGAATTAATGGTTGATAAAATAAAAGATGATTCAATCAATTTTCTTTTATGTACTCTTTGAATTTTAGATGCAATTCATTTACGTCATGATCAAGGTTCTAAAAAAAGTCTTTTACCCCGCGACAAAATTTATGCGTTGTTGTGATTAATTCACACTGTGACAACCGCATCGTGTAACCAATAGTCAAAATTGCAAAAGCCTTAACGTGACTGCGATCGCTATTTAAAACATTAGTCATGATATCTTTGGAACAGGCCATTACGTGGAAGGAAGAATGTTTTGAAATGTTGCAAATTAAGTCTTGGTCATAGTTTCCATTTGCAAGCAAAGATAACTTAAGAACTCAAATTGGGTTTTGACCAAGTACATTTTTCTCAATAATTAACCTGCCCATTTTAAGCAAAGCTTTAATTATGGACAACTAACTAACTAACTATTGGATATAATTTTGTCAATAGGTTTATCAAATCTCATTAACTCCATAACCATAATATATTGTCATGTGCAAGAGAGATAGTCCTTCGTTTGCTTTAACTTGTGCTATTGCCATAAGCATTCAGCAGGATATAATCCCCAAAACTTTTGTCAAAAAAAAAAAAAAAAAAAAAAATCCCCAAAACACTAGAAACTACATGGGAGTCAATTTAAAAATAGTTACTAAATAATTAAAGACAGACAACCTTAAAGTTCAAACTGCTTGGATCCTCTTTTTGTATGATTTTTTACAACATCTAATGATGCTGCCATCGTAAAGCAGTTTATGAGTCGTAAACATTTCATCACTAGAATTTCTCTAGTGTTCTCCTTATACGACTGTTGTATATAGGTTCAGTATCCCTTCTACTCAGTTATTTAATGCTAGGTGCTCTACAAATCAACTCATCAATGATTTATCTTCCATTTTACTACTTTTTGAGATTACCATTTTACTACTTTTCAAATTCAATTTTATCTCTTTCTATCCCAAAAGTGAATCTTCCATTTTCAAAAAGAGGATAAGTCTAAGTTAGAGAGACAACTCTTAGCTTAGCCATACATATATACCACAATATCTTCCATTAGATTCAATTATTGGGCATTAGATGAGTAGAGAGGGAATGGGGCATAGCATAGCTCATGCAAGGATCCGTAGGGGCCATTTGATCCTTCCTTCCACGTATGGGACCCTATGCAATGTGAAAGTCCCGACGTTCATACTTCATGACGGTACAACTAGTTACGACAAGAGAAGAATCATGAAGAACACTTTTTATTTCTTGTGTCTCTTCAACACTTATTCTATGATTGGCTAAAATTAATGTGGTCTCAGTTGGGCCCCAATTCCAAAGTGGTGGGACCCACATGAATTTTAATCAATTTTATAAAGGTACCCCAACCCATGTGTGCTATATACAAAGAGAAGGATCGAACCAGCAAGGTAAATGATAGAGGATACATCAACAATTTCGACGAAAGGTTGGAGAGGCGCACCACCACTATGGATGAACACTCTAGACCGCTAATGACAACCAAATTGACAAGAAACATCAACCATCACCTTGAGATAATGGGATTAGACATCATGCTAAGCTTTTTATTAATACAGCTATTAATTAATTTCTTATAATGTAATTGCCTTATTGGATACTTTACACTACTTAGGCTGCTCCATGGCCTCTACTATGGACTCCTTGATGTTAACGTCCAACAAATCAACATCTCAAATTAATCCCATAATTTATTTTGGGAAGCACACCACGTTCTTTCATCTTTAGTACTAATAAGCTCAAGAAGATCATTATCATTATATTGTAGTAACTTGTAACCCACACATAACGAAGGCCCGTTAGTGCTAAAGCTATAATTAGCACATGCATATGTCACTAATACTACTTTTTTTGGTTAAATCAATGTATCTCTGCGTGCGCAATTGCAGAGACTAATCCTTCGAGGTACTGAGATCCATTTAAGAGGTTTACCTCTCCTCCAAAGTATTTTTCCATACGCATCGATCAGAGATCGAACCATTAATAAATGGTTAAGGCACTAATACTACTGCTTTGTTTAGATCTGTAATCTACTTATAGTACGAAACATAATTGGCAATGAAGAAAAGAAAAAATAAACGGTTTCATTCAATGCGTGTGTCTAATCATAATCGAAATGATTATCAGCCAGATAAACTCAATTACCACCATAATTAATGAAAAACTTGTACTGTCCATTCCTAGCTTTCATCATAAATTATGACACCCTTAATTACAAATTATGTACAATCTTGTCTATTTTTCGTTTTTTTCCCGCATCGTGATTTTGATTTACTACAGAGATATAGAGAGAATGTGAGAACACTATTTTCTTTTGATCAGAATGTGAGAACACTATAGATCCTTTTAAAAAAAAATCAATGTTTTAAAAATTAATTCTATTCTAATTTAAAACAAACACGCCCTTAAGATGCAGAAAGGATGGAAATCTCACATGAAATCATTACTAACACATTATATGGGGCTTTGCTATTGAGATGACGGCCTTTAGGTGTGTGGACTATCTATCTCATGACGTGATAACTATTATCAACATTTAGATAGTGTATATGGCGTTAGTCTAGTTTTTCTAAAAAGAATTTTGCATAAAAAGATTTTAACGAGACTCTTTCTTTTTTTCCTAAAAAAAAGTTCCGAGCAAATGATACTGAATGTCCTTTGCAACTCTTTCTAAAAGGTACGTAGAGTCTCATATAATGATTTTAGAACTAACATGTTTAATAGAAATTCTCAACTTATCTAAAAGAAATTAACTGAAGACACACACTACATTAAAAACGTCATATTGGGACGATAACACGGACAACGACAATCGTTAAAAACATTGATAGATTCAATTTGCGGAGGTTTGGAACCCATTGCTATTTTATGCGTAAGAAACACTTTTGCGGCAGTTTTGATCGCCATCGCCTCAATTGTTTTGCATTTTACTACAATTGGAAACCGCCGCTTAATACCACTACCAAATTTCTACAATATCTATTGTGGCGAATAAAAACTGATGACCTCCTTGTGAATGCAGATTGAATAGCAGCAATTACATACCATTGTGAAATGACAAATTATATCTTTTTGGTTTCTTAAAAATTTAAATCAATTTGCTTATCGATTTTATTTCGATTTCATATTTTCCTAAACCAACATACTAATTTTATTTGATAAATTTTTTTATTAATTTTATTTTAGTTCTTCAAACTCCCACTCGTTTTCTTCTCCCTTTCTGCTCACCTTCCAATCGTTTTTTCCCCTCTATGGGTCAACCTCTTTCTCTCACTACCATCCTTCCTCGTCTCTCATGGGCTGTAGGTTTAAATTTCGGGTAGTTTTTTTCATACCCCACCTTTTCCCCTCATACCCCCACCAAATTTGAAAACCCCAAAATATCCCTTTGAAAACTAATTTTTTTTAAAAAATAAAAATAAATCGTATATATGTTTTGAGTATGTATATACGATGACTATTTTATGTCCAATCGTATATACGTATTCAAAACGTATATACGATGTTTTTTTTTTTTTAATGATTTGTTTTAATTAATTTTATTAAATGGCTACTAAAAATTCGTTAAAGAGTCAAAATAATCAAAAAAATTATAAAAACACCACTAAAAATCTAACAAAACCAAAATAAGTCTATACAAATTTTTTTAGATTTTTTTTAGACTATGAAAAATTTAAAAAATTCATAAAAAATAGTAAACGATGAAATTTGGGATTTTGAGACCATAGTCCCATAAGAAGTCTTTTCTAAGGGAGTCATGATTCTTGATTTTTTTTGGATTTAATGGTTGTGGTTTCATTACGATCGGAGTAGGTTGTCCGAAAACCGATTTTTTAGCCAAAATTATTCGTTTGACGTATAATATCGTCACGTGTTAACGAACTACGCATTAAACCTATTTTCAGGCTTTAATTAATTTTTATTTGACTTAAAAAAATACCATACCAATGGTATAGACACCTGGGGGGTGTATATACGACTCTATGTAATAACTCATCGTATATACACCCCCTAGACGTATATACGATTGGCCAACCCCCACATCAATCGTATATACGCCTTGGGGGTGTATATACGATGGGTTATTACATAAGGTCGTATACACCCCCCAGGTGTATATACGATTGGTCTTAATTTAAAAAATAAAACGTTTTGTCAAAATGTCAAGGGTATTTTGAGGTTTCACTATTGTGTGGGGGTATGGAGGTATTTGGTGGGGGTACAAAAAAAACCCTTAAATTTCTGAATATAAACTGGGCCATCGGCTTATAGCACCCCCCATTTTACTGAAGAAAGCAATAAGGGTATTTCTTTTCAAACCCCACCATTAACCATTATACCCCCAACCAACAAATTTCTTCCAATTTTACCCCCCAATTTTGTCCAAAACAGATTTATATACATACTAAATAGATGAATCCGTTGTGTTAGTTTTTGACAATGAATTTATCTATTTGTTAGATAAATCCGTAGTGAAATATCCAAACGGATTTACCTAATAACTAGATAAATTTGTTGTCTAAAATTAACACAACGATTTACATAAACAACTAACAAAAGTATATTACAAAACTAATGGATTTATATTTAGGATTTATCTATTTGAAAGATAAATCCGTTTTAGATATATTTGAGGAGTAAAATTGAAAAGAAAAAAAAAACAATTTAAGTGGTGATGGTGGGGGGTGGGTTTGAAAAAAAAATACCCAAGCAATAATTTGGGCTTTGGGCCCTAGCCCCAATATTTTGGTCATCATTATCATTCTTTTAAGAAACTCAATTTATATTCACACCCCTTCTTTCACATTTTGCTATTACCAATCCCAATTCAATACTTGTAACTCAATACTTTTAAAAACATTTATTTCTCATTTATTAAAATAAAAAAATTTAAAGGACCCCTTCATTCTTTTAACTCAATTTATATTCACAACCATTCATTCTTATTTTCTAATATTTCAGGAATATGAGCGTTAATTAACCTAAATATTAAAGAGTTTAGTTATGATAATGGTTTCAGGTTCTGAATGGATGTCCCAATTAGGTGAACTCTTAAACCGAGATTGACCCAAAAAATAAGAAAGAAAAAGGCTTTTCAAAGGAGCAACTTCCTTATTAGGAGGTCCCCCTATTGATATTTTATCAATCTCGGGGGTGGGTACAGAAATAGAAAGACTAATCCAATCTTTTCATTCAACAAGAAGTACCTTAGGGTCGGCAAGATGAAGACACTATTCGTGTAAAAAGTTTATAGATTCTGATGACTTTTGTTGTATGTGAGAGAAGACTTAACCATTTTTAATGATGAATTTAATTGCTACGCACTATCGACATGAATTTGTTACAACTACAACCAATAATAATTCATGATATGGTAGATATATAAGGTGGTTACCAATTGACAAACTTCTTTTTAATGACATATCAACTTATAATTGGTAGACAATGTAAGAACTTAGCCTACGTTTGGTTTGGCGCAGGGAAGGTGTAAAAAGCACTTTTGGTGCCTACTTTCGTGATTTCAGCTTGAGAATTTATGTTTGGGTGTCTCCAATGAAAATCGATTCTACTCCTCCAAATTGATTCTGAGAGAAGCTAGAATTTGTAGCTTTTGCGGTGGAAAGAATTGATTCTAGTAGGTACTCTCACTTCCTTTACTACCCTTCATCCTCACTTTCATCCTCAATATATTTTGAAGTTGAGACTCATTTTGATACTTTCACATGTAAAAGAAATTCTAAACTAATCTATTTAATTTGATTTTTTTACCAACAACAGTTGATCTGAGTGGTAACTTGGAACTCATCACAATGTATACTTTATTATTTAATAATTTCAGAATATGAAATCACGTAAAGAACAACTATGAAATGTATAATTTATTTATATTATAGTTATTTTTAATTATATTTTTAAGAAATTATGTATTTAAAAATTTGACTCTAGGATCATTGATCCACCGGTATGTGTTTATGAGTTGACCACTTCTTTTCAATAACATGTTAACGTGTAATTATTGGTTAATCACATAGAACACTTATACACCAACGGGAATATAAATTAAATCGATTTAAAATTGAAGATGAAATTCATATTCGTGAAGATGAAGTTAGCGCAGAGCAATAAGCATTAAGCAAGAGAAGAAAGGGTTGAAGGAACAAAGTGATTAATAGTTCATAGAAGAATTAAGGATTGAAGTTGGAGATGGATTTGAAGGTGAGGGATTTCATAGCAAAGGAAGTTCCTAATTGGGACGATGAAGTGATTGCTATTGCTCGATTCAAAGCCTTTTCCGGTCAAAGATCCGATTGGCAACCCACTTTCCTCTTCTGGAGAGATTTAATCATCAAAATCGCTACTCATTTCCGCTTCCTTCTCATTCGACCATCCCAGGTACTTGTTAGGTTTTTTAAATTTCACTCCTTTATTTTTTGTTTTTCTTCTTCTTCTTCTCTCTCTTATCTTAAGTTAGTTATTTTGATTTTCAGGTGAAGAATGATTGGTTTAATAGAGGTGGGTTAACCCCTTTGTGTCTCGATCATGTAATGGTGAGTCTCACTCACTACTATCTTTCAACTAATTTATCTCTCTTCGGTTAAAAACATGTTCTTTTGGTTGTGTAGAAGTTTTTCTAGAACTCATGGTGGTCAACCTTAATTTGCTACCCAGAATCAGTTGTTTGGTTTGGTGTTTGTGTTTTTTGTTGTGTTTACATTTTTTCAATTTCCAGTTTCTAATGTATAATGAAGGTGACATCACAAGACCTGAGGATTTTGTGGATCCAACAAGTGGAAGAGTCTCCCAACTATTCAGAAAAGTGACCAACTTAATAACCAGACCAGCTACACCAGATATCATGGATGAAGAATGTGTAGTTGTTACTACACTGCTTAAGGTTATCAGACATTTCTTATTTCATAAAAGCCTTTCTTTTTTTAGTTTCTTTTGTCCTTGTGTGTATTTGGTTTATAATTCTTCATTTGTAATTAACTTTGAGTTTGACCAACACTCAGAAAGCTCATTTGCTTCCTTGTCAATATGAGCAATCTGATATTAGCTATGTCAGATATCTGTTACCCTTCAACTTTGGAATAGAAAGATTTAATTTGAAACGAAAATGTTTAGAAATCACAAGATACTACACACGAAATGATTGGTAACCAATTTAGTTTTTGAACCTGTCTTGAGTCCAACATCGCCTTTCGAGGTATTGTCCGCTTTGGCTTCATGAGTGTCGTTACAATTTTGTCCTTTGTGAAAAGGCGCCTCAATGGGTTAAGGAAGTGGGTGTTTATAAACTATCATTGTCATTGATTCCCAAGCAACGTGAGATTTTTGATGGATCGAAAGCACTAATCCCGCACCTTCTAACAAGGACAAAACCAAGGCCCAAGGGGCTAAATGAGACTCAAGTGGGTCCCTCCCTCCCTGAAATTGTTTGTTGTTTTAGCAAAATCAATTTGTCTCAAATTGATTGTTGTTTTAGATTTCCAATGAAACTTTTTATATTCTTTTTACCCTTATACCCCTATTAATTATGACAATTTTTTACATCTCAAAAAAAGATTCACATTTATCTATGTAGAGAGATAAAGGGTTAAACGGTAAATTATACAATACTTTTTCAAAAATCTAGACTCCCAATCATTTTTCTTAAAGGGAGTGTCAAAACCTTAAACTGCAAACAAAGTGGGACGGAGGGAGTAGCTCTAAGCGAAGTTCATGCAAATAGGTTCTTTCATTGTAAAGAACTAAAAATTTGAAGCACAGGGTCAGTATTTATCAAATGTATTCTCCCGGGAGTTCTTTTGTTATAAATAAATATAAACATAAATATAAATATATGCTAATTAAGTTTAAGTTAAATTGGATACACCCAAAATTGTTTAGTGACTCTGCAGCACAATGACTGTGTACATCGGTTCATTTCCTTGGCTTATGATGTCTGTGATTATTTGTCTTTTGCTTTCATGTAATGGCAGTGCCAGCAAGTCACTTAAGTTATGCCAGGAGTTGCATTAAGTTTTCCTTTGTTTGAGCATGCTAGATTTTTTCATTACTAATACTCAACTTATAGTTTTGTTGCTTCATATGTAGGATAAGGCTGCTAAAGTTTTGAAACATCTATCAGAAAGTCACTGGAATTCATCTTGTATCATTACGATGAAGAAATTTCAGGAGATATGTGGAGGGCCGGACGAAGCATCTGTTATCTTGAGATATATGTCAGGGTGCAGAACAGCACAATATCTGTCAGTTCATAAGAACGAATTAGTAGAGGTACAAAAACTCAAGTATTCTTCCAATGAAAAAAGTTCAGTTGTTTGGTATAATGTCATAGCTAAGCCTTATTTCTTTTAATTTAATATGTAACATTTGGGTGGCACATCCAATAACTTTTTGACATTTCATGTAAATCAATAAATGCTAAAAATAAATCCGGTGGTAGGGCAAGAGGGATAAGGAATCTGAACAGAGCGCTCTCTGGCTCTGACAGAGGTATTTTATTGATTATGAAGAAAGAAAGTACACAGATGCTAACCTAAGCACCTCCACTAATCATCCAGATTAGCAAAACTCTAAAAATGAACAAGATGATCTTAACTCTAGTCATGCCATCCCTTTATATACTAGGGAGAAAGTAGAGCACAAGTTAAGATAACTACTTGTTAGTTGTCCTAACTACCTAACTAATAACAAACATAACAAATTAATAAAAGACTAACAGACACTTAAAAACAGACTGACAGAAACATTAAGAAACAGAGCAAAAACAGGGCAAAACCAACTCTGCTCACTGCTTTGCAGTAGCAGAGTTCTTTCTCTTCCTTTGGTATGTCAATAGGGGTCTAACATCCGGCAATCGTTACTACTGAATATTAGCCAAGATTCCGTGAGGAGTAATCATCAACACGGGATCCTATCTCTGTCTTGGCGTTGGTTTCAGGATAGGGGGGCTCTCTTCATTCTGTTTATTTTATGAGTGATTTGTTGATCCCATTGACTGTTTATCTAGGAGATAGTTTCAGTTCTACAGTTTTTTGTTTTTGGGTCCTTTCTGTTTCTCATCAATTGTATTTGGATTGAGTACCCCTTGTGCCCAACTTTTATATACTAATCTTATTTCAACGTTTAATTTCACAGGGGGTAAAAATTTCTCTCTCCGCAGCAGCATTACCCGGTATCTCAAATTTAGATTACGATGTACTGCACTTGATTTCGACAACTGAGAAGCTTCAGCAACAATTAGATATCATTGACAGGCGATGCGAATCGTAAGTTTATTTTATTTTATGAATCCTTATACCTGTACAAGTATCCTAAATGGACTTTTATTTTGAAAAATTAAATAATAATCAAGAGATCATAGTATAGGGCTTTATAACCTTCATGTTTGATCCTCGTTCATATGATATTATACTTTTGTACTATTGTCACACGACCACTGATTTAGATTGCTCACCTATTGGAATTATGGACCCTGGGTGATAGTTTGTTGGCTTTCAATTCCTAAAACGTGGATTTATCAACAAAAGATCTTCACTACAAATACATAGTACTAATTTGATTCGTTATACATACTTGTGTACAAAAGGAATGCTTTTCAGTATAGGGATATTTGTTCTATTATCAACAAAAGATCTTCACTAGCAATTTTTTTATCAGTATGGGGATTTTTGTTCAAAAAAGTTTAAGTTACTTCATATATTGATTCTATTAGGTTAAGAAAATCAGCATTGGCTTCTGTACATTCCGGGAACAAGAAATTGGCCCTCAGGTATGCAAGGGAGCTGAAGTTGGTCAACCAGAGTAGAGAAAAATGTTCATCGTTTTTGAATAGAGTAGAGGAAGTACTTACCATTATTATCGATGCCGAGTCAACGAAAAAGGTAAAGTATTGTATCAAATAAATGAGTATTTACCAGACTTTATTAAAGATTACATTGAACTGCATACTGTCATTGTTACAACCAGAGTGATCCATTGTTTGTTAGCAGGTTTCTGAAGCTGTGCAGATTGGAGCGCGAGCTATTAAAGAAAATAAGATCAGTGTGGAAGATGTTGATATATGTTTAAGAGATCTTCAAGAGAGCATTGATTCACAGAAGGAAGTTGAAAAGGCGCTAGGTATATTTTTCTACATATTTTGCAGCGAACACACATTTAATTCGTGTTTTTGCACTTGTATTGAAATGGATTGAACTAGATATTGAACTTGAGGGGATTTCAGGATGTTGAAATCTTTAATTGGGTCTGATGTCAATAAATGATTTGAATTTTTTTTAAGCATGCTGCTTTCTGCCTGCAGAGCAAATTCCATCATACGCAGACATCGACGATGAAGATATCGAAGAGGAATTCAAGAATTTGGAGCTTACTGTTGGGGAAGAGGCTCAAGTTCCTGCGCCGGAAAAGACTATTACCAGTGCTGAAGGAAGTGCAGTTTTGGAAGCCTCTGAAATTCTTAGTGGCGCACTCTCAAATCTGAAGCTTTCAGATAGTTCATCCGGGAAGCCGCGAATCACTCAGGTGGTGGCGAAGGAAGACAAAACAGCAAATTTAGTGATGTAAACTGTAAGTCTAGAAGAGATTAGAGTTTTATAGTTGCACACTGATTGTGTAAACAGAGTTTATGTAGAGTTATAGTCATATTTCACCATCTTGCCATTCATAATATTATTACTATAAACCTGAGATGTTATGCATGGAAGTCGGCCAAATTTCAAGCAATGTGAAAGAAGCTGCTTGAGATTGAGGTGGGAATTTTAAATGGATCGAGGGAAATTTGTTCATGCATTGGTGAGAAATCAAATCTTGAAGGTTGGGATAGCAAACCAAAGATGGAGGGGAAGGGATAAAAAAAATAATTAGGGTATGAAACTCGTCTTTTCTGAAGTGTGTATGAAATGATGGCAGAGGATCCTATTTCTCCTATAAGTTCACCCACACAAGTTATTATTCATAACTTTTTCTATGCAATATTTAAGCTTTACTATCCCTTTCTTTTGCCTGTTATAGCCTGCAAGTAGGATGACATCGGTGTAAACTAAACCGGTGATCAACTCGGTCAAGGTTTTGGGTTACCGACCCAATGCCAATGGATGAGTCAAATATTCAATTACATAACTCGCAATACTTTAAATAATTTTAAAAGATAAATACAATTTGTTAATTTATATACTTAAAAGATATAATACTTCAAAAATCCATATTATGTTTGAATAAATATTTAAAATCATATTTTTAAGTTCATAAATCTCATATAGACATTTAGATACAAGTAAATAAATTGATTTATAATCGGTTAGATAAAAGTGAACATCCACTTTTTTTTGGTATTAAAAGTGAACATCCACTTTTCCATCAACTCTTTACTACTGATTCTTTTTCTCTTTTTGTTTCAATTATTATTTTCCTTTCTTCAAACTAATATTTTGCAGTTTTTCATTTAAAATTATTCTTTCTTCATTCTATTATTTTAACGTTCAAATGTATCTTCTTTATTATTTATCAATCATACAGTGAGTGTTTGAGAGAGTGATTAAAAGAAAGTATTGCTAGCACTTCTTTTAAGACATTGAGTATATGAGTCACCTGTTTTATATCTCATTCATTAAGTTCATTTCTATCCAACGTGTGACGAACTACTCACATTTGAATTTCAACAATCATCTTAAGTTTAGTAAGGACACGAATTCGAAGCTAGTTTGTAGTTTATTGGATATGCCTACAAGTTTGGTTTATCGATGAGAAGATGTTTGGTAACCAATCATATCATACTAGTTTATAACTTTTTTTAGATGCTACTTACAAGGCTTCAATACACCTGAATCCACTGTCGCTTCCCTGGCCGGAGAAGGCACTGATACCACTTGATGGGAGAGGTCAAGAAGCAACAAGAATAACAATGAGTTAATTATGGGTCAATTCTTTTATATATAAGTCATTTGGCTTATTCTTGATCAATATGAGACTAATCACATGCACTTAAATTTCAACATGAGTTTTATTCCCATTTTCTTAGTTTTTTACTTCTCTTTTCTCTCAAATAGGCTACGTGACTTAAAACAAATTTAAAGTGCTTTACAATTTGCATTATGATTATATACCACATTCTCTATTTTAAGAGTATACAAATAAGGGTTAAAAATATTTTTAGTCCTTATAAAATTGGTGTTTTTTTGGTGAACCCTTATAAAAATATTTATAACCCTCATTTGTATGCTCTTAAAATAGATCATGTGGTATATTTTCATAATGCACAAAGATATAAAAGAGGTGACTCATATATTCAAAATTTTGGATGGAGATGTAGTAGCATGATCGATCTCTTAATAGTTCTGATCATTAGTTCATTATTACTCCCGATGCTTCTCAAACTCCTACGTAACTCATAAAGTCAAAAGTTCACTTAATCATAGGTGATGTCCTAAGATATATTTTTTTTGACAATGATGTCCCAAGATATTTATGTTGTGTATTAACCGACATTAATCAAAACTACATTTAGTTGTTTGAAATGTAAGTATTTGTTGTTATTGTTACAATCTTATATCGTCTAAAAATAGTGATAAAACATCTTTGAAATTTTGATAACACGTGTGCGTTTGATTCATTGGTGACACAAAATTAATTTTGATTAAATTGATTTATCAAAATCGATTTTTATTGAAAATAAGTTGAACGCAAAATAATTTATATTTAAATGCATTCACGAAATCCTCAGTGATATGTGATGGCAGCTGTTCGATCCAAACTTTCCCAAATCTGTCTCTATATCATGACTTTGCTCCTCCAATTGGTAAATAGAAACCCAGTGATGATGGATTTCATAGACTTGTTTGGTGACACAACAATTTTTTCGATACTGTCTCTGATTTTTATCATAGATTTTTGATGATGTTTGAATCACCATTGCTTTTCTGAGTGTATATATCATTTTTAATAAATTTGAGAAATACTAGTAATTTTAAGTCGCAATAAAAGGTAGCAATCTTAACTTTACTGTAGAATTGATTTAAGCACTGAAATCAATTTTGGGGTTAGAAACCAAACATAATTAATCTGTGGTTAAACTAAGTTTTACTTGCAAAAAATTCATGGGTGTGATGGATATTTGTATAACTCAAATTTCTGTCAATCTTTTACATCCATACATCAAATTATGAACAGTCAGAAACCTACCACTGATATTCTATTCTATAATCAGATATTACTCTCTGTCAGTGAGGCGCCAGGTACACGTACAGGAAACGCGCTGAGACAGCGATCAACGCCTAGGATCGATCTGGTCAATCCTACGGCTACGAAACGCCTCCTACTTCTATAAGTAGAGGTCAACCCCTGCAAAAAAAGGTACATTATTCATTCATACCCCACTCATTTTCGGCTATGACTATTTCCATCCTGATTTGGGCGTTGGAGTGTATTTGTAGGTACAACCCGTCCGAGCTCTGCTCGTGACTTCACTAAGTGATAGAACGATCTCAATCCGAGCCGCTCCCATCCCACGAACGTACGTTCAGGTAAGGATCATCAGTTGCATTTTCAGACCTCTGGAGTTGTTAACTGTCCAGGATTAGCCAAATGTCTTGCCAAGTTGGCTGCATTAAAAGGTTGTATGGAAGTGTTTCCAATCATAGGAAATAATAAAGGTGCATTTGGAATTGGCATTGGTTGTAACATTTGGTTTGAGAAACCAAACATCTGAAGTCTGTTGTTATCTGTGACACTTGAAAGTGGTGGAATAGGAAACTGTGGTGGTGTGCTGAAACCCATTAAATGTTGTGCTGCAACATTCATATGATTTGGTAACATCATATGTGGCATACATAGCCCTCTTCCCATTGACATAATCTGCATCATAAATAAATAATACTATCCTCATCAACATACAATAATAATAATAATAATATTTAAAAGACCAAATCTATTAAAACAATTTGTTTACACACAGAAAATTAAGGACATGAATTTTACCTCTAACTGTAACTTTAGGGTCTTAAGATATTCAATGGCATCATCAAGCATTGAAGCTTTGTCCACCTATATAGATATTAGAAAAAAATTAAATACACATTACAGAAACCAGGAACAGTACTCTCATATAAATATTCACATATATACATACCTTATTGCAATTGGGTATGAGATCTTTCAATGTACGTATCTTCTCATTGATTTTATCTCTTTGCTTCTGCAAACATCCACAACTATCAGTTAAATGGAATTAACAAAAAAATCTAAAA